>BPLS01000165.1:163691-218017 GCA_019656275.1 Rhododendron kiyosumense
CAGTCAAATTACTTGCCAAACCCTCCCTATTCATTCATGTGTGCAAACCCCACCCCTACACAGTCAAATTACTTGCCAAACCCTCCCTATTCATTCATGTGTGCAAAATCAAACGAAAGAAAGAATGGAATGGCAACCCAGGATTGGCGGACTTTGTACTGTAGTTCCACTCTCACTTCTATCAATTTTTGTGCTGAGTCAGTTCATCTGGGCTTTGTCCGGATTTTAATCGGGCTTTCTTGTCAGTGAACTATTGGATTGATCTTCATATCAGTTAACCGATATCAAATTATAAAAAGAAGGAAGAAGGAAATGGCAAAAAGAAGCTAGAACTGTCCGGTCCCCATATGATACAAAGCCATTTGTTTTGAAGCAAAACTAACCTCTCCTGCACATTCCGCACATTTTGGAATATTCAAAGAGCAGATATCATCCTCCGGCCATACCATATAAGGAGCAATGGGTAGACTTATCCTGTCTCACATGCTACATCATTAAGAGAAATCGTATCACCTCATCTTAATTAACTACTCTATGACTCTCTTTCTTTTTTCCCTCGGTGAAAGTTAGTAACGTTTGTTATAATTGATGAGGTTTGAACCCGTTAAATGCATAAGAGTACATGACGCTATACCATTGGGGCACGACCACTCCACTTGTCTACTCTATGGCTCATCAAACCACAACACTTGCATGTTTTGACTATGTTATCAAACTAAACCGAAATTTAATAGATACTTTTAAAAAAAGTTTTTTTTTTTTTTTTTGGTCTTTTTTTTTGGTCTTTCAGTCGCTCGTTAAATGGATATCTATGTTGTTTACCTCATTTTCCTTTTCATTCAAACAAAATAGGATTTTGAATGAAATATCTGGGTTCGATCTATGGAATCTCGAAAAGTACTGCTACTTTTATTTCACAGAATTTTTCCAGCTTTTATATATACCAAAATAAAGTAATATTCTTTCCAGGAAATTGCCTGATAGCCATGGCCCTTGACCAGTCCCCAGGCCAATTTGTTCACAAGGGCCCATGCAAGCCGTCCAACTGCAATCCCTTGCCTTGTATAGATACTAGGGTTTGAACTTTATAGAAAAGCAGGAAGTTTTTTAATATGTACTATTTCTCCATATTCGATGAATTGGGACAATATCCAATGGTGTGTTCACGATATAGACAGGGAAAATGAGAGTAGCAAAAGAATCTCAATCCGAGGCATATGCTGGATAATGGTCCAGATAGAGAGATTTATTGGATTTTACCAGATTTGGGAGGCCGGATTGAGAAATATATGCATAAGATTTTGAATCAGTAATTATTTAGAAAACTAAAAGAATTCCGGAAACAACTGTGGCACTGAAGAAAACAAATAGAATAGCATGGAGGAAATTGATTTTGGCACTCCAGTTTTAACCACTGGCACTCAATTTTGTGTGTTGATCATGTGAGATTACAAAACCAAAAATGAAGTGCTACTGGCTAAAAGTGGAATGCCAAAATCACATCTCTAGCATGTATTTTGAAATGAAACAATCACAATAATTTAAGTCTCTCGGTCTAATAACAAAGGATAATAATTTAGTCTCTTCAACAAATGTGAGTGCCATGCCATATCAACACACGTGTCCCTTCACATAGAATTTCAAAACATCATAACATTATAAACAATATGATTTTGCCTTTTTGTGTATATTACATATATACGACAGATTTAGGGATTGGTTTGGTGTTCTTGATCTGTGATTTAAGAGTTTGCTTCCTTATAAAGTTGTGAGAGTATTGCTATAAGAATAAGTCTAACGTGCATGCAAATTAACCCGAGACACCTTCCTTGCATTACCAATAAAAACATGATAGACTTACCCCTAGGAAATTCCCTAGACATTCAACAAGAAATATATAAGTGTATTGGTCTCAGGTTAATAATTAATTGGTGAAGGCTGAAAATGATACTAGTACGTACAACAATGGCACACTACCAAAGTGGAAAGAAACAGTTGGTTAAATAGATTGCCTAACTTTTCTGTTCCAGGGTAAGATTACTCATAAACAAACAGTTGAGTTTGTGGGGGTACGTAACTTATGCGTCACAATAGATACTAGTACAATTTTCCTCCATTTGTCAAATCAAATTGATGGATCTCACCAAATTTATCAACTATACAAGAGACATTGAAACAAAGTAACAAACCAAATATAAGGAGGAACTATTAGTTCAATTATTTGGATTCAGTGGAATAGCACACGAGTTTACGATCAGGATCGAGGAAATAAAACAAACTTGACGAATATAAACTAAGCCATTATACTTGCCAAACATACGACTAGATAAGTACTGTATTGATTTTTTTTAGCGGAACGGGACCTAATTTGCATTAGGTTACATGCTATCAGAGTTCTTAGTATAACAAAAATTTCTGAAGTGTGTTGTCACAACTTACCATGTTTAATGGAGTAGGGAGTATATGATAGTGAGAATACATTGATCCACTTCAAGTGAACACTACAAAGTACCACAAATCTACATTCCCATTTTGAAAAATACACTCAAAAAACCAGAAAAGAAAACTAGGGTAAGGGTCCTAGGGGACCACCATAAGTCTACAACATTTCAGCACACAAGTTGGTGATAATGACCATTAAATATGCTTCAAATGAAAAATATGCCAATTTATACCCATATAGGTTAATATGGTCCGGATCCTATAAGGGATCCCGCATGGACTTACTGTGCGGGACTCCCCTTTCCCGATCAAACGCTCCAAAGTGATCAGAATGTGATTTTAAGGGTACTCGCGAGAAATCAACAAAAAAATGATCGGGAAGGGCTTGATCCGAACAATTTTTTATTGAACGGTTCAGTAAAAAACTACTCAGATCAAGCCCTTCCCGATCATTTTTTTTGCTGATTCCTCGCGAGTACCCTTAAAATCACGTTCTGAATGCATTAAGCGGCTCGGATCGTCGTAATTCGATCGGAAAAGGGGAGTCCCTCACGGTAAGCCCGTACGGGATCCCTCACTGGAAATTTAGTCTAGGTTAATTAATATATACTCCTCCTATTCCTAAGAGAAGGCGCAATCAACTAAATTATAGCAGCAACCTGGAATATCCAGTACTATAGTTTTAGAGACAAGTGGCTCCATTTATTTAAGGGTTTTGGATTTTGAATTCTAATTATTACCCTATTTTTCGGCAATCATTTTTTTTATTTTTTTCTTTATCTCTCTCCAATCATTATTCTTATTGTCAATTATTACTCTACTTTCCTTTACACTCGATACCTACAAATTCAAATTTAAAATCTCAAATGAACGGGTCGTAGTACCTCCAAATCGCATTCCCATTCTTTCTTTTTTTATTCTTTAGGTCTTTCTGTCTCTGTCTTTTGAAGAAATTTTCTCTTCATCTTCTTTTTCGGTCCATCTTGCTTTTTCATTTGATCTGTTTGTTGCATGTGGAAAAATATCCCGCGTGGAACTCTCCCGTATAACTCTGTTTAAGTTTTACGAAGCATATTATGAAAATCGGAAGCAATTGTCGTCTTGTTTCGAGGATAAATACTAAGGCTCCGTTTGTTTGAACGTAAAATATTTTTCGATAAAATGTTTTATCTATTTTTTTGTGTTTGGTTGTGTAAAAAATGAGGAAAACATTTTACATGTAAAACATTTTTCATCAATTTGATGAAAATGACTTACCCTTAAATCTTTCGGAAGTTATTTTCCGAAATGAACTCGCTACCTTCTACTGCAATTCTCACTGTTCAGTTTTCTCGATCGTCAGTCCTTATCCACATTCAATTTCAATAATCTCATATCTTTCCACTGTTTAAGTTCCCTCCTCTCTCTCTCTCTCTCTCTACACTATTTTGTTGATTTCTAAAAGTTTGAAGTTTGTTTTCTGAAAAAATATTTTACATTGTACAACATTTTATATCAAAACAAACGGAGCCTAAATACACTATAATCTTGTTTGTTTTGGGTCTCAAAACCCTTTAGGCACGGTCTCTAATTAATTTTTTCTATCTCTCTCCACTCACTAGTCTCCACTCATTGCTCTAAAAAACCTCCATTCAAAACTCAAACCAAATACTCCGTAGATTCTATGTCTATGTAATTGCCTTATATTACATCGTATTTTGTACTTCAATTGTACTCGTCAATCATCTATGTACATTTGATAAATGCACTTTGCAACTCTGTACTTAAGAGGGGGGGAAAAATAGTAAAATCAAACCAAGTACCACAAAGAATAATTAATATATCTGGTTCATTCAAACGATAGATTCTTAATTTTTTAAAGTTCTTCTGTACCATCTAACATATAACCCAACTGGAATTGGAACTTTTATTTAATTCCTCAGAATATATTGTTTATTTTTGTTTGGATCTTCGATGAAAGTATGTGATTAAAAATGTCTTGGATTTGGATTTTAAAAAAAAAAATCTAAGAAATAATCACAGAATGGGATGAAAAAATTGGATGAAATCACAGAAAGGGATTTGTGGACTTTAGATTTGGGCCACGGATCAGTAGACGCCCCATTTTCGAAGGTAAAAGGTTCGGATTATGGGCCCGGCCCGAACAACTTCAATTTGCTCATCACGGCCCAACGCCTGATAAGCTCTTTTTCCTTCTACTATTGCTCCTTTTCCCTATTCAACTTCATAGCAAGTACCCCTAGTTGCCAAATTTCATGCTAAAGTTATAATTTTGCACTAAAAATTATAACAATTCTCTCCATCCTTGTTTCAAATATAATACCAATTTTTTGTTAATGTCATTCTTGGCAATTTGGCTTTAAAAAATTCAATTGTTAAACTTGTCCCATCATTTAAGTTACTTGATCAGCATCGAAAAAATAAGAATAGTTAAGTCCGATAACCTACATTTGAGGTTGTACCAAATAGAACTAAACTGGTCCAATTTTATTATTATTATTTCCTGACATTTTGCATTGTAAGAAGCTTCAAAATGGATTTGAAAGTACTATTTAAGTTCTTACAAAACTTAAGTTTTGGAGGCTAATAAATCACCCTTGATGCCGTAAAAAGCAATAAGTTCAGGAACACTCATATCGACCAAACCTCTGTCACATATATGTAGGAACCCATCTCATAATTAAATGCGTGGGGTTCACACAGACGTGAGAGAGGTGTGGTTGAAGAGTAGTCGGTAGAAATGTACGTAATATTGTTGTATAAAAAGTTTCCTAAACAAGTATTATTTATTCGTTGGAGAATTGTCCAGTAGAGAAGAGTGATAGAGGCAGTAATGAAAGCAACAAACACCAAATGAAGAATTTTCAACCTACTGTAACACAATTGGGACTGCATACACATTCCTATTGCAGCATCTTCCTTTACACCCAAAATGCCATAGAATTTATTCTTTGTGAGTTGGATGATTCCTATATCTCCCATGTTGTCGGTAATATCACTCTTTTCTTTTGATAATTCAAGTCTTCGTATGAACTAAACCAAAAGAAATTGATAGCACTAAGACGTTTTGAACTTGAAATCTTAAAAGATAGCAAACTTTCAAATCTCGATCCTTAACGACTAGGCCAACTCCTTGAGGTTTAAGGCATTCTCACTCTTGGAAGTTAATGGAGTAACCAATTTGGAGGATCATTATTGCTAATATTTTTTATTTATTTGCAAATAGTACAAAGTACCTCCATCTTTAAAAAAGTTATACTCATACACGAATATGTACAGAGTCACGCACTTGAAAGTTGAAACGAAGATGGGTTTTAATTTTATAAGTAGGGCCATTAAATCAATTATTAAGCTGATCTGTCCTCCACCAACATAATAATTATTCTGTGCCCCAGGGGCACGGTCACGTGGTGCCCCAGGGCCTTCTTTACCACACATTGTTATTGGACTCCACAACAATATGTAATGGAGAAGGCCTTAGGACACCACGTGACCATGCCCCTCTAGTATAGAATAAATTTTCCCACCAACATGACGAATCTATGCCATCCAAATAGAACTAGTGGACCCTCCGACCCACGTGATCATTTTCCCATTTCACCCTATTCATATATTCTTTTGTTGTTAGTGGGGTTTAGGTTCTTCTATAAATGTGGACCAAAACTCTTAATGTTAACTTCATTATCTTGGCCTAACAAAACCAAACATATTGAGGATGAAGCCTCAGAATTTCTCCGGCGAGATTCCTGAATCGAAGAGAACGGTCGGAGAAAATTTCCGGCAGATTATTAAGGCCGCTATGGTTGCCGTGGATGGAAGAGGAAGTGGAAGTAGCCGTCCGATTTCTAATTCCAAAGAAATAGAGAGACGGAATGGAAATATGGGCTATGGGGTGGAAGATCCTATTAGAACTATGATGTTCTTGGGATCATGGAGCCACACCTAGCTTTGAACTTTATCATTCATTTTCATGGTGGATCGAACTTGGAAAATGAATTGACGCTCGATAATGATCATTTTAACGATGGAAAAAATTGTAACTTTGTATATGATCATCTATCTCGTAATAGCCATACATGTATTATAACTTGTAAGATATGTTGATAAGAATGGAATAAGGATTTCCTCCTCCTTCACTTTGTACATGTGAAAAGATTGTGGACTTCTATGTTATGAGCAATAGCGTCAAATCGACATTTGATCCTTCTTGTTTATCAACTAGTAGATCTCTCCCTCTCTGTAACTCTCTCTTACAGACTTCTGTACTTAATTCAATGGCAAAGACGGATACAAGAAATTTCACACGCGCATCATTAACTCTCTCTTGAAGTGAAACACGAGAAATTTCGCATGTGGCTCAATTCTAGTTTGCTTTTATGCATCTTCTTTTTTTTTTTCGCCAAATTCATTTACACGGAATTAAAGGAAAATTAGTTGATTAACAACTATAGAGAGTTTAACGTATCTCCATAAACTCGAATCCTAGACTTTCGATGGTATTCTATATTGTGATGAATAAGGGCCATGCTAGTTACAAGTAATGGGCTTATGCGTTTTTGATTTGGGCCTTCTGGGCTTAAACGTGGAGAATTGAGTCCCCAGAAACAGAAACAGAGGCCACTGAATTCTCTCTCTCTCTCTCTCTCTCTCTCTCTCTACTCTCTGCGTTTGTGTGTCTGTGTGTGAATTTGGAGTGTTGTGACAATGGAATCGCAGTCCGATCAGAAAAAGGAGGCCACCATAATCGACGGCAAAGCAATCGCGCAGACAATCCGATCTGAAATCGCTTCCGAAGTTCGCCATCTCTCCGACAAATACGGCAAGGTCACCTCTCCCTCTCTCTCGTGAACGTCACAAGACATACTTAATAAGTGTTTGATTTACTTGGAATCAGAGCTACAATTTTTACCAGCAATGTATATTAGAAAAGAAAAGGATCAAGAAGGATTCCATTCTTCTGTTTACTTTCGTCATTTGGTACCTATCATCTGCTTTTGGACATTAAATTTACTTTTAACCATCCAAAAAGAGAAAAAAGATTGTAACTTGATTGTTTTGGGTGAACCAAGCATATGGAGAGACGCTTGTCAAACCTTGACCTATTGGTTTGCAACTATCCCCAGATTAGTCGAGTTGTGCGTAGCGTAATCTGGGCCGAACACCTGAGTCAACAAAAATCTTTCTATTTAACTTATTAAACTACGGTTGAACAAGTATTAACTTTGTTGCTATTGGGTTTGGAATTTGGATACACCAATTGTTGATTCTCTGTGCTGATTTTACATAATACCAGCTTTTATGGTTTCAATTGGACGAATTTTCTGTAGCTGCTGTCGATGAGTGTTACATTTTGGGATGTTTTGTGGATTGTTGTTTCGAACCTTTGTCTAGAATTGAATAAAGTGGTTATATTTTGGAATACCGATTTGAGAAATAGTTGTGAATTTGGTCGAATTTCAGGTCCCAGGACTGGCTGTAGTCATTGTAGGCACAAGGAAAGACTCTCAAAGCTATGTGAGCATGAAGAGGAAAGCTTGTGCTGAAGTAGGGATTAAGTCGTTTGATGTGGACCTTCCGGAACAAGTACCAGAAGCTGAATTGATTAGCAAGGTCCACGAGTTGAATGCAGATCCTGATGTACATGGTCAGTTTCTCGTTATCAGAGAAGTGGAAGATAAATAGTTCATGAATTTGTTTTGCCACTATTATCAAGATCAACGCGCTTCTATGAATTATTTCCGAGTTTCTTGTGTGTTTGTTTCCTGTATTCATGTAATAGTCATTTATGTGCTTATTGATTGTTGTTTGTCAATCTAGCACCTGCAATGAATGAAACCGATTGCAGATGCTATGAACTAAAAACACATGTTTGTACATCCAGTTTGACTGTACACAAAATGGAATCCTAAGTTCACATTAACTGGAGTTGGTAAGTCTTTTGTTGAGATCTGATGCAAATGTTTGATATCAACTATTCCTCTTAGTTTCTTTTGGCATCCCAGAAAATAACATTTCTAATATGAGAATCGGTCCACAATTTCAAAATAAAGACAGTCAATGCCGTGAAATTTTTGTTAATGCTTGAATAGATATCAAGCAAGTTTACTGGTTCTTCAACCAGCGTATCATATTTGTTGGTATTTGAAGTAATCATCTAATGGATTTGCTTTATGCAGGTATATTAGTTCAACTTCCTTTGCCGAAACACATAAATGAAGAGAAAGTTTTAAGTGAAATCACCATTGAGAAGGATGTAGATGGCTTTCATCCTCTGAACATTGGCAAGCTCGCCATGAAAGGCAGAGAACCTCTGTTCCTTCCTTGTACCCCCAAGGCAACATATCTAGTCTTACTGTCTTAAAGTCGGAGGGTTATTCTAAAATCGTTTAATTTATGTACAGCTACTCTTGTTGTTCCAGAATTATGTTGATGTGGGTGTGAGATAGAGAATCCTCCATGAACACTCTCAAGTCTAATGAGAATTGTTTTGTCAACAGGGATGTCTTGAGCTTCTATCACGGAGTGGTATTAGCATAAAGGGAAAGAAGGCAGTTGTGGTGGGTAGAAGTAACATAGTTGGACTGCCCGTTTCATTATTACTTTTGAAGGCAGATGCCACGGTTACTGTTGTCCACTCACATACTCATGATCCAGAGAGCATCATCCGTGAAGCAGACATTATTATCGCTGCAGCAGGACAAGCAATGATGGTTAGTAGTGGCATTTCATATTTATATTCCAGGGCTAAGATCATCGATATCCTGGTTATTTACAACTTGGCTTTTCATTTTCCATTTTTCCTGATAGAGTTCTGGAATTTTTCTTTAAGCATAAATTAGATAACATAAGTTGACTATTGGTTTAGTAAAGAGTAAAAGCCACTACTGCATTACAAGTATCAAGATGTAAACTGAGTGTAGCATGCATATCCCCAGGCAAAACAAAATGGTTACTACCTTCTTCGCTTGTCATTGTTCTGACTTTTGATTTCATTCAAGATATTTTAGATCCTTAACTTAATTCTTTATCTAATATCAGATTAAAGGCAGCTGGATCAAACCTGGTGCTGCAGTTATTGACGTGGGAACGAATGCTGTAGATGATCCAAGTAAAAAGGCAGGATATAGACTTGTGGGAGATGTGGATTACAAGGAAGCATGTAAGGTTGCAGGATGGATAACTCCGGTTCCTGGTGGTGTTGGCCCGATGACTGTAGCTATGCTACTCAAGAATACATTGGAGGGTGCCAAGCGAGTAATAAAGCAGTGAACCAACAATGTCAAAGCTTTTAATTGGATGTTGCTTGTTTTGAAATTACAAATTTGTTGAAGTCTCCTCTAATGTTCAGTGATTGTGCACTTTTTTTTCCTTTTTGATCAATGATGATTATGCTTGTTTAGTGTTGTAATTTTGAGATAATTGTTCAGACCTTCTTTAAGTTTCTAACAATAACACAGATTTTGAAAAAAGAAATATTAATGGTGCAATGCCTTGTACCAAAGCAATATAATGAGGCTTCGTGGTGTTAGTTAAGATTCATCGCATTATTATTACGGACTGGCGTACTATATCATAAGTCTTTGTCATGGGACTGCATGTTTTGAATTAGGAGGCTTTGTGGTACATTTGAACGTTGCAGCTTTTTGTTATGAAACTTTGTAAGTAGTCATGACTCGTGAGGCTTCGCAGTTTCTGGTCATTCGTCGTGGTTTGAGTTATTGGTTAGCATTGTGTTGTACCTATGAGAAGGCGTACAGTCTCTTTTTGCGGGTGTTACACGTTCTCCATATAGTGCATCAAAAAGTGCATACAACATCACACCATCAATCATATATAGTGACGATTAGTAAGACAGATAACCTCCACATGAGCAAAGATTAGTAAGACGGGAAACTTACCTCATGGTCATCGCAGTATAATTGAATCACACCAATTAGTTCAATTCCGCAATGTTCATTAAAGTATCTGAAATTGAAGCCAATAGGACAATATGGTGTCTCTCTCCTCTTTCCCTGTAGCATCTCTTTTGATCATATACTTAGCAGCCCCAGGTATTAGTCTTCTGCACTGAGGATTTCAGCAGCTATGACTTCCCACCTGATTTTGTTTTCGGCTCTGGGACCTCTGCCCACCAGGTATATATGCTTTCCTTACTTGATTTTCGTCCCTTCTCTTTTTGCAAGAGGTCCTGCCTGTCTCGAAGTAGTAGTCGTGCCCAATGTTGTCAAAACTGGATGCACTATTATGCATCATTTTTCTCGCTAACCAGTGTAGTTATAAGTTTAGAACAAAAACAAATGTAAAATACAAAATCTGTGGCATATTTTAGAAGAAAACTCTAATAATACAAAATTTCACGTCTTCAACAGTATACCGTGGTTGTATAACAGGGTCGCATGAGTATCACAAGCATACTTTATGTTGACCTCCAGTAGAATACAATCCGTTCATTTAAAGCAAATTAAAATTAGAATGTTCATATTCTAGAGGCATTTCAAATACATTAGACAAAAGCCAATTTGACTATTGCCAATCTAGATACTACTCCGCCTAGATAGAGAAGGTCAAGCCACAGGATCAAGTCGAGAGGATTGTTAACCCACCACACGCTGTTTCAGCCCCCAGGGGAACGGTTATAGCATATGCACTCTTATACTCCTTTCATGACACTGAAATTAAACCAGTTTCACAGACAACTTGAATCTTGTGCAACACTTCAAGGCAGATTTGTATGTACGATAAATCAAAAGGAAGATGGGAGCCGGGAGATTCCCTATTTAAGGTGCACATAACTGTGGTGCACAAAAAGGACCTTATGGCAGAGAGATCAATATGATTTCCAAATAAAACTCAAACAATAAATGTTATTATAACAGGGTTTAAACAACTAAATTTATTGTGACACTGAATAGTTCAATTTTGGCACCGTTCATTACATTGTCTGATGAAGAAGTTTATAATCAAACATGAGCGAAGTGTAATGTCTTACAGAGGTGCATAATAGGTGTAAAATGTCACTAAAACAGATAAAGGAAAGGCACACAAGCGATTACATCAGACCCGAGCAACTACTAATAAAGCAAGAAAATTCTCTCAATCAGCAAAGCGCCAACTATAGGGCCCCTCATCTCCCAGCTTCTCTACTGACGAAGTTCAGCTTTCTTCTTCTGCCAGATACGATCAAGTGCACTGTCGGCATCTCCCTGCAATAGAAATAGCCAAAAGTGTCAGCGTAGTAGGCGTGATAAAGCTTTGGCATGGAATTATCAGTTGTCTAACGGAACAAAATTAACAGCGAAAACTGGCTTCTTTCCCACATACCTATATGCCCTGTTTAAAGAGAAACATTATCTCCTAGTCGTGGGATAGTTACAAGACCATATTTATACAAAAAGTTCGTAATGTCTCATCCTTTTAACATGTGATCTTCATGCCAAGACCAGGAAAAATGTAGCAAGAAGAATAACCTGAGCGCGGATGTAACCACAGAGCGCTAGAGTGGTAAATTGGCCAGTGTAGATACCATTCGCATCCAAATGTCCAACATTAATCTGCACAGACGCGTGGTCCTTCGCTGTAATTAGCCTATTTGTTGCAGAACTGCAATTGGAAGCAAAATACCAATTACGATCACCATTTCCAATAGTAACGGCCCCAGAAAAGAAAAAAAAAACTGAAACCCAAAAAACTATACTTCATCACATACCATTTCCTGGGGATGTAAAGGTCCATGTTTTGCCCCTCATCATTCTGCATCTTTGCTACGAGATTAAAAGCCCTATAGAAGATCCAACTTAATTAACAAAAGATAAATCAGTGCATGACTCAGCAAGTTTCAGATTTGAAAATAACTATCTAAATATGGAATCACCTAAAAGAATATTATGCTAAAGAGGTACACATTTCATCCAGTTTGGTGGATCCAAACAATACCAGGGATACCACACCACAATAACAATGGACAGCCGCCTACTACGCATGCCCATTTCTACAACATAATCTACCACATGCAGATCGACCAATTTTCTATCCTCCTTGCGTACATTTAAATTTTATGGTGCCAATTAACATAAACACTTCTTTAAACACTTATTGGCTTGAGATTCCACCCAACCAACAACCCACATTAGAACGACATTTTGAAGACCAAAAATATATTCCAGATCAAAGAAGTCCAATAACTACCCAAAGTACAACTAACTAAACTAAAGAGATTCAAGCCAGACCTCCCAAACTAGATAGATCCTAACTAGTCTTGTTTCCCACTCCCCAAGCGTGGCCGAAAAAGGAGAGTCGAAATCCGCATAAAGCCTTAAAGAACTGCACAACCATCAATCAATCTTCAACTGAGAGTATAAATTATTAAACACCACGTCCCAAACCACCCCTTCGCTACAAAACCCTCCTTCTCAATGCCAAATGAAATTACACACCGAGTCATGAAGAGGTGCCCATCCAAGGAAAAAGGTCAATAAGTGGTATTATACTACTGCATGGATGCAATGTTCTACGAGCCAATCGCAAGTGGATTTTCCTAAGAGATCATGCCATCTCTCCACGTACATACGTTACACGGATCCCCCACATCGACACGACAAGACACGGGTGCGGGATCTGCAGCGGATCCGCCCATTAAATTCCGGACACGTTAGCTAGATGAGGAGGACGAAGAACTAAGAAGAAGGATGAGGAGAAAAAGAGAGAGACCTGGACGAAGAGCTGCTGCTGCTGCGATTCCTACCGTCCGAACAATAGATTCGTTTTAGGGTTCTGTTGTTTACGCAGGGTTTTGTTATTTACGCGGCATGGCTCTTGGGCCTAAAATGTGGGTTGGGCCATTTAAGGCTTGTATTTCTCGCATCAATCCTCTGCCTTGATCTACTGCACACTTTCTTTTTTACTCCATTACACATTGGAGAAGTCCGAAGGCAATACAGATTACATCACAAAATACACACATGATTGAACCAAAACTAACACAAGTTAAACACGTGGACATGCCAAAAAGGACACCACTACTCTTGACACCCTTGTCGAAGCAGGCCTTCAACCTTCAACTCGGTTGTCGGCACACATGAGTGTTACTAAATTATCATTCACACATCTAAAATTTAGCATTTTCCGAGTTTAATCCATTAAAATTAAATAATACAAGCGCAACCCCATTGCAATCAACACATGTCTTGGAGATGATTTTCATCAAGCTAAAAGAAGTGTAACCCCCTAAATCAATATTCGGGTGGTGTGTAGTTTCGGCATGCATGATGCATGGGAAAAAATTAGTAAAATGTTAGGAGTAAATAAAATTGTTAAGATGTATATAATGTTGTGAAATGCGAGTTGAAATTGTTTTTGAAAGTTATCATGCACGTGTTGCCTAAAATGATTGTGGTAAAACTTGTTTAGGTGCTTGATTGATGCAATTGAGAGTTAAAACTTGAATTTTTAAATTGAATGTTGAAATTTCTAAGCTAATTACTATGTGTTTGTGGTGGTGATATTATGGTGGCAATGTAACGACACCAATGGTGGTGGTTTTAGTGGCATCTGGTGGTCAATTGGGGAGCTAAGAGTGAGAGTTTTAGAATAATGGCGATGGCATTTTTTTTTAGGAAAAACATATATTAATTATAAGGTAAATACATTACAAAGGTGGCATTTAAGAGGGCTGATAGTGGAAAATCGCAATGGTATGGTGTAGAGAGATTACAGTGATGACGGTGGAGAATGATAGTATAGTCATGGTGGTGAAGAAGTGAATGATGCGTAGCGGTGAAAAAGGTGGTGGTGGTAGAGAGGTGGCATAGTCGTTGTGGTAAAATGGGTGGAGTAGTGGCCATTGGCTTAGTGATAATGGTAGTACAGTGGGGGAGTGGTGGTGATTGCAGCGATGGTGGAGTAGTGCGGGCGGTAGTAGTGGTGGAGTGGTGGTGATAGCGATGCAATCGTGGTGTTTTCTTCTATGATTACAAATAAATTACATACTAGGCCGTTTGTTTTTTACAAAACTTTTAGCTTATATTATCAAAAGCTTTTAAATATTGAAGTTACAAAATAATACAATTTAAATACACTTAAGTAATTATTGTTAAATATATTTAATTATAAATGATAAAAATTGAGTTATCAAACTACAAGACCTTAAAACCCCAAAAAAAAAAAAAACCTTTGTTCATTATATTAGTACTCCTATTTCGATAGATATATTGTCACTGCTGCAAATAAATAAATAAAATGGGAAAAAAAGGTAAGAAATGAAAACAAAATTGAATGGTCGGAACGAGCCCCAGTCGCAACGATATCACAGAGGATTGTGAAGGAGTATCAATAGCAAAAGCCAGTTCAAGTGTCAAAACACACTTTTGGCTATGGATAAATGAACCGATGAATACTTGTAGTATGTGAAATCTCTCCAATGGCTGAAGCAACCTTTGCACTGAACCAGCACTTCTTGTTCGGCTTATCAAACTCAAGAACAACAACGTGGCTTCCCAATAGGAAAACCCTCTTCCCATCCCCAAAGAAGCCCCCCCATCTTTCTCTCATCCGTTGCTCCTCTTCTACATCGCAGCCACCGCCGTCGTCTTCGACGGAACTTGATACACCTACAGCGGAGTCCTGTGTCAACTTGGGTCTCTCTCTCTTCTCCAAAGGACGGGTACCCTTCAATTTATTTCTAATTCTTTACAATTAATCCTTTCCAAGTTGCAATTTTCGAAACTGGGCAGTCCTAGTTTTGTACCAATTGATGTTCTTATTGCATGAGTAAGATAATTCACAAATGGGAATAGATAAATATTAACGAGTTCATATAAAAATAGTATAAGCACAATTGTCTTCCTCCATAAGTTTATCCATTCCAAAGGACGGGTACCCTTAAATTCTTAACGGCAATATCTTTTCCAAGTTGCAATTTTGTAAGATGGGCAGTCATAGTTTTGTGGAAATTTATGTTCATGAGTATGAAAAGGTGGACAGTGAGGAGTGGTCATGTGCATAACACAATTCTCAAGTTGGATAGATAAATAAGAATATTAACGACTTCATACGAAAACAGTATAAGCACAATATTCTACCTCCATAAGTCTTTCGAATTCAAGTAATTAATATTGTTGTTTGAGATAGTATTGGCTGCACAAGTGCACTTCTAAATACCTCACTAATTTCTTCATCTCGAATTCATTAACACCTGTTTTCAAACTACCTCTTGGTGTTGTTCAGGTAAGGAGTCAAATTTTTTATGTTCATATTTTCCTTAGAGTCAGGAAGCAAATTAATTTAACATGATATAAGATATGATCGAGGAGTTGTGTTTAACAATATTCCATTTAAGGATGCTTTCCATCAATTGGTAGATGTTAGTATCAGATTATCTGGACATTTGCATCGCTCTTCTAGTTCTAGGCTTGCAGTTTTGTGAATCATAAAGACAAATGGGTTGAAAGTTTCACTGTCCCGTGACTCCTGAGTCCTGTCCATGACAATTGGTTTTCCAGGTCAAAGATGCTCTTGCTCAGTTTGAGACAGCACTTACTTTGGATCCTAATCCCGTGGAAGCTCAAGCTGCTCTCTACAACAAAGCCTGTTGTCATGCCTACAGGTGGCCATTCTCCGCTTTCCTTCCCATTGTGTTTTTCATTGCTTTTGCTGTGTTCCTTTAGAACATCAGGTCCGTTGAAGTATTTATACACAAGGTGATTTTGTACTCGTAAACGGGTTCGTTATGGAAGGTAATGATGTAAATATGCAATAATGTCACAAGAATTCCATTTACACGGAAAACTTGTATGATGGCCCTTTCATCAGTCTTCACCTTAGAAGCTCTCATATGCTATCAGGATGCCTATATCCATATTTCATAATTACTAGTAAATTTTTTCCTAAAAGGTACAAACCTATGGATGCGGAAAAAAATTCAGTCTGCTAAATTTGGTTTGTTGGAATGAGTGTGTACCATGTTCTGGAATTCGTGTTCTACAGTTCTTATTGTATAAATCAGATGGGCTTTAGCATTTTCTAGTAACTTTGAATCAACCCACTGGAAGGATGGGGTGCTGGTATCCTTTGGGATAGGGTTCGGCACGAGTTTTAGATCTGTCAAAGTTGGCTTGTATTTCTGCATATATGATTTCACCAGAGCAAGTAGATGTCATCGGAGCTTGATCTCTCACCCCTTTCTTTCTACTGTGTTATGTCTTTGAGTTCTGAATGAAAAGTTGCCACAAGCTGATCAATCTTAAATTTTTTGATTTCTTCTTTCTTTTGTTTTTCTTTTCATTTTGAGAAAGAGGGGAAGGAAAGAAAGCTGCTGAATGTCTGCGCACTGCTTTGAGAGAATATAACCTCAAATTTGGTACAATTCTTAATGATCCAGACTTGGCCTCCTTTAGAGCTTTGCCTGAATTCAAGGAACTGCAAGAAGAGGTCATTGCTTGATTTGATCTTCATTATGTCTATCTCTTTCTGTTGTGCATGTGCTCATTTCATTAAAGCCTGTCAAGGTTATCTCATTTGATAATGCCAAGTTCACTTATCATTTTCTGTTAGGTTGTGTGTTGCATGTTGGAATAAATGTTGTCAGTTGGAACTTGAAAGTGTAGCTCAATCGTTGAACACTTGAGTTTTAAGACATCACATGCGGCCTCTTTTTTTATGCACAGGCTAGGCTTGGTGGGGAAGATATTGGCTACGGCTTCCGAAGAGATCTTAAACTAATTAGTGAAGTCCAAGCACCATTTCGGGGAATTAGGAGATTTTTCTACGTTGCTTTTTCTGCTGCTGCAGGGATATCATTGTTTTTTACTGTACCTAGGCTAATACGTGCGATCCAGGGTGGCGATGATGCTCCTGATTTATTGGCAACTGCTGAAAATGCTGCCATCAATGTTGGCGGTAAACGAAAACGCTCTTTTGCTTCCAATTATGATATTGAGACACCTTGCATATCTGTAACTAGATTTGCTGATTATTTGCGTTAATTTTGTTATGGACAGCTGCTGAAAATGACTAAGCTTTTGAATCAGCAATCCTGCAGGTATTATAATTTTCGTGGCACTGTTTTTCTGGGATAACAAGAAAGAAGAGGAACAGCTTGCTCAGATATCCCGAAACGAAACTCTATCAAGGTTGCCTTTGCGGCTCTCAACTAAACGGGTTGTTGAACTTGTTCAACTACGAGACACTGTCAGGCCTGTTAGTATCCATACTTTTTCCTTAATCAGATTCTTCATGTCTAATTGGCTTTCAATGAAATCATAATCATATAAATTACGAGTAGTAGATTTTGGAGGTTAGGGTAATTTTTGGTACAAGGATGAAATGTTTGAAAGGGGAGGAAAGTGGAAAATGCGTCCCAGGGGAGAGAGCTGCATCACGTCTTCTGTTGGTTATATCGCGTCTTCTGTTGGCTAGCTCAATGAATATATCTGTCTGTTTTAAGTTTCTCCCAGATGTGTATGGATATTTGTGTCGTCTAAATCTTCAGTTTCTTGGTGTGTTAATGTTATCACTGGTGATTGATTCAGGTTATTTTGGCTGGGAAAAAGGAGACTGTTTCTTTAGCCATCCAAAAGGCTGAGAGGTTCCGCTCTGAGCTCCTCCGACGAGGTGTTCTTTTGGTTCCTGTAATTTGGGGACAAGCTAAAGCACCACAAATTACGAAGAAAGGTTTTGGCAATCGTTCAAAGGCTGCTCCGTCCCTACCTTCTATAGGGGTAAGGTTGAGAAAATCCCATAACATTCTTGCTTGGCCCTGCCTTTTCCTGGGGGCCGACATGTTTTTCCTGTATCCCTTATTGGTTATCTTGGTTTCTTCAAACAATTGTGATGAAATGATAAGTTACTGAATTTGGTTTGTAAATTCGAGTAATAAGTTTTATGTGTCATGTGGTGCACTTGTTTGTGGTGCACGAGTCTTGATTATTCTGCACCAGTGCACCGTTGCAACAAATTTTGTTGTGAACTGTGTCGTGTGTATTCGATCAACATTTAGCCTTTAAAAAATCCTCTAACGTTGTGTATGGCATCCTGCTAGGAAGATTTTGACAAACGAGCTCTGTCAATAACTGCAAAATCGAAATTGAAAACTGAAGTTCGATTCAAGGCTGAGGTGGTATCACCTGCAGAGTGGGAAAGGTCAGCAGCTACTTGTAAATTTGGTTTCAAGTTTTTTCGTTCTTGTTTCTTGATGGGTGACAATTTTCCATTCTCATTGTTTGGTCTCTTATGAAAGAGATTTGTACATCACAAATCCCTTTTGCCTCCTTTCTAGTTTATGCCAAGAAAGTGGGATATAGATTTGCTTACGGAATTTCCCCAAGAATAAGCTAAACTTTCAAGTTTCAGCAAGTGGAGTGGTAGGCACCATATACTCCCATGCATTGGACGGGGTTCAAATCTCACTAACTACAACTAACAATACTAACTTTAGCAGAGGGAAAAGAAAGAAAAAAAAAAAACTTTCAAGTTCTCAGTCTTAAAAAGGTTCTTTCCAGTTATAATTTGCTAGCTTCCGACTTTCCCTGGACTTGATTCAGGTGGATAGAGGATCAACAGAAATCTGAAGGGGTTACACCTGGTGAAGACGTCTACATAATACTACGTCTAGATGGTCGTGTTCGAAGATCAGGGAAGGTCAGTGCTCAAAATGCATAATTCCTCCCCTACTTATTTTCCCTCTCAATCGGCATGATATTTTATATATGCAACATGGAGCGGGAAACTTTGGACTATTCTAATGATCGTCCTTCATTGGTTGACCGGTTATTAGAGCCAATCGCTTTCTCAGTTTCTCCTATGTCTTGTCATTGTGACCGAACATGCATTTGGCCTTAAGGTTGCGAGTGTTAAGTAATTAAGTTCATTCATTCAACCCTAGACAATGCAGTTGCCAGAAAAAAAAGAAAAAAAGATTGGAGTATATATTCTAGACAATGTAGGAGTAATTGGTTTTGGTCAAATATGGTGTTTTTTTAATTCTAACATTGTCACCCTCTCTGCTGCAGGGCATGCCTGACTGGCAACAAATTGTGAAGGAGCTGCCACCCATGGAAGCATTATTAAGCAAGCTCGAAAGATGACATTTTCTTTTTTCCTGTCTACTGTCCCCTCTATTGTTTTCTTTCTCTTGGATCATATCTGTTCTTATGCCCAATTTGAACTGTAAATTGTTTGCTTATTGTGTGTTTTTTTTTTTTGATCTGCTTATTGTGTGTCTTGAGTTTATCAATTTTTATATTTTCAGTGTAAAAAACATTGAATGGTTGACAGATGTGTCTGGAGCCGTTCGATGTATGGACGTTATGAACCGTCATGTTAGGTTCTGTGTCCTCATATTTGCAACGGTAAGGATTGGAAATGAAATGCACCGGGTGATCTACTCCATTAATTTTAGAATCCAAGCATTTGGATAGATCTCAACCGAGGCTAAAGGGTAGACCTCCTTGGTTTATCTATCTACATTTTCAATTAGGACCTTGGTATCTTCTGGGGAAGCTTTTTTTTTTGTTTTGAGAACATCTTCTGGGGAAGCTATCGAGTACCCTTTTTTTTTACCCCGGTAACAGTACTTTTCATTGAAACCCCAAACAAGGAAACGAGGGTAGAGAAATCCAAATGAATTTAACAATTAGATTGATGTCCAGTTATGTACGGTTAAAAATAAGCAATTCGATTGTTTCGAAATCTGTAGTTATACGGGATTCGGGAATTGCTCCTGAAATTAATAGTATCTATTCTGGAAAACGAGGGTAGGGACGAGGCCATAGAGCAGGTTGAACCTCCATATCCAACGACTTTCCTATAATTTATCCACTCGAGGTGGAGCAAACACTCTGTATGGACTGCCTCAAATGAGTTCATTTTCTTTGTAGATGACTAGATGAGAGATAGCAAGCCGGATGCTTTTATGCGGTGATTGTTCATCTGGTCTTTTGAGTTGTGTGAAATAAGAATTGTCATTCTTTCATTTGAGGATCCAAGCCAAGGGTTTTACTGGCCTCGTCTATAAAAAATAATAATAATCAAGTTGATCAAATATAGTGAATCATTCAAAATAATAATAGATGATTTGTGGGAAATTGACGGTCATATGATCTGTTTGGATATCAATAACCAAGAGCCCGCATTCTCACCGTCCTTTTTTCTTCTTTTTTTCCTTTTTCCCTAAACGAAAATAATTCAATTAGGCACCTGCCATGTTCCATTAACATGATACAGTCTCTGTTTTTTTATTATTTGATCAGAGTAGAAAGTTTTATTCCTATATGGACCGGACCGGGGATGCTACCAAACACCCCTGCCAAGCAGGTGCTGAGTGATCAATCCAGTCGTTCATCTCGACAATTGACAGTTCGAATTTTGACCAAGCAATAGATGGTTCAGATCTATATGCTCTCAGATTCAATCCGAACCGTCCGTGTCAAGATGAACGGCCGGACGCCGCTCGACTAGTATCTCGAAATCTCTTCTGTTCCAGCTACATGTCACGACGTGCATCTCTCTCCTGTCCGAGAAATCAGCTTGAAAATGGATACAAAGCTGTCATCAAGATTATAAAAGCCACCACGTTAGTAGATGCCTGAGAGAGGCTTTTCGGAAATTCCAATACAATTTCCCACGAATGTGCTGCTCTTGCTTTGATATTTTGTATCTTTTCCTAAATAAAAAAGGAAATTGATTCTCGTGCTCCATTTTTATACGCAGGCACTCCATTTCTTACATGAAATTAGTAGCCTGCGTACAAAAGTGAAGAACCAAAATTAGCATTAAGAAACAATAAAAAAAATAATATCGGTACTTTTTTATAGTTTTTTTTGGGGGGCACTGGCCAGATACAAATATATTTTTCCTCGAATCCTTTGCAGGACTTATGGTATTTGAATAGCATAAATGCCGCCGTGCCGGGCTGCACCATCGTAGGAAAGCCACGGGCATAACATAAACTAGAAGAGAGGTCAGAGAAGAAAGGAGGAGGAAAAAACGATAGCCAAAGAAAATGACGAGTTCTTCTTCTTCCTTCCACTTCTTACTACTAGTTGTTTCTCTGGTGGTGGTCATGATCTCGTTGTCCACTGCCGGAGCAAGCGGAGGCCACCGCGAACAGGGGAGCTGGGCCGCGGTGAAACCCGGCGGATGCCGAGGGTCAGAGTGCATCACGGGGGAGGGCGAGTTCGATATGGATTCGGAGATCAAGAGGCGCAAGTTGTATTCGGGGTACTTCATCTGTTACGAAGCGCTGCTGAGCGACTTCGTGCCGTGCTCGCAAAGGGGTCAGTCCTATTATAACTGCTACGAGGGCGCTGATGCTAACCCCTACTCCCGTGGTTGCAATGCCATTACCCAATGCCGCTCCGACTACGGTTATTATTATTAAGTCAAGTGTTTAATGCCCTCTTTTTGGTTCAAAATGTTTTTTGGTTTTTTTTTTTTTTTTGAAGTCCTTGGGGTTTTCCCTGTATTTCTCTTTTACTTGCAGCAAATAAGCCAGCAATGTAATGAGTTGAATTGATTCAACGATTGTCCTTTTATAGATTTGCAATTGTGATAACCAACAAAAAAATGTGGCTTTTATGAACCGTATATTTTGCGCAGTTTAGTTTTTAGAAGAATGTTATCAAATTATATAGAGTCATAGACAAGTAAGTTGTGAGATTATATGGATCTCAAGAAGTCAAGATGAATCAAGATGGCGCGTAAGCGGGCCTGAAACTCGGTTTGTTGGACCCATTTCGGTCTCGCTCCAATAATCGAAAACATTCATTTCGTAGAGTTCGTCAAGTACAACCACCACGAAAAAAATCAGTTCGATTGGATATCATTAGGTGTCTGATCGAAACATTTTTATTATTTTGAAAAGAATAGATCCGAAAAACAAAAACACTGGATCAAATCCACTGGATTCCATTATTGGCAAAGTTGTATGTGTTTCAATCAGATATTTAATGATATCCGATTGAGCTAATTATTTGCATGGTTTTCTACTCGACGAGCTCTTTGAAATGAACATTTGAGAACATCGGAGTGAGACCATCACCGCGCTATCCCTTGGAGGGCACAATACAGCCCCTCATTTTAGACATTGAGACTTTTTCTCTATTTATCTATCTTTACTCATTATTCTTAAAAATCTCTCACAAAATCCAAAATAAACAGGGTCTGATTTTCCAGGCTAAAGATGCTATATGTCAGTTTGAAACAGAGAGGCACTTTGGATCCTAATTTCCTGCAAGCTCAAGCTTCTCTCTAGCTGTAATGAAGGATCACAGGTGGCCATTCTTTGCTTTCCTTCCTGTTATTTTCTTCTTGCTTTTGAACGGCTTGTTCGATGCGTTTTGTGCTTTGTAGGCCTGTGCGGAAAACCCGCTCACCCGACCAGACCGACTTGGAGGGTTTCGGGTGGGGGCCGAACATGTGGTTCAGACGGGTACGGGTTCAATTTCTGTTAAAAATCAGATTTTGGATCGGGGTGTTGTGTTTCTTATCCGACCCGATAGAAACCGCTCAATTCATGAAGATCAATTCGGTTTTTGGTCTGACCTGACCCGACAAATCAATTTCACGGATAGTTTCTACCCCTATTCAGTTCGGTTTGCGGGTCTAAAAAAATTGTTACCCGACATGTCAAGTCAGATTCAGGTTCGGGGTCAAACCTTACTCACCCGACCTGTGCACACCCCTACTTCGTACTACTCAACTTGATTGAAGTTATAAGTTACCAAAAAAAAAAAACAGAAGAAGACTTGATTGAAGTTGTTAAGGGGATTATCTGAAAACATTAGCGAAGCAAATTAACTTACTGATTGGTTCGCAATGGGTGTTTTGTCATCATCAGAAAAAGGGGAATCAATTAAGTATCAATTAGACTACTTAAAAAGCATCATATAGGTATGTGCATGGAACTCTAGTGTACCTATGTCGATCAAGACCGAAATTAAGATCTCACCTTTTGGTATGAGCGCTAAAAAAATATCTTTAGTCCCACCAAGCGACTACCAAGACTCGAATCCAAGCATTGAGTGAAAAAATACAAGTAGTTACCCATGGCGTTGGGCCAAAGAACACTCTAATGCAAAAGTCCGTCTCTCTTGCAATGGAAAGATCTTAATAGTAGAGGTAGAGAGTACAGAGCACCTTCCTAGGGTTGGGGGACGTGAATTTTTTGGTACTTTTTGTTTTAATAATAATTTTGTTCGTTTTTTCTTAATTTTTGCTAGGTTCAAATATATATATTTTTTAGAAATTTGTGTTGTACTATTGGATGATAGATTTACCGACATACAACATGGTTCTTATTCCTTACTGCCTTGACACATTGACCTGAGACTTATTTCTCTTGTTAATACAGTTAATATTAGAGTATCCACAATGCTATAATCAAAAGTAAAAGATTTTAAAAGTTAATAATATTAGTGCAAAATATGACTCACAATATTATAATCAAACTTAACAACCTCCTTAGAAATAATCAAATTTTGGATTTTAAATAACCAAAACTAGCAATCTTTGACAATAACCAAATTTAATAGACTCTCCTCAATCAAATATACCAATCATTATGCAAAATATTCTATCTCTCCTCCCTTTTCGTCTCTCTATTTCTTCTCAAAATTAAAAAAATATTCTACTAAAGAATTGTTTTTTTTTTAGAAAACAGTTTTTTAAAAATAGTTTTTTTTCCCAAAAAAAAAAAAGTTTCAAAAACTATTTTCTATTTCTAGTAAATAGTTTTTATTATCAACTAGTTTTTATTAACTTCAAAACTATTTTTAGAAAAATAATTTTCTACTGTTCACGGTTTTTACTTTTTTGTAATTTAAAAAGATGACGTGACAAGTTTTAACTATCCAATTTTGATTTTATTATTGTAGACATCTACATTGCTAACCTTAACAATATCTTAAACAATAATCAAAAGCTGATGTTACAACTTTTGATTATCAATTTTTAACTATAGCACTATGGATACTCTTACCGACAACCTTTTAGGATGCGTTTGGTTGGATGGAATGGAATGTGAATAGGAATTGAATTAAGAATGGAATAGAATTTGAGGAATTGAGAATGGAATAATCATTCTTATTCTCATGCTTGGTTGTGCTTAGGAATAGTCATTCTCGTCTCCAATGGAATAGTGTGGCAATAACAATTTTGGGAGTGACAATAGCATTTTTTGGAGTGACAATAGCATTTTTTGAGTGGCAATAGCATTTTTTGGAGTGGTAATAGCATTTTTTGGAGTGGTAATAGTGAATGTTGGAGTGGCACTAGTAATTTTTGTTTGACAAAGAAATGGAATAACAATTCCATAGTTTTTTTTGGATGGAATGACAATTTCTTTACCAAGATGAATAGTGATTCCATTTAGAATCATCATTCCATTATTCAGTGGTGAACTAAACATTAGAATAAGTAAGTTATTGGAATGACTATTTCATTCCAACCTTGATTCCATCCAACCAAAAAGAGTAAACAATCTTGATCAAAGTACGCGCGAAAATATCTCACAAAAAAATCTGAATTGGAAGAGAGAATAGATTCCTTGATGAAAGAGAGAGAGGACATGCATTTTCCTATGAATGGTGATGAGACAACACTGCGACCAAAGCGATAACAATAATTAATGGTACTACTAGCTTCCCTATACACGTATGTTTTTCCAGATTCATCTTATAAACACCGATTCCTGAAGACAAATGTAGTCTCTGAAACATGACGAATGTACCCTTATTATTAGCTCATTGAAGTATGTAGGGTCCTCTTCTAACAACTACTCCACTATATAAAATCATACTTATTAATATCTTTGTGAATCTATTATTACTTCATGCACATATTCACGCTAATAATTAACCGGTCTTGTATTGTCAGTTTAGTAGGCTGACGATAAGCACACTAGAAGACAAGGAAAACACGTATTTTGTGTATTTTTTTTTACATCTTTTAATATATATTTACACACTTATTATTGTCAGTTCATTGAGCTGATTTTAGAATTTTCCATAATTAACTTATGCACTACAATTTTTTGGTTTTGTCCTTATTCAAACTTTTTTTTTTGTGTTTGTTAGTTTTATGATGAATTTTTTATGTGATATGAGTGAGTAAGAATGAGAGGAACTAGAAAAGTAAAAAATTATGACTTTTAGGCCCTACTTGGATGGAGTAAAAAGAGGAGTGAAATAATAGGAGGGGGTAAATGGGGTGGGGCCAAAGCTTTTGCCGCTGTTTTTTTTTTTGAATGCACCATTCGTTCTCTCCTCTTTTCTTTTCCTCCGTTCTTCATTTTGACGCTACCATGGGTAAAGTCATGATTTTTACTTTTTCGGTTCCTCTCATATTTACTCACTCATATCACATAAAAATTTGCCGAAAAACTAACAAATGTAAAAAAAATTGAATAAAAAACAACTGAAAAATAATCTGCATAAGTTAGTCACTAGCTAGCATAAACACCCTCAGGCCCACTAATCAGGTTGAGTTCTACTAAGCAAAAAGTGCAAATAGTGAATTTTGTCATTATTCAATTTTTTTCTCGTTTGTTAATTTTATATCAAATTTTTATGCATTATTAATTCGTCTCGGCATGATGAATCGGAAAACACAAATTTTTTTTTACTTTTACTCAAACATTTTAAGAAATATCAACTTTTAAGTTGAAAAGAAGGCTGTCAACCCCGTGTTGGCCTAGCGGTATTACCGAGAATTTCATGAGTTTGCTCATTGATAAGATTTTATACGTGTTCACTTCTCTCATTGCTCATCCCACGACGTAAAAGTTCAAAGGATTATGAGAGGAACCGTAGAAAAATTAGTTTGAGATGTGTACAAGTTTACCCGGAAAAAAAAAATGAAGGCGGTCCTTGATAAGTACTTTTTTCGTTCAGATTAAATAGTCATTTTTTGGAGTTCGTTCTATTTTTTAATCGATTATATCTTTAAATTTATAATGTTTTACGTGATTTCAAAAATATGATATTTTAGAATTAATCGAGATCTATCAAATAACATTCATATTCGATCTGAAATTCGTTATGAATTTAAAGATATAATCATTTTTTAGCTGGTTAATAAAATAGAACTAGGTACATTTAAAAAATCCGGATGGAAGAAGTATCAGATTCTCCTCACAGATTGTCCCCACATTAAACGTGTAGCTGTTTCCGGAATCCACATGCACAATCTCCCCACATCATCACAAGTTCACAACAACTAAAGAATAGTAAAACAAAACCCCATACCCATCCCTTCCATCTTCTGACCAAATCCTGAGGACCACCGTCGGCACTAGCCTTCCATCCACGTGTACCACCACCCTTCACCCCTCCCCTCCTCTTTCGTCCACGTTTCACTCCCCCGATAACCTCGTTCCCTTCTATATAACACCCACCTGAAATTCCTCACTCCACCTCTCTCTCTCTCTCTCTCTTCTCTCTCTCTCTTTCTTCATCTGTGTTTGGAGTAACATCTTGATCTGCGTGTGATGGAGCCAGAAACAGAAAACATCCGACAACGAGGAACAAGGGGCGAGCCCACCGTGGACGAACCGAAAACAAATGAAAACTACGAAAGCAGCACCAAGACCTCCGAGGATCAAAGCGGCAGCAAGACCAAAGGGAGGAGGCCGAGGAGGATGGCGACAGCGAGACGCGGCCTCCGCTCGTTGGCCATAGCCGTGGTGCTCCCTCTGTCCCTCCACCTCGCCGCGGTTGTGTTTCTCCACGTGACCTCAGCCAAGCACCCCACGTGGTTCCGATCCCTGGCTTTGGAGGCCGTCTTCGTGGGCCTGCCCGCCCTCATGGGCTTCTGCGCCTGGATGTTTTGGGTCGACGGTGGATTTCACCGTCGGCCCACAGCGTTGGCGTTCTTCCTGAGCTACCTTGCTTTGAGCCTGGCGTGGGATCCGATTGTTTTCGGGTTGGGCGCGCCTTGGGTCGGGTTGGTCGTGAGCTGGGCGATGCTGGGGGCTTTGACTGCGTGTCGTATGATCTTCAAGGAGGTGAATCCGATTGCGGGGGATCTGGTGGCGGCTTCCATGATATGGGCTGTGTTTGTGATTTGTTTGAATCTTAAGCTTTTGTTGTGGTGAAGTGAAGTGGGGTGGGATAATCGTGGTGTTACTGTATGTGTAAGTTGTGTTATGTAGATTGCTGAAATCTGTTGTAACGATGATAGAGAACAACGATCATAGAGAACGTGAAAAATAAAGTGTCATATTTTATGGTTAGCGGGGATTAGTGAAAAGTTAGTCACTAAGTCTTGGAAGTCCAAATCCCGCCCTTCGTAGGACTCAACCTTGGTCTCCACGGAGGGAGACATGAGCAAATTCTCTCCCCATGGTTTCAGTGAAAAATAAAGTTTGAACGGAGAAAATTGTATTGCTTTATTTTACTTGTTTTTATATTTGTTTTAAGATAGTCTGAAATGAGAGAAACAAGGGTTCTGATAATAATAAAAACAAAAAAAGAAACAGGTTTTTACTACAATTATATTTGGATGAGGGTCATTGTGTATGTGTACACAATTAATGTCAATAAAACAGCTTATTAAATTATTTACACTTAAATAATTTCTTTCTTTTTTTATGCAAATGGCGTGAATGATGTGACAAGTTTGATGATTATGCATCCAATTTGGCGTTAGGAATAAATTTTCAAAATGGGTGGAAAAAGTTTTGCCATGGTTCGGTTTTCATTTTTAGATATTTTAGTTTTAGTTAGATATTTTAGTTTTAATAGTGGGTGGAAAGAAAAATAGAATGATGATTAGAGAGAGGGGTAATACTTGGAGAGAGAGAAAAATGAAAGTAATAATTGGAGTAAGATAATGACTGAATAGGTAAATAGGGTATTGATTAAAAAATAAAAATAAAACAAAGTTAAATTTAAAAACGAACAAAGTCGCAACATTTCTTTATAATTTTAGCATAGGCATGGATCGAATTTGGCATAATAATGCATTCGCTGTTACAGGGCGGAAGTTGATAGTGTTGATAGTGTCTATCCCAACAACTCTCTCACGCGACAACTGGAAGGCACCACAAAAGAATAGAAAAACGAAAGCTTTTCGTAACATTCTGTTTGTCCCTTATCAATAAAGTTGTAGGACTTACTTTAGTGGAAAATTTGCACTAGAAATACTTTTTTGGAAAATAGATACTATCAAAAGGGAGTAATTTAAGTTTTTTACAAGATTTCTTGTTGCGGGAAAATAAATTTCATTTTTCTTTATTTAACTTTACTATATTTATTCGAATTGATTTATCACACAACGGTCCCAACAACTAAATGAGTTCGAAAGAAAGCTCATAATTACATGAAGGAATACTAATGGGTTTTAAAGTCGCCTGTAAAAGATTTTTCTACATTTTACCTTTTTGTTTTAGATCATTGGAGATGATGTAACGATCCGCTCCATCTTTGTACAATATTATCCGCTTTGGACGCCTAAAACCCATAGACTTCCCAGTGAGGTCACCCATCCTTGGATTGCTCCTAGGACGAGCACGCTTAACTGTGATGTTCCTATGCGCTTTGGCCCACCCTCACGGCTTTAAAAGGCCTTGTACAAGTAGGAGGGATCTTTTTTTATAAACTATGACTTACCCCTTCCGTCCGGACGGAGCCTGCCCTTCTGCAGTACCGCCGGCTACCGGAAAGCGGGGTGTCAAAGATGAATCCCGTATCGATACTTGTTTATGGCTAGTAAGAGTGTTTCCGATAATGAAAAATTTGTAAATTTTTATTTGTGGTTGAGAAGTTGTTATGTGTTTCCGGAAGTGGATAAGTTGTTGAGAAATATCAAATTATTTCCGGTAATAAATAAGTTGTTAATGGGTTTGTGAGTAGAGTTACTGTAGTAAAAGAGTTTTTGTTGATAACTTTTTTGTTAATGAAAACGAAATGCTAAAATGCTAAAACTTTTTTGTTAGTAGAAACAATATGGTAAAATACGTTAGGTTTTTAATTTTTTTTTTTATAGTGTAAACACCCCCTAAGGCCCAGGCGGATAGGCTATCTGTGATCATTGCCAATGGTCAATCTGGTAAAAGAACTGCAAGGGTCGTGGCACTTATGTTTTGCCATTATTTTTTAGATGAAATTTGATTTTTCATTACTTTCAACAAGATTTCATACCTAAGAGTCGTTGGCCTTAGGTAATGATTGTAAAAAGATATAGAATAATGATTGAAAATAAAGTTAAAACAAAGTAAATATGTTAAACGAACAATGCCGTTGATTTTTTTTTGAAAACAATCTCCATAAAAATTAGCTCAATTGAATATTCTTAGAGTGACCTGTTATATATTTTGTGTCCAACAGCTTTTTCTCTTCTTTTCTCTCCCTTTCTCTCAAATGGCATTTTTGCCAAAATTATTATCATATATGGCAAAAAATATGGCATTTGCCAAATTTAAGAGGGAGTTGAGTTTGTAGGTGTCGCACGCATTTTGATTTTGCCATGCCTTGTGCCATTTTTTGGTTAAGGCATAAATCTTGACATTTTAGGGGGTGTTTGGCAACCACATTTTCTCATTTTTGCATTCCCATTTTCTCATTTTGGGTGTTTGGCACCCTATTATGAGAACTCATTTTGGAAGAATGAATTCATGGATTTTCGGTTTAGAAGCAAAAACCCAGAAAGAGGCCAAGAGGTACTTTTTGCATTATTGGGTTTTTGCATTTTCGGGTCAATTACTAAAATAACCTCATTGAAGTTAGGTAATCACACAACGTAGACCCCAATTCCACCCCTGCCTGACTGCCTCTCCGACCTGGCGAGCCCGAGCGATCCACCTCCACAACCACCATGTTCCAACAAGCCGCCGCCCACGACTGTTGAACCTCAACCACTTCACCGCCCACTCCATCTCACAAATCCAATGAGAACCCCAACTTCGCAAAATCGAAGAGAGAAAGAAAAGAGAAGCAGACCAAAACCCAATTCATGAGATCCATCACAACATCCCCCCCAATTACATGCAGGACCTGGGTTAGTGGGGTGGGAGGCGCTGGGTTTGTGGGTTTTGAACGACAGAGATGGAAACTTCGATGAACGGTAGAGATATATATATATATATATATATATCACTTAATAAATAATTAAGGGCAATATGGTAAAAAATCAACCCATAATTCATTTTCAACATTCATCTACCAAACACTAATACAGTTTTAAAATACATTCTGCATATATCTCTCAAACACTCCTATTATACTCAAAATACATTTCGGCCATAATCCAAAAAGCCAAAAAACCAAAAAGCTGAAAATTAAAAATTAAAAATTAAAAAGTAGGCTCCCAAACACCCCCTTAGTCCAAACGGTCAGATGTTCTGATCCTTATTTTCTCTCTTTTGGATTTTGTTAAGGATCAGTCTCCGATTCAATACTAACCTTTAATTATCTTTTATTGGATTAAACCTTTTCCATCTCACACTACACTCTTCATATGGGATAAGAGAAGTTTTTGGGTGCAAATACCCAACGCGCATATGAGCCATCAAAACGTGCTTTGGATGGCCCAAATCAAAACAATGGACTTCTCGTGGGATAGGGTCATAGTGCGTGACAGCAAGGCCTAATCTGCATAACGGCCAGACAACCAACCTCTTAACCCGGCCCAAAAAATGGCCGGAGGAGTCAAGTTAGCCCACCAAACAATGGGCTTTGATCTGAGCCGGGGCCAAGGATACTTCCGTCCTGGGTTTGGGCTAGCCCATTGTCATCTTTTTCCTCTTTCTGTGATACGGCCGAAGGTTTATTTTGTCCGACCAATTTCCCTTTTTCTTCGGAATAATTTGTCGGTATTTAAAAAGTTGAAAATAGCTTTCCCATTAAAGGGTAGTTGTTCAAAAGTTGTAGCAGAGTTATATTTTTAAATAGTGACGCAATGGAATCACGAGTTTTAACTAATTAGAATGATTCTAATTTATTTATGCACCGAAAATAGTAAAAATTATACTCCCTCCGTTCCAAATTGAGAGTCCCTCTTGGGGATTCCAACTATTTTAGGGGACAGCAATGATTACACTTATATTACCTATTATTTTCACCATTACCCTTATATTTTACTTACTTATAACACTTCTATTCAATTGTGAGGGACACTTTTGGAAAATCACCAAAATTTTCCTTCCATTTTTGGAAAAGGACTATCATTTTGGAACAACCCAAAAAGGAATAATGGACTCTCAAATTGGAACGGAGGGAGTAGTGATTTTTAAAAGTCTCTCATTGGTGATAAAAAAAAAAAGAAAAGATAAAAAGAAGTCTCAATAGGGAAATGTGGTATGATGACCCTCTCATTTCCCAATCCCCCAAGCTTCGAAAGTTTTGACTTTTTTCTAAACCATAGTAACATACATTTTTTTAAAAATTGACAGAAGAGATCATTTATTTATTTTTTTTAAAGAAATTCAAATTCCTGACCTTCTTGTGAGATGTAGGAGTCCAGACCAATTGAGCTAGTTTCAATTGACTAACCATATCAAAGTGTGTGTAATGCTTATGATATAGGAAGTGGTGCAATTATCGGTAGGGAACTATAATTATTCATCTAATGTAGAATTAGATTGACATATTTTTCCATTAGAAAAATTGTAGAACGACACCAGTAAAGTAAATATTTCAACATTTGTGGAAAGACAAGAAAAAAGGAGAGAAAATAAACAAAAAGGAAAGTGGAAGAAAATTGGGAGAAAATATTGTTACAGTTATTATTTTGTTTCATTATTTTCTACTCACTTTCTTCTCCGACCAAACAATGGATGGGTTTTTTTTTTCTCTTACTTGTTATTCTCTTCCTTTTCCTCAATTCCAAACAAAACAAAAGTTCCGTCGATATTTCGATTTTGGAATAAAAAAAGTGGTCCCATATAAAAATAAAATAAAAATCTAAATCCAAAGGATTACCCCCAAAAAATAAAAAATCTAAAGAGATGGACAACACTCACAACAAAGATGGACCCATACAAACTGGGTATGTACCATATAGTATAGTATGTGCGGGTTCTATTTTTATTATGAATGTGAGTATGTGATTGGATGTAAGAATAGTTGCGGTGATACAAGATGATTGTCATCAGAAATGGCAGAGAGAGAGAGAGAGAGAGAGAGATTGGTAGATCCACTTGTACCCCTGACCAGAGAGAGAGATCAATAGATCCAGTAGTACCCCTGACCTTTACCAAACCATCATTCAATATTGTTGGTTTCCTTCCCCTCTACGGAGTAATATTACTCACCCGAACCGGTCCTTCCTACTCCCCGCCGCTTCATTCCATTTCTCTCTCTATCTCTCGGCCCTCCCCCTCTCTCTCTAGAACATATATACTTATAAAATAAAATCCTGAAAAATAAACTGGACGCTCGATAAACTGATCTCCCGCAATCACCCACCCTCGTTTCTCTCTCTCTCTCTCTCCGCAACAAACTTTCGGATCAAAGAGAAAGACAGACGAAATGGTTGAAACCAGGCGAAGCTCATCTTCATCGAAACGTCCGCTCTCGTCTCCCCTCCCCAACGGCAAACGATCCAAGGTCCGTTCTTTCCCCTTAATTCCCTCTGATTTTGTCTTTTACATCTTCGAATCTTGTATCCATGTCTAATATTCGTTAGATTTGTGGTAATTCTGCGAGTCTGACGTGGTTGGTTGGTTGCTCTGTAGGCGGCGGAGGACTCGTCGTCGACCACCGAAAAACCCTGTGCGCCGCCGCCGCCGACCGACACTGTTGTTAAGGAATCGGGATGCGAGGATCAAGGCCAGGAGGACGCTCGATCTTCTGATCCGCCTCTTGTTCTTGAGAAATCTCCTGATGTCGAAGTAGAAGAAGCCGAGCCTCTGGCGTCTCCGGCGTTTCTAGGTAGAAGAAAGATTTTACCTTTCTTGCATGTGCTTTTGACTTTTCTTGGTTTATGATTCTTTTGCTATTTTCATCACTGTCTTTTTAATTGGGTTAGTAATTTATCGTATAATTCAAACCAAAATAAAGAAGGCAAGGGGATGGCCTTGAACCCCATACAAACACACCCACCATATCTCAGAAACACAGCTGAAACGTTTACATAGAAGCAGCACCACGCAAAACAAAACCACAAAACAGTCCTGACAGAGTACTATACATTCTCTGCCATTCAGTATTTTCATCGATATATTGTTTTTCTCACTCATATAGGTGATTCAAATGCTGATGCGGAGAAGTCAAAGTCAGTTCCTTCGGCACTTAATAGGGCGAAGAAACGGCAACTGAAACCACATGTGAAGGTTGCATGGGGAAAGCTTCTTTCTCAGTTCTCTCAGGTATGCCTTCAGTTTCCGGCTGTTTGTTGCTCTCTCTTGTTACTTGGGACCAATTTGTTAGATGTACGAAGAGAAGGACTTGCAATTGGGATTCAACTGTAATTCCATTGGCCAGAAGTAACGTTTCTGTACTCAAACAAGGCATTAAGGTGGTTAGCCCAAGAATTTTTGTGGGTTTTTCTGTTCTTCCTTTTGAAAGTTGGGATCTTTGTTTGGGTATGGGTTTTGGAAGTCACCAAGATCGCCGTCAAATGTGGCTTAGATGTGAAGTTGTAGATATTTTGCATCGCATCTTCTAGTTTTATGTTGTGGGTCCATGTCAAAATTGTTACTACTTTTTATGCTGTAGCAATATGATTTATTCTCTCTGTAGGGATATGAATTGTAATTGTTACAAACTAGCACTTTACATGGAATTGTTCAGTATTTGAGCCAGGTGGTAGGCTACGATTTCGTAAGAGTTTCTTAGACAATCCATGGCTGGACAACGGCTATGGTGGGAGAGTGATGTTGGGCTTGGTTTTCTCCTCCACTGTCCCAAGAATCTTCGAAACCAATCTGATAAAGGGGAAGAGAAGAAGTAAGAAAAGGAAAACTAAGCCAATTGTTGCTTGTACTTGCTTGCTTGCGCTCAGTGTGAGAAATGAATTAATCTCAAGACAAGCTTGGCGAGCCATTCTGCAATTGTTAAGCTTAGTCAGTTACATTGGAAGAAATGGAGAAAAGCCGCACATGCATACCCCTATTTGTATCGCAGAACAGCATTATATGATTTTGGAGCATTGAAACTGCCAAGAAAATATTGGGTATTAAAGTGTTGTGTCAGGTGGGCCTGTGGCCGAGCTAATTTTTGCTGCATTGTCAGCTTGAAACCAGTTTGGGCGCTAAAATTGAATTGAGCTCAGCTTGCCCAAATTTATCCGCAGCTTTGAATTGTCACTGCCACATTGGTGGCTGTTGTAGAAGCTCGGCCAGGTTGAGGTGCTAGACGGGATGAACCTCGCATGAAGTAATTGTATCCTGATGTTTGTTAACTTTTGGATCCGAATTTATATTGTGCATTGTGACCGTTGCCTAAGTTCTCTATTTTGCTTATAATATTTTTACTGAGCAGTTTGTTCATTGGTAAGCTATCATAAGCAGCATAGAAACTTTTTTATTGAAGGCTTCTTCATCACCTATTATGTGTTCGTTTCTGATGCTGTTTCATTTTTCTGCAGAATCCCCATGTGGTCATGAGTGGTCCTATGTTTACGGTTGGTCAAGGTCGTCAATGCAACTTGTGGATCAGAGATCCATCCATTAGTAAATCTTTGTGCAATCTGAGGCCCACGGAACAGCAGGTATAAATTTGTTCTTTATTTTTTTATTTTTGGAAAAATTTAATAGGTCAGGAAATAAATCCATAGCTTTGTCAAACATCCCATATGGTTATTCATTTCAGCGGATTAGTCACAAAACATAACATTTCTCTTTTATTCTGATCAGCGGGGAGGTTCTCCGGGTACCTTACTGGAAATTATTGGCGGAAAAGGTGTTGTCCAAGTAAATGGCAAAATTTGCCCGAAAAGTTCTACTATTCCTCTGAATGGAGGCGATGAGGTGGTTTTTAGCACATCTGGTAGACATGCTTATGTATCCTTTTTTCAGATATATTTTTTAACACAGCAGCTGCATGGTTTTTTTGTTCATGGAAAATGGTTGAAGCTGACAGATGTGATGGGAACCAAGTGCACTATCTGGGACCCACACGGTCACTTCCAATGAACAGTTAGCAGACGTTGGTTTCAGTTAAATTCTTTGTTTTAAGAAACATGATCTGTTGTTTATTGTCGTTAGGTTGTTAATTGTTGTTAGGTTGCCTTCGGTCTAAATTTATTTTTGGTAAAGAAAGTCGGTATTATTTAACTTTTAGTTACTTTTTTTTAGCTTTTGTCCTAATTTTTACAACACATTGATCCTCTCGATGAGGGGAATGAGAAAAGAATAAATTTAGACTAAAGTTGAAAAGGTTCATGACGCTAAAAACTTTCTTTTTCGAACTTTTTTCTTCAGTTAACTTTTTTCAACTTTTGTCTACATTCGTATACTTTTCTGATTCCTCTCTCCGAGATGAACAGTAATCCAAAAAATTTGACCCGAATCTAGTAAATTAGAGAAAACAACCAAAAAGACTCGGTCAAAAAGACCCAAAAATTTATGCCAAAGGCAGTCTTACTATTGCTTTCAAATTGCTTCATGTGGGCTTACTGAATGTTTGCACATCATTACTCCTTTGGAGGATATATCAAGTTTCCCTTAACGCACATTCATTAGATTTTCCAGCAACTTGTGAATGATGATTTAGCTGCTGCTGGTGTGCCACCTTCATTGAGCATATTAGAATCCCATGGTGCTCCAATGAAGGGATTGCACTTTGAAACAAGATCTGGAGATGCTTCTGCTGTTGCAGGAGCATCAATTTTAGCATCTTTGTCGAATCTCCGAAAAGAGTTGTCTGTCCATCCACGTAACGAGGAGGATGTGCACCAAGGTTCTGAAATGCCTACATTACCTTCTGCTTGTGAAGCGCCTGATAATTGTACTCTGGATGCTGAAATGAAGGATACTTCTGATCATGATGATGGGATTGGGAGTGTTAAAGATGTTCCATCTTCTGACGCTGCTATTGAAAACATGAATCTTGATAACATACTGGATTTTTCGGGGGATGCAGATATTGGGAAGGTCCCTGGAGGAACTCATGAATTAAGACCACTCATGCGGATGCTTGCACATTCACCTGCTGGAAGTATTGCTAAAGTACTCGATGAGCAAAGGGGAATCAGAGAACTTCTCAAGGGGTTTGATACTCCAATTTTAGCAGCAACTAGGCGGCAAGAATTTAAAGATGGGTTACAACAAGGAATCCTCAGCGCCAGCAACATTGAAGTTTCATTTGAAGACTTCCCATATTATTTAAGGTGCAAAACCGGGCTCACTGTGTTAGGTGTCAGTAAATCTTGCATTTCTTGTTATATTTATCCCGATTGCTTTGTTGCGATTTTGTTGTGCTTTCTAGTCTCATGCAACTGTTTCTGTGGTTTCAAATTGGTTGTATAGGTGGATATATCTTAACCATCTCATGCTGGCGTTATTGGTTTTGTTGTACTCCCTCCGTTCCAAATTGAAGGTCCATCTTTCCTTTTTGAGTTGTTCCAAAATGATAGTCCTTTTCCAAAAATGGAAGGAAAAATTTGGTGATTTTCCAAAAATATCCCTCATAGGTGAATATAAATGTTGTAAAGTAGGTAGAATATAGGGATAATAGTGGAAATGATAGATATTGTAGGTGTAATGATTGCATGTCCCTTTAAATAGTTGGAATTCCCAAGAAGGACTCTCAATTTGGAACGGAGGGAGTACCTTTTATTGCTGAAGCATGCTGACTAGTTTTTATGCTTAGTATTTATCTTTCTAGGCATGTGATGATAATAAATCTTGATAGGTTATTTTCTACCTACGATGAAGTGATTTTCCTTCCAGTAAAACTGAAAAATCAAGTAATGACTCTAGGGGCATGGATTGCTATTTGAGATTCCGTAATAGAAGTGCCAATGATATTTTGAGTGCCTCTTAGCACACTTGCTCGAAAATATATGGCTGTTTTGTGTAGGTATATGACGTAATGTTAAGATGATAGAACAGATCTCTCGCATTTTTACTCTTGTGATTCAGGTGATGTCATCCTCGTTCATAGAGACAAAACCAGGGAATTTTGCTTACACGGGCTTCTCTTTTCTGTTTTATGGTATTGTAATGGTTTAAGGTTTTGCAATACCCTATTTTATTCCCACTTTTATACTATTTCAGATCTAAGCTTGGCTGTATTTTATACTTCTGTTTCAAACCAGATAAGGTCTGGTAGCCCATTTGGTGTCTTGATGCAGAGGGTGTAAAGTATAGTACTCCTATGTCAGAATTCTCTATGATAATCAATAATTGGTAAAACAATTGACAAATAGCGAAGGATCAATATGGCGAGGTCATGTTAATAAGTATCACGTCCTCAGTGTCTATGCTTCTTAGCTTTCTTGGCATTCTTGTTTTCCTAACAACTTAAGCTTTTGGGACTGGTGGTGCTCTTAACATGGTATTAGAGCTCACGTCGAGGGATGCCTTGATTTCAAGTCCCTGTCTGCATTGATCTCTTATTGGAATGTGATTCTCTTGTCTTTGGATGATGGAATCTACACTTGCAAGTTATGCACAATGCTAGAGATTGAGATATCTATAGTATGTGATATGCATTTTTTCATCCCTATCATCCCAGTTTAAGATTTTGGGATTAGTGGTGCTCTGACAAAAGATTTAATGGTCTTATAGTTGGTAAATTTTGTCCATGACAGTGCTTGCTCAAGTAGGCTTGGATCTAAGGTTGTTATGACTTCGGTTTTCTGTTTTGTTATTTTTGTCCTTACTGTCCATTTGTGCACCGTTTTTGGAACTTTGGCTGTCTGTCCTTTCTGCATGGTACCTTCATTGTTCTAGAAGACTTAGATGCGTGCATCAGACCTGTGATGTATTCTCTTGTCAGAGCACCACTAATCCCAAAATCTTAAACTGGGATTATAGGGATGAAACAATGAATATCACATACTATCGATATCTCGATCTCTAGCAGCTTCTATTGTGCATAACTTGCAAGTAGATTCCATTATCCAAAGACGGAGAGAATCACATGCCAATAAGAGATCAATGAAGACAGAGACTTGAAATCAAGGCATCCCTCGACGTGAGCTCTGATACCATGTTTAGAGTACCACTAGTCCCAAAAGCTTAAGTTGTTAGGAAAGCAAGAAAGCTAAGAAGCATAGACACTAAGGTCGTGATACTTATTAACATGACCTCGCCATATTGATCCTTAGCTATTTATCAATTGTTTGACCAATTATTGATTATCATAGAGAATTCTGACATACTATACTTTACACCCTCTGCATCAAGACACCAAATGGGCTGTCTTATAGTTCGTAAATTTTGTCCATGACAGTGCTCAAGTAGGCTTGGATCTAAGGTTGTCGTGACTTCTGTTTTGTTGTTTTTGTCCTCATGTCCATTTGTACACTGTTTTTGAAACTTTGGCAGTTTGTCTGTCCTTTCTGCATGGTACCTTCGTTGTTCGTAGAAGACTTTGATGCTTGCCTCAGACCTGTGATGTATTCTCTTCATTATCAGTTAGAATGTACCACATACTTTTTGTCGATTGATATTGATTGTATCTTTCTGCTGAACTTTTTCTGGAACGATGTATTTGTCAAGGGACTATCTATAACGAGGATATGATACTGTTGTGTGAACTGTTTCTTCTGATTGCCATGATTTGAATCCCTGTCCCTGTCAATTTGTATTAAGTGTTTTCTAGGACATTTGCATATATGCATCTGTTGATGTGTTTACTCTGCATATTTCCTCCTTTCCAGACTGGCTGGAATCCGTAAAATTTGGACTTACACAATCTTTATTCATTGTGACAGTGAGACCACTAAGAATGTTTTGATTGCATCGACCTATATACATTTGAAGTGCAATAAATTTGCAAAGTACACCTCAGATCTTCCTACCGTGATCCCAAGAATACTATTGTCTGGTCCTGCAGGTAAAGTTTCTTGTTCCTGTTGGTGCATTTTGTTACACTTCAAATGTATGGCTGATTCTGATATTGGTCATTTTTTCTTTCCAGGTTCGGAGATATATCAGGAAATACTGACCAAGGCGCTGGCCAAACATTTTGGTGCTAGACTTCTTATGGTTGATTCTCTCCTACTGCCCGGTGTAAGCTTCTTCTACACCTTTGTGTTAGTAATTTTTAGATGGAACTGTAGATTTTTTTTTATGAAGCTTTTTTGTCGTTCCAACACAATTTTAATGTTTTCAGGGGTCTATTCCCAAGGATATTGATTATTTTGTGAAAGAGAGTGCAAGGCCTGAAAGATCTAGTGTGTTTGCTAAACGGGCCGGACAGGCAGCTTTATTACATCTCAGGAAACCAACCTCGAGTGTTGAGGCAAATATAACTGGTGGGTCTACCATAAGTTCTCAGGCGCAGCCTAAGCAGGAGGCATCTACAGCTACATCAAAGAGCTACACTTTCAAGAAAGGTTTATACGAGTCTTTTTTTCAATCCATGCGGTCATAAACGAAATCTTATGGTCTGAGTAGTTCTCTTCACCATTGTCCCCCATTTCTATTTTCTTGTAATTATGTCTCTCTGAATTGACTATTTATGTAGTAAGCTTTTTGTCTACCTAGTTGCATGACCGGTAGTTATTCTGGCAGGTGATAGAGTAAAATTTGTGGGTTCCTTGCCGTCTGGATTTTCGCCATTGCAAAGGTACGTGTTGTACCAATACTAATACAATTATTCTCCTCTGCAACCTCCCTCAAGGTTGTTAGTCTTGTATTCCCGGTGAAATTTGATATGCCTTTGTAGACATTGTAAGCATGCATAAAAGTTAGTGAGATATGAGCATGTGGGTGCATCATGCACACATTACAAGACTTGACTCGGAACTTGGCAGGACTCTTGTACTAGTAATGATGCTATAATTACTCTTTAGCAAAAAAAAAAAAAATGATGCTATAATGAGTAGTAATACCTGTGCTGATCAATCTTTTGACATTTAAAGTTACTTGGATAAGATGAAGGCAATTGTATTGTCGCATGATGTATATGTGAAGGGTAATATCCGTGTGGAATTGTCTGCAGGGGGCCCACATATGGTTCTAGAGGTAAAGTTGTTCTTGCATTTGAAGATAATGGTTCTTCCAAAGTGGGGGTTAGATTTGATAGATCAATTCCAGAAGGCAATGATCTCGGGGGTGCTTGCGAAGAAGATCATGGATTCTTTTGTGCTGGTAAAGATCCTGGGATTCTTTGTTTATAATCACCATTTGTCAGCGTGATAGCAATTTGATTGTTTTCATTGCAGCTGACTTGCTTCGCCTAGATAGTTCTGTCACTGATGATGTTGACAAACTAGCACTAAACGAACTCTTTGAGGTAAATATTGCCTGCTGTTTTTTGCGTGAAAGGATACTGAATGATGTGTTCATGTGTTATCTTGAGTCAGGTTGTGTCTTGTTCCTATCTACAGTATGATGACCCAGGTGTTGCATTGTATAGGTTGCCTCTGAGGAGTGTAAAAACAGTCCGTTAATTATATTGCTGAAGGACATAGAAAAATCAATGGCTGGTAATCCAGAGGCATATGCAGCTTTAAGGAGCAAGCTGGAAAATTTACCAGAAAATGTAGTTGTCATTGCTTCGCATGCCCAAATGGATAACCGCAAGGAGAAAGTAAGAAGTTGATGTTGTTGAGTGTTGGTTTTGTCTTCATATTTCTGTATTTGACGGTATACTATATTATCCAGTCTCACCCGGGGGGTCTGCTCTTTACAAAGTTTGGAAGCAACCAAACAGCACTACTTGACCTTGCCTTTCCGGTATGTTATATACTGATTGTGTAGTTTCCATTTCTTCTTCTTGCACTCTATTTTCTTTTTTTGTGTTTATTTGTTGCTAGCACGTCGAAATGTCATGCAGACTCATGCGTAGTGGCATAACTGTCTAACAACTTAAGTTGTTCCATGTTAGGGAACTTGGCCCTTTAGCACAAGCTGTTGGCTTGCTATTTTTATTTCAGTTTTACAATTATATTGGTTTATTCTATAATTTTTTGATTAAGGATGAAATGGGATATTAACATGTTAGGATAAATTACAAATTTCTCCTTTGAGGTTTCTGAACATTGTATTTGACTCCTGACGAGGTGCCAAATATAGACTGCTCCTTGAGGTTTGAACTCATTACGATTCACCCCAATGGTCCACCGTTGGGTCAAGTAAAAATAACGTGATGTCGCAAATGTTAATTTTAAGCATCAAAATTAGCCCTATATAAGGTATCTTCTGATCCTTATTCATCACCAACATCCCTCCTATCTACCCCTTCCACCACCCCATCCGATCTCCTTCTTTTCCCCTCTTTTTTAAGTCAGAGTAGTAGTAATAGTCACTGCCACCACAATCCTAATTTCTCCGAAAGTTAGCTTCAATTTCTCTCAGCCCTATCAAAACTCATACTCTTCAGTACAATTTCGCATATTTGCTGCGGCCACATTCCGACTGCAGCAACCACATTCTCCTGAAGCCATTTCAATTGGTGCTGGAGGGGGAGGTAGTTGCATGATGGCTCTTGGTCAATAAATTAGAAAAAGTGTGTAAGTGTGCATGCGTGTGTTGATTGGAGATACAGTGAAGTTTTAGTGGTAGAAATGATGAATTGGAGCTAGAGCTGGTTGATTGGAGATACGGTGAAGTTTTAGTGGTAGAAGTGATGAATTGGAGCAAGAGCTGGCAAAAGCGCGGTAGACCTGACTTAACAAGATACACTACAGGTGGTGTTGCCAGGTACTGTGTTGAGCTTTGGTTGGGTGATGGCTATGAAGCATTGAACCCTCCTAACTCTACTTTTCTACTAAATCCTATATTGAAATTAGCATACGCATGGCTTCTAGTTTGTTCTCTGGACCACTGTGTATTTAAAGCATTTGGCCATATCTCTTCTCTCTTGTCATAGAGATCTCTGTCTAAAACTCCTCTCTCTCTGTCTCTGTCTCTGTCTCTGTCTCTATCTCTATGTCCCCATACTACAAATCCTTCAATCTTTCTGCCCCCCACATTCTCTCTACCCAATCTCTCTCTCTCTCTCTCTCTCTCTCCTCTATCTCTTGTCCTGCAGACCCCCTCTCCGTTAGAGGTTTGTGTGAGTCTCTTTCTTCCCTATCGCACTATCCCCTCTCTCTCTCCTCTAGCTCTTGTCCTGCAGACCCCCTCTCTGTTAGAGGTTTGTGTAGGTCTCTTTCTTCCCAATCGCACTATCTGCTTTCACCTCCCACTCTTCCCTCTTCTCATCCCTGATCTCCATCAACTCATCCTTTTTGCTGACAAAGTATTTCGACCAGTGCAGAGGTCATGATCAGACTGTTGAATATTAGTCGCTGGTGGTTGTAGTGTTTGGAGAATTTTTCCGGAAAATGGCAAAAAGTGGTGATAGGCGAGGCCACTAGTGTTGAACAACTTAATAAACGTTGTTGGCCCACTTCCTAACAACTTAAGCTCTTGGGACAATTGGTTACTTAGCATGATATCAGAAATCGGGTTGGACGAGGTCTTGCATTCAGTCTCCTTGTTTGCATATAATCCCCGTTACATTCTGCTTCTCCCCTTCATTTTCTGATTCGATCTATATTACAGATATTTTCATCTCCTCGTGCAAGACAGGGCTGCACTTGAGGGATGGGTTGTTGAATAGCTTAATGTATGTTGTTGGGCCCAATTCCTAATAGCTTATGCTTTTTGGACAATTGGTAGTTAAAAGATAGGACCCTTGCCTCCCATTCCATCACCTTCTCCTTCCCCTCAGATTGCTGCTGAGTATGAAGAAAAGGGGAACAAATAGCCAAAACCCACTAGACTTCAATTGATGTAAGGCTTGCTATTTCAACGTTCTTCTGGTCCAAAGCGGGTGATAATGTCTTCCACCTCAAGGGGTCGGTTGCGGTGACGGCTTGAGAGGAAAATCGTTGAGGGGAAAGTCGACTTGGCTCGACCTGTGAAACCCCATAGTTGGCGGTACATGCTCAAGGATGAGTTGTGGGGGCTGTGAGTTCGAGCTGACCTCCTGTTTTTCAGTGCAAAATAGAGAGAGGCAATAGTGGTAATTGAGCTTCCTCATTTAGTTCCAGGCCATTATTAATATCAGAAACTACGAAAGGAAGATGTATTTTGATGGGTACCTCAGGGGAGTTAATGGTAGTTTCTGCCCATTTTAGTATGTTTTGAACTTGTATATATAAATTTCCAACTCTAATATCAACTATAACTATTGAGGGATAATTTTCTCATCATTGTAGTTAAGGAGTACTCCAGAGGAATTGTGAAATTGTATTACCTGATTAGAAGCGTGTTATGTTGATGATCACTATATCTTCAGCACAAGTGAATGCTGTCAAAGTTTGGGTTATAAATGATAGATATGTGGACGCTGCTAAACTCTTTCGTGGTCAGTAAAAAATCATGAATTGCTTTATTGAAGCATAATGTGTGTTAACTTTGCTGATTTTCAGGATAACTTTGGTAGACTTCATGATAGAAGCAAAGACACACCTAAAACCATGAAGCAACTCACTCGTCTTTTCCCAAACAAAGTGACCATTCAGATGCCTCAGGTATTGAATCTATTGGTAGTGCATCCTTTTATTGTCAAAGTTTTCTTTTATCTCAGCTGGAGCCGTGTTTACAAGTGTTTTTCCTGTCTCGGAATAGGTGAAGTGTTTGAGGTTTGTACTTTTATTTTGGAACTGTGGCAGGATGAAAATCTACTTTCGGACTGGAAACTACAATTGGATCGTGACGTTGAAACTTTGAAGTCGCAGTCTAACATTATTAGCATTCGCTCAGTGAGTATCTTTCGTGGTGGCCATTTTTTCCCAATTAGAAACATCTTATTTCTATAGCCATTTATTATGTGCTTGCCTGAGTTGTTTGGGTATGTTTTATTATTTGTATCTGTTCCTACCCATTGGTTGCGTGGAAATCAACTAAAGAGTGGTATAACATGAGATGCCTGGTTGGTCCGACTTAGATGTTAGGTGCATATATTTTGTACCAACTGTTTCTTTTCCTATTGTGTAGCCCCATGTTTTGAGTGGAAAGGGGCATACAGAATTTTGAGTAAAGGTGGAATTGCATTTACCTTTCATGTATCATCTTTAAGGTAACTTAACTCTGTCCACAGAGTAAGATTAGGAGGTATGTAGGATGAACTTGAAGCACAAGAGGGTGGTTGGCACAGAGTGTAAACGGTTTGAAGTGTTGTTTTGAATTGGTTTTGTTATGATTGTTTTTTTTTTGTTATCATATGAGTTTGCAAGTTTCACCAAGGAGGGTATGGCTTGATGAATGTAGGATATGTTTTTTCACAAATTTGAATGTTGGGTTAATATGATTTGGTTTTTGGGTAGATAGTGATCTCTGATGTTAACTTCATGCTCTCAGTATATGTAACTGAATTCTTGATTTCAGGTTTTGAGCCGGAATAGCCTGGAGTGCCCTGACCTCGAAACAGTTTACGTAAAGGATCAAGCCCTGACAAGTGAAAGTACTATCCTGATTTATGGTTTTTCAGTTGCACAATTTGGATATTGAGGATTCCATTTTGAAGTACTTATGTTCTTTTACTATTTCAAATAGGTGTGGACAAAATAATTGGCTGGGCTTTGAGCCATCACTTCATGCAATGTGCTGAAGTGCCAGCTAAAGATGCCAAACTCACAATTTCCTGCGAAAGGTTGCTGCATATTTTCCAACTGCTTTGCCGTGTTTTTAAAACACAGAAAATGTTGATCTCATGTGTTCTTCTCTGTGCTTTAATGCTAAGATTTTTCTTCGTCTTGAGTTTTGCAGTATTAGGTATGGATTGAACATTCTACAAGGAATTCAAAATGAATCTAAGAGTTCAAAAAAAACGCTCAAGGTAAAGTTGATGGTCCCTGCAGTATATACCTACTTTTTGTTCCATTTTTTTTAATCTCTTTCTATTGTTTTTTATAACTACTTTTAGAGTTACATTTATTACTTCATCTCGGAATGACCCACAAGACTTTCAGGATGTGGTTACTGAGAATGAATTTGAGAAGAGACTGCTTGTGGATGTTATTCCACCAAGTGATATTGGGGTTACTTTTGATGACATTGGGGCATTAGAGAATGTGAAGGATACATTGAAGGAATTGGTCATGCTACCCCTTCAGAGGCCGGAATTATTTTGTAAAGGACAGCTGACAAAGGTTAAATCACTTATATATTTTATTGCTGCCCTTTCAATTTGCAAATTGGTGTTAGGTTTGAGGTAGTTTATTTTAGTTTCTAGTTCTGATAAGATACTGTCATCAGCCTTGCAAGGGAATACTCCTTTTTGGCCCACCTGGTACTGGAAAAACAATGCTTGCTAAAGCTGTTGCAACTGAGGCTGGTGCAAACTTTATCAACATATCAATGTCCAGCATTACCTCCAAGGTACTTCTCGAGTTTAATGGACAAGTTGCTGTTCTCTCTGCATGTGCTTCCTTCAGAATATAATCAGCATGTTTATTGATGACAGTGGTTTGGAGAAGGTGAGAAGTATGTAAAAGCAGTGTTCTCACTAGCTAGTAAAATTGCTCCAAGTGTTGTTTTCGTCGATGAGGTTGGTTAAATAACTTAGCAGTCATTTCGATTGCTTGCTGTTGCTCTCTATCATTTGTGTTTTAAATTAGGACTTCTTTGTTTCCAATCTGTTTTCTCATGTCTTTTCCTGTAATTATAGGGGATTAGTTTCTACTATATTAACTACTAGTGTGGCTTCCAGTGATGATTAAAGTTCATTTCTTGTAATTGTACAGTGTAACTCTCCTACCATCCCCTTTCTGAAGTCTTCCCCCTTGCCCATTCTCTGTTTTAGGTTGACAGCATGTTAGGAAGACGTGAAAATCCTGGAGAACATGAAGCCATGCGCAAAATGAAGAATGAGTTTATGGTGAACTGGGATGGTCTGCGTACAAAGGATAAGGAACGCGTACTGGTACTTGCTGCCACCAATAGACCTTTTGACCTTGATGAGGCAGTTATCAGGAGACTGCCCCGGAGGTAAATACATGCTTTCTTTAGTTTGTGTCTTTCATTTGAAGTCTGTTTGTTAATGATTTTAAGTACACATTTGGTGCAGATTGATGGTAAACTTGCCAGATTCGCCGAACAGAGAGAAAATTCTCAGAGTTGTATTGGCTAAAGAAGAATTGACACCTGATGTTGATCTTGAAGTAGTTGCTAATATGACTGATGGTTATTCAGGAAGTGACTTGAAGGTTGCTTACTAATTTCGTCGTAATCTGCAATTTTTTGCCCCCATGTTTTTAATCTTTTCAGACTTGGTTTTATGTAGTTTCTCTGATTAACTTTTTGGTTGCAGAATCTTTGTGTGACAGCAGCCCATTGTCCCATACGAGAAATTTTGGAGAAGGAAAAGAAGGTTAGTCGGATATATGAATAACTTACGAACGCCAATGTCCTTTCAGTATATTTGCTTTTGGGAGTTTCTGCTTGCAAACATGCTTGTTCAAAGTTCCTTAAAGTTTCCATTGCAATAAACTACTTAGGTTTGGCATGTTTGATGAATCAGTTAATTTATTTCTGTAGGAGCAAAAATCCACTGCATGTTACATTTATATTTGCATACAGGTTGTCTGTTGACTCTGTTCTCTGAAGTGCATGCTAATTCTATACAAGGGTATGCCAGTTGATGCTTTTGGAGATGAAATGTTCTTAAATTCTTGTGTCTGATTTGGACACATTCCATCGTTACTTGATCGAACATTAGTAGTACTCAGATATATTTGATATTAATACAAAAGAATGCTTAAATCATGTAGCTATAGCTTGTCAAACGGAATTGATAGTCTGTAGATTACAAGGAATCTGTGAGGAGTGGCCCCTGTTCATGAATGCTTGCATCTTTGAGTCATGAATTTTGGGCAATTATACTTGAACTTGGTTTCTTGGGCTCACTGTTGAGGACGGACAGATAAAGGCAAAAAATAAGATAGAAGGGGATGGCATTGATTGCCCACGCTGAACAGGTGAGAAGCAAGTTTACATCTGAAGGGGAGAGATTTTTGTTAGCACGATCCATTATATGGTAATGTATGGTGGGGAAGGGGGGGTGGGGGTTGGGGTTGGGGAGGTTGTGGATGTTCGTTGCCCTTGGATATTGGCTTATTTATGTTCTCTACTATTTTTTAGGGTTTTGAGCTGATGCAGTGGTCGGTTTTTCTTCCTCCCGTATCTCTTAGTTTAAATGTTCTGAACTTGCTTAAAATTAGTACTTGTGTTGGGTCTAAGTCATTTGGTTATCACCTGGGTAATAGGAAAACTTGTTACCGAGAGCTGAATTCTTGCCTTCTTAAGAAACATCCCTATTTTCTTGAACTGAATTTATGCCTTGTGGAGCAGCATAACTCTTCTTCTCCACCGTTTTTTGTTGCAGACTGTTCCTTTCAATTAATAGCCTTTATGGCTAATGTTGTGGTTCACAGTTGGTAAAATGAATCCAGTCTTGCAGATAAGCCATTTGTGCTTATTACTTTTCCTCATGAAAATCAGTTCTTTTCGTAGGTTATAAGATAGGATGTTAATGATGTTGCCTTATGTGCCCTAATTTTCATAAGCAATTTCTTCAGGTCGCTTTTATTCTTTTATAGTCAAGTTGAACTGAATTTTAACTCGCTTATGCTGGTATTTATATATAGGACTGAATGCAATTTACGCAACAGATAGGATTTTGGATTACAAAGTTATGGTTTTGGGTACAACATATATTTATGTTTGTCTCCTTTAATCTATGAATATGACAATATATTTTTGCCAATTTTAGGAGAAAGCTCTGGCATTGGCAGACAACAGACCGTTACCTGCTCTGCATTCCAGTACTGATGTTCGCCCTCTAAACACTGAGGATTTTAAATATGCACATGAACAGGTATGATAGATGGAACTAAAAATTTGCAATTGTCCTAGTATTTTTTTCCTTGTTTGTTGATTTTACTGGGTTTTCTGCTGGCCAAAGTCAATGATTTTGGTGACGAAAGAAAATTCTCAACATCTCTACCAATGAAGAGATATCTCAAAGCACTTTTGTTTTGGTACCTGTGACAAGAGAATTATGCCCTTCTCTGGATCCCTGCACTCTTGCGGTATAGTAAATTGATTACTGATATTCTGCAACTTCTTGTACCATATGGAAGGATATTTTGCATTTATAATTATATTATACATATAGATATATGTATATCTATAAATTTATATTTATAGATATATATAGTTTACAGATAATATTGTTTTTCATGCACCATAAGCTGGTATTTTGGATCCATGAGATTGTGATTGACATCTTAGGCAGAAGCGTCTTTAGTGGTTGAACAAATAAATACTTTTTGATCAAATCTAATGTTTTCAAAATATGCGGAGTAGCTTTTTGTTGTAGCTCACCCGTAGGTATTTCTTGCAGTTTCTGCTGAAAGAGGTCAGTTTTCATGTCTTGCTTGTTTTGTGTTCCATATATAAAAGTGTTTAGTAGTATGCATTGATTTAGTTGGCTGCATATGCATCTGAAACCGTCTGTTTGCCTATAGGTCCACCCCATTACTTTACCTGCAGAAGAATCCGTTACTGTTCCTTTCGTTTTTCGACAAATTTGTGTTCATGTTTTGTTTGTTTTCAAGTATGTTTGAGTATCTTAAACTTTTAGGAGACATGAGCCCATTAGTGCTTGAAAGAAAAGCCTTATTTAAAAATGTATTGAGCATGAACCTATTGTTGTGTCGTACGGGCAGTAGGAGTCAATAATCGATGTTTTCTCAAATGCAGGTATGCGCAAGTGTGTCATCGGAGTCTGCAAATATGAGCGAACTCCTCCAATGGAATGATCTATATGGAGAAGGCGGGTCAAGGAAGAAGAAATCCCTAAGCTATTTCATGTAGAGGAGGTACTTTTAGGTGTATAGAGTGCCTTGTTTAGTTTATGTCCTTTTTTCATAACCAAAGCTCTAGGTAAATCAAAGGGCCCTGTATTGATGGAAGTTTCATTACAGTGCTCCCCCACCCACCCAAAGTCCCTTTCCTATTGCAGGCCCTTGTGTATCATATTTAGCTCATGGATATTTTCCCTCATCCATTTAAATTTTTTTAATTTCTAGGCTTGTTTTATACCAAGTCTTTTGCTACTTAAGGCCTTGTTTGTCTGTATATACAATTCGATTAATTTAATAAGCATCCTTGTGCCTGTATCCCTTCTCTGAAACTCGTTTTTTTTCTTTTTCAAGTTTTTTTTTAACCTCATGATACACGAGAATTTTCGTCATTGAGAAGAGAAAGGAAGAAACAATATTCAGTCCAATTTCAATGTTATGGGGCTGATCAATGAATGATAAGAAAATGAAAAACGACTAGAAGCAAACTGGCTCTTCACTTGGATTTTTGTCTCTCTTTTGTGTTTTTAGGTCTATTGAATCTGAATATGCGAACAGTGTTTTTTTGTACCCTTGTCAAGTTGTTCATACTTTATTCTGCTTGTATAATACCCTTTTGTGCACGTGTTATTCATCCCTGTTCATGTTTGTTCCTTCTTTCTATTCGACGACATAACCATATCAAGAACTTCCCTGAAGGAATATTTAAACATGGGCTGTAGATTCAAGCTGGTCAGAGTCGTGGAGGGTTTGGATGAAAGAAAGTGGGAAGTTGTTCGAATTTTCACGAGAAAAAACAGACACAGAACATGGTAGTGGATGGATATTTATTTCTGTTGTCGAACCCCCTTCTTCTGCCAACCAGTAAGAAATTTCATCAGTAAAAATCAGAAAGCCCCAAACTATGGAAGTTGGAGATGACCACGCACCCAAAAAATGGGGGAGTTGAGCACTGGCCAATTGGACCGGCTATGATGCCCGTCTGGTTTTGGGACATCCATGTACCATTTTTCCTCAACCATTGGAGTATAGATTGTGGCAAATATAACACTAAATTGTCGTAAGTGTGATCATACATGGAGTAGTAATTAAATACAATGTGTGATACTAAATTGTGGTAAGCGTGATCATACATTGCGATAAAGTATTGCCATACGTCGTAGTAAGTGTGGCATGCGGAAAAATTGAAAACCGCATTGTTTTTGTGAGTGGTTTTGATCTGGTTAAAATTTATCCATTTTTCAATCTAAAGGTTCATACCAGTGTGGGGCATCATAGAAAAATTCCATTATGTGCCTTGCAAACTTGTCTAAGGAAAAGAAGAACCTTTTTTCTTGTCCAAGTTTACATACACACAAGAATGTCCAACAAAATTATTGATCAATTAAAGAAGACAAGTCCGACAATATATGGCATCAAGTATACGATGAGATTATACAATTTTGGCATTAATCATCTCAGGTGGAGCACAACTCAATTTATTTTAAGTTGCTATTGTAATTGTAGGTTTCCAAGCTGATTGCACGAAGTTTGACATTATTTTGGAGCCTTACTTGCAAGAAAAATGAAGGAAATTTGACCAAGTGCGTCCCAGGCATAGCTTAATTGCGCCTAAGGCGCATCAAAAGGGTAGGGAACCCGATACACCCAGGGTGCACGTTAATTGCGCCAGACAATTACTTATAAGAGAATGCCTTTTACTCGGCCATAAGTTTGGGATACTTAAAAATTCATCCTCAAACCTTATCCAACTTAAGTATTCATCTTTCACTTTTTGAACAGTTATGTTTTCATCCCTGTTTGTTTTTAATACCAAAAATACCCTTAATATATATATATCACCAGAAAAGGGGCCAAAACATAATTCTCTCAGTCCCGTCCCACGATTTCGGTTGATTGAGTCCCAAAAATTTTGAATCCCTGGTGGGTTTCTATATAAGAAAGATCTCGTCCTCTGGTGGGCGGCGATCCACTCGTGCTTCAAAGTCCTTCGCCAACAATCGCCGCCATCCATCAACAACCGCCACGTCAGAGTTCCGATCCAAATCAGAGACCTTGAAGAATATAGGTGGAGCCAACGAATCAACCAAGCCACATAACAACCTGTCGCCGTCGAAACTCCCAGCATCGGCGTACAAATCGGAGTTCAACAAGAAGGCCTCACGGATCGGGTTAGGCATCCACAGTGCAATTATCATTTGATTAGTTGTAAGTATTGTATTACGTGCAGATGGGTTTCGTAATGGGTCATTTGTATTGGAGTTTTTTTGTTTTTATGATTTTTCATGTATTTAGATATGAATACATACGTTTTCCCTTTTCTTGGAAATTAAATTGGCATTATTTTTCCTTGTAACAAGATGGATTTTTTTGGAAGTTGGGTTCCTGTCGGTATATGAATCGTCATGAAATGTTGAAATCGACATGGTAATTTAACCATGAGACGCTGATCACGATAATCTGTTTTGATAGTAATTTAACCATATTTGAACCGTTTACCATGAAATATTTGTTCGAATCATGGGATATTTATCGTGTTCACATTGTAATCGTCATGATAATTTAACCATGTAATGTCATGATAATTTAACCATTTAACCATGTAACGGTTTGAGTATGTCATGTTATTTATTTTTTTATGGAAATTTAGCCATGTTCCGTGTAATAAGATCAATGAAAGATATGAATTTTTGTTGTCTGGTTAGCCAACTCAAAGAATGAAGAAAACATGCGAAGATGTGGTCAACTTATTATGTCATATTCCTAACAAAATTGATTCCTCAAAAACATTCCATGATAAAAAAAAGAAAGAAAAAGGTATCAATCATATTTGAATTTACCAAATCCCACTAAATTGGGAAAATAATTCAATCCAATCCCACTAAATTGTGAAAACAATTCAATCCAATCCCACTAAATTAGGCAAGCAATATAACATAATATATGTATATATCATAGGAAAAAGGGTAAGAAATATAATTCACACACTAAGAGAATGAAAACATAAGCATGAAAAAAGGGCGGGATGAATTCTTACATGGCATAGATAAAGATGATAGATATTTAAATATACCTTTAAAATATCACCGATGACTATAGACATGGAAGTGACATAGCATACCTATGTTGGATGGCCTAAATGTGTCTTACACTTATTGAGTGCACCTCGCTTGTCATATATTTTATCAATGCATTGATGTTATATCAAAAAATCAAAACAAATCAAAGAAGTGGAAGGAGGTTATGCCATAAAATCATAATTCCAAAATCAAAACCGAAAGACATGATCAAGAAAGAGTAAGCCTGGAGACTCGACACGATTTATGTCATTAACTTGCATTCCTCGTTCAAAATTCAAAGCATTAGTTTCATGGTCAGACACAAAATGAATGAGACTATATCACAGTGCGTGTACATCTAATTCCACGCCCATTCAATTATAAAAATACTATGTAAAGTCTTACGTAAATGTATGCTCGTGTACCCGGAGAGTCTTCCTCCCACACTGCTAACATAAAAAAATAAAAATAATAAAATAAACCCGATTATAAAGAAAGCTTAATTTTTTGCATCAACATAGTAATAGATAGAAAAGTTGGAATCTTTGATCAATTTGATTCTCATTCCATCATCAGCATACGGCAGTATTCTTTTGGATGGGCAAATTTTTTTTCAATTGTTTAAATCGTATCAAATACATATCGCGTATCTTAAAATATGTTCAAGATTTTTGGAAGAGGGGAATATTAAAGACAGTGAGGGAGGAGAGTGTTTGTATTATATTTGAACTCAATTTTTTTTGGCTTGGTACAAAATGATTAGAACCTATTCCTATTTATACTATTTCATGGAAACAGGAAAGCTCAAGTATAAAGATATTTTCAGAGATAATTTTAGAATTACACATATGATTAATTCTTACAAAAAACTGATTAATTCTCACAAAAAACTCTACATACTTCACAAGCATATTCTAAAGCTTCCAAAAACCAGGGGCGAAGCTATGTTGAGCCCGGGGTCTCGACCCAGAGTTTTAATTTTTTAATATTTTATATACTTGATTTTGAATATTATCTATAATTATTCATGTAGGTGCTTATAATCTTAATAATTTTTGTTAATTTGATAAAAAATCAATTATTTTACGTTCTCAATTTTTTCATAAATGAAAAATAAATACGTGACTGTTGAAATAGCTTAAAGTAAAAAACAAAATGATTGGTATACTTTAACTACATTAAGCTAAAATTATTTCAATGTACAATTTTGATGCGTTGAAAAGCAAACATTTTATGATATAATAAGTATCATTCCGATAAAAAAGTTATAACTATTAAACCGGCTCCATTCAGATCAAAATCGTGACTTCACTGCTAGTAAAAACTAAATATTTATAAATTTTTTTTTAAGGGTTTCTAAGGTGGACCTGGTTACCGCCCAACTAATGGTGGGTTTACTTCTGCCCTTGACAATTACTTGGACATGCTATAGATACGATTTGTGTTCTTGTTTACATCGTACTCACGCGTAAGTCGGAAATTTTCATAGCTGTTGGTACTGCTTTTGCTTTTCCATTGACGCCGACTATTATTGCAGGGCCTTTTGCGTCTGCTAGCTAGGTTTTGCTTTTCTCTGGCCTGAAGATGGTAATATTATCATTCGATTCTCTGTTTGTTTTTAGGGTTTTCTTTACTATTTGTTGTTAAGCTTTGTTTGAACTTGCTAAACTGTTTGGTGTTCAGCTTCCCCTTTCGCTGCTCAAGACTGCTCAAGGACACCCTATGGTATGATCTCATCTTTTGTTACCTCTGTTGTTACAGTTTTCAATTACCGTGAAATATATCTAGGAACAAAAAAGTTTGAGGGTTCAGCTATTTGAGAGAAGAGAGAGAATTTTAGGGAAAAGAACTCTCCTTTCCAATCACTTGTTTGGATAGTTTAAGAAGAGAGAGAGAGAGAGAGAGAGAGAGAGAGAGAGAGAG
>BPLS01000165.1:218417-233463 GCA_019656275.1 Rhododendron kiyosumense
TGTGTGTGTGTGTGTGTGTGTGAGAGAGAGAGAGAGAGAGAGAGAGAGAGAGAGAGAGAGAGAGAGAGATTTGTTAACACAGTTGCTTTCCTTTGATGAGTTTCCACATTCTAACCCAGCATACTCAATCATCCCAATTCCCTATCTGTTCATCACGCCTTTTGTTATTGGTGTTATCATATCCTTTCCAACCTCTTAGGAAGGTCATGTATCTTTTAAATATCGTGTCCATCTGCATCTTGGGGCTCATGTCATTACATCTTAAATTAGCCAAAATTTTCATATTAGCCTACTTGGTGTGCATGAGTTTTTGTTTTGAACTTGTTTGGCTGCTGCCTTGGAAAACTAAAGCAGCTAATTAAGCTCGGATAATCTTTGATTTTCAAGAAAGCCATCTAAATTTTGCAAGCATCTCTTGACTCTTGTAACTATTTTTTTCTGTTTTATTCAATGTAAACCCTTAGACTGATGTCTCCCTGGCACTCCCTGCTAAAAGAAGAGACACATTTAAGTTCTTCTTCTTGGCCACTTTTGTATCTAATTAAGGAATTCTAAGGGTTCAGTATTTTAGTTTGGATTGTATGCCACTTACGAACGATGCTTTTCAAGTAGGAGCTCACCGTTGTTTTTCTCTGAGCTTAAGAGACGGCTGTTTTTACTACTGTTTTTTGACGTCTGCTGATACCAGACTTACCTTTGTTCTTCTGTCTCCAGTCATGTGCGGCGGGTATGATTGTTTTAGAGTGACATGAGAAAAAATTGTGGGTTATGTGTAAGTGGTGGGTGTGACTAATGCATCCAATACTGTATTGGATGTCTATGCAAAACTTTATGTCTTGCTGAGTGCTTTAGGCTTCTATTTCAGTAGCATTTGGGAGTGCTAGTTAACTATCAGGCAACCAAACGGCAGCCTAACCACCACTCTTTTGGTCCAAGATTGGAGAATCCCTGTTCAATTTGGTTCACTAGTCCTCTAATGTGGCCATTGGCTTGATATTCATTTTTATTATCTCTTTGGCACCTCACGTATTGTCATCTTTACTTTTGTCCTTTCTAAATTGTTATCCCACTTAAGTGTTGTTATGCCTCTGTTTCCCAGGTGATAGATAAAGTTCAGGAAGAGAGTAAGAGCCGTACAGGTATATACTGCACTTTGCTTTGCTTATTTCGCAGTTCTTGTATATTTTGATTGAACATCTGGTGTCTCTTGATTCCCTGTAGGCTGTATTTTATTCCTTCCTTTTTGGCTTGTAAAATATTTGTATGAACATTATCAAAAAAAATATTTGTATAAATTTTCCAACACAAGGCAGTCATTATTGCATAAATGTGGTATGTGCAGAGGTGGTTATTGTCTAAGTTCAGTTAGTTGGCATGTATCAGACGTGTGGAAAATGATTTAGTACCCGATTTCTTGTTTTGTTAATTTAGTCTGCTTAATATCTTCATCTTTTTTCTTCTTTTTTTTTTTGGGTAACTTAGCTTGAAATAGAAAAATGGCTAACCGAATATACAGCCTACAAGGGGCATACCCCAGGAGGAAGAGAAAATAAAGAAAAAGGAGAAAATCTAATCTTCATCTTCTAGTTGTCTTGTTCCCCATAGTCTATAAATTCTGCTTTAATTTCTGCCTCGTTTCTTTATTTGCTCATGAGGTGGCTGAAATAATTTTATGATTTTGAGTTCTGTTGTAGTATTTTATGCATTCACTTGATTGAGAATTTTCTTAGTTGAAGTTGTTTTTTAATAAGGATTGACAATGTTTCAGATAGGAAGCCACCTGGAGTAGGGCGTGGAAGAGGAAGAGGTAGAGAGGATGGCACAAGTGGGCGGCCAGCCAAAGGCATAGGACGTGGCTTTGATGATGGAGCTGCTAAAGGGATGGGTGGGGGTCGAGGCAGGGGTGGTCCTGGTGGAAGAACTGGTGGAAGCAGAGGTATAAGCTTTCCCCGCAATGTGTTCTGTTTAGAGGGATTGCATTTTATAGTCTACTGATAAGTTCAACGTAGTCCATTCCAAGCATCCCACTTTAGGAGTCACCAATTACAAGTTTGCCCCTTCCACGGGAATTTCTTATTTTCTTGAAAACAGAAACCTCCACTTTTTTAGCACACTTTGAGTCTTCATCTTTTCTACTATTCTGAGAAGAAAAGGATTGAAAAATCAAGTAGTCTAAGCATAAATTGAAGCTCTCGTGATTTAGTTCTTATAGCATGTAAGCTCATTTGCCATGTGTTTGAACTGCTGGCAGGTAGCTCGCGTGGCAGCCGATGATCTGAAGCTGAGGCGTTGAAGGACCGAAGGAGGTTGACTGGTTTTGTGGGCATTCTGCTCCGTTGCCCATTTTATATTGTCACGAAGTTGCTTTCTAATGTTCTGAATTATGCCGACCATTCTTTATCTAAGACAGTGAACGTTAAGACAGCTTGAATGGTCGGAAGAGTGGAAAAACCTAAAAGATTGTTGAGAGTGAAAGATATAGGTAGTAGTACTGTAAGAGGAAACTTCCTTTTGGTATTGATTTATTTCAACCTTTTGTGCTATCTATTCCTGAACACATTAGCTTCCTAATATCTCCCCTGGTTTTCTGCTTACTGAATTTTGTGGAGTGACCACAAAAGCTTAAAATTCCTCTGCCAACTAGGATTGTGCTAATGATAATTCAACAATTTCCCGACAGCATTCTGCAAAAAATTCGTGTAACGTTTCACTCATCGTCGGCTGCGCATTATAAGCAGGACCAATTACACATTGGTTATTCAGGGTCTATTCTAACCATGCATGGGACAATAGCGTTTAGAGTTGCGTTCTAGATTTTTGTTTAGTATTCCCATATCTAAACATCAGCCGTCTGGTCGTACTACATGCAGATCATCTCTCTCTCTCTCTCTCTCTCTCTCTCTCTCTCTCGTAAAATGCACCCATCAAAGTAAATTTCTGTCGTAGCCGGCCTTGTGCCGGTTCTTGAGATCCTGGAGACGGCTCCTTCTAAGGCGAAGTGCGTTATTACAGGGGCATAATGATCAGAGATCCAGTGCGATACTACGGGGGCGAATGTCCCTACACGTTTGCTAGCAATTCAACTGTGCACAGATGAGTCAGCCTCTTCTTGCTGTCTTCATTAGTGATTCTTAGGGCTCGGAGACGTTTTTCCTGCTAGGATTTGTCTCTGTGTTTGCTGGTGGTTTTGCTGGCAAGTGTAGTAGACTTGGTGGCCTTTGTTTAAGCCGTTGTAATCCTGTTTTTCTTGTATCTCTGATCCGTTCGTGGATTTATTAATGAAGATTTGCCATTCAAAAAAAAGAGAGTAAATGCTCAATCTATAGTGGCTTTTCATCACTTACAATAGATTACAAACAACCGGATCACTGTCAAACTGGTCAATACCATGAACTATGAACTATAAAAAGCATTCCAACGGTACAAACGAAAGGACCAGATGAATGAAAACCATTATAAAACAAGGTACAACATGAAATGCCGATTGACAGACTACTAGTAGGGATGATGTCTGCTTTTCCTGCGGATCTTTGGTGACTTCATGACCAGTTTACTCGAAATCCAAGAATGATTTGCATCCGACGATTCATCTGGCATCCAACAACATAAACGGCCATCCTCACCACCTGTCCATCCAAAGATGCCTCCTTGGGTATGGGTGGGCGCACCCCGCATGCCTGACAAAGGCAAGACACTCCTAACAATACCCGTGTGGCCACCGTGGAGAACGGCTTCTGGAGGCCCAATCGCTCCTTTTCCTTTGTAGTTCACAGGGAAGTAGCCCAAGGTTCCAGCGCTGGTCCCACCAATCACCCATAGCCGATCGTCTTGCCCCGAGTAGTGACAATCAACAAAATAGTCAATCTGCCACAGGTGAGCTCAATTAAAATAACCGATGAAAATTGGGAAAATGACGGTCAATGACGTGTTTTGATAATTAATAGTACTTGTCAAGGGCATTTTTTTCGTTGACAAATGTTCTCAGCATGTCCTTGACATGTATTAATTATCAAAACACGTCCTGGGCCGTCTTTTTCCCATGAAAATTTGTTGTGTTGCTCAGTCTAGAAAAACATGTACTTGTTTGAAAATAAGGCTCGTAGCTTGCTCTTGAAAGTTTGTGTTGCTCAATATCAAGTTTTGAACCTTTCACAATTTAGCAAAACTCAAGTGGAAAAGACTGACATACATGATCCAATGCCCAGCTGTCAGAAGCTAAAGTACGAGCGTCCTCTATATTCACTTCAATTTTTGCATCTTTCCAGTCCCAAACACTAACCAGCCAACAAAGTCATAGCAGAATGTTAGGGCTCTAGTAGAGATAAAATACAGAGGTAAACGATCTGCATACTCAATCAATTCATTGAGACATGGAAGTGGTCCTCTGGCTCAAAGTCCAAACCCAAAAATACAGTTCTAATTCATTATCATAAAAACGTATGTCTTTTACAACTCGATAGTTTAGGGCAAGGATTAGTCCATTCCATTGCCACCTATTCAATTTTGAAGAACTTCGATTTACGAGAGGAGAACTTCGTACCAAAAAAACAAAGTAGACAACTGAAGTTAAGCCAAAAGTAATGGAAAACAAGGTGCTATGCTTATGTTAGGACCTGAAAAGCATAGTGACAAGGAACTAGTATGCAGAGAACTTCACAATAGTACCTTAAGGTTTCAATGTGTGTCAAACACCAGAGCTTTTGGCTTGCCCCTCCAAGAAAGCCAACTTTTCCAATTGAAGTTCCCACATTAATCACCTAAATGGATAGTACAGTACAGTGAGAAATTCAGAACGCTCCTAACAGAAGAGCACGCATCTTGAAAATAAAGTTCCAGCAACAAATTAATGGCAATCCAAGATCAAATGGACATCTACTACATAGTCTATACTCTACAGCAGCCCCCAGCATTAACAAAGAAGTACACAGAAATGAATCAAATATCAATTTGCACAAAATCTTTAATCATTATAGAACTATTGGGAGCAATTCAACGCAGAGCTCAACCTCCACTTAAGTGATGAGTAAAAAATTACCGTAGTCCTGCTGGTCGAAATTTACCAAAAAGTTAAAGCATCAGAATGGTCGAAAGAAGATTAGAGGACAGGGGAAGAAGACATTACTGACTCCAGATGATCATCGTCGTTGATACTTCCACGGGTATCAAAGATACAAATTAGTCCATCTACAGAAGCAGAAAGAAGCTTGTTTTGATGGTCGGGGACAAAGTGGACCTATTAAAAATTGTCATGTCACTTAGTTTTCAGAAAAAACTCATCTCACTAACAGACATCATAATCAAAATGCGTTATCAAATAACCACAATCACCATAGAGAACTGCAGAATCACTATGCATCATCATAGCCAATACATAGGAACCAAGAACCCATAGAAGATTCAGTAAGCACCTGAGTAACATCATCCATATGAGATTCCTCCAAGCATGCAATCTGCTTCTTGGTTCTCCAGTCCCAGAAGAATATCTGCATGAATTTGTAAAGATGCAAAAAAATAAATAAATAAAAAGAAAGGCCACATAAACCAATTGCAATGTGTTTATCCCTCTCCCTCAATTTATTAGACAACTTTTGACATCCAAGTTTTTGATAACCTACACATATAATCTACATGGCTACATGGTATTCCCTAATCAGTAAATCTTCAAATTTTGCATCACCTTTCCTCCTTTACCAAACTTACCGAAAAAGAAATCCAGAAGGCATTCTTCTTCCCAAGCCCACCTTTAACTTATCGCTTCTTTTACAGCACTCTACTCCACTCAAACAAGTTGTATTCCTGGTGGATTATACTGCTACAAAGTTTAATTGATGCAAACCATTCCTACCTTCTTTCCATTATATAATTTCACATTGCACATAAAACAAAACAAAACAACAATCACCTACAAAAACATTTATTAGAAGTGTACCCTTGTATAATTGACAAGATTGGTCAAATTCTAAGCCAAAAAGATTTCACACCTGAGACTTACTTCCAGCGGCGAGAAGATTATCACCTGACCCACCAAACGAAAAGCTGAATATATCTTGTGACGGGCCAGCACTTACTGAAGACACCTACACAACACAAGTAAACACATATAGACCCAAAATTATTCCCACAAAAACAGTGGTGGAGCTATGTGGGGGCCCGGGTGGCCTCCAAGCCCCTGAGTTTTAAAATTTTATTTTGTATATACTTGATAATTATTGGTGTATAGATACATATAATTTTAATAATTTTGGTTTGATTTGATAAAAAACCGGTTATTTTACATTCTCATTTCTCAAATTGTTGAAGTTGCCCAAAAAAAATAAAAAATGATTGGTATATTTTAACTGTATTAGACTAGAATTATTTCAGTGTACAAATTTAATGTATTGAAAAAAAAAATAGATATAATAAGTATTAAGTTCTGATAAAAAATGTCTATTAATCCGGCTCTCCGGGTCAAAAATCCTGGCTCCGCCACTGCGCAAAAATCCCACGCCAGTTTAGGTCTTTCCCTCCAGGTTGCAACTCCATTGACAAGAATCGTATTCTATCACATCTACTCGTCTCTGCGACCAAATCACAAAAGTTTATGACCTGATGTTTCCACAACCTAGTCACATATGTTTGTCTGTATGTTTTTCCTACTATTACAAAGGGTACACTCAAAGGTGTGAGCGTACCTACCCCTTTAAACTACGTAAAGAAACTGCCAATAAGGAAGGGGGAATAACATGCCACCCCAAATTTCTTTCTCCCTTCTTCTGTGTGTGTGTGTCACAGAGAGAGAGAGAGAGAGAGAGAGAGAGAGAGACCTGGTGGAATGATCTAGTGTCCCAAGCTCTGATGGTACCATCAGAAGAGCAGGAGTGGAGGACGTTGGGAGTAGTTGGACCAGAGAAGGAGATTTGGTTGATAGTGGAAGAGTGGCCTTTCAACTCTCCAAAGTATTGACCAGTCGCCGGCGAGTACAATTTCACGGCGTTGGTAGACAGAGACACTGCCATCGACGTCAAATCATCCCTAACATTCCATAATTAATCAGAAGATAAGGAAACACAAACATTAAAATTCTGCTTAATTTAGACCCAAATACTTAATTGGGAAAGAGGAGAAATTGAGACTGCCGCACTTGGACACGATTTGAAAGACGTAGTCTTCACCAAAGTTTGTTTGGACCGTGTTCTTCAATCCGAATCGCTTGGAGTGCTTTGAATTAGGAGTAGCTTCTGACTCCTCCACGTCCACCTCCATACCTTCTTCCATTCTCTATCTCTCTCTCTCTCTCTCTCTCTCTCTCTCGGCGGGAGAGAATATGAGCGCAAACCAGGGTTTTAGGGTTGGGCTTCCTCAAGTAAAGCGCCGTACGGTAAATTACAGTTGCCAATCACATGCGTTGGCTCCATTTTCTTTTTCTTTTTAATCATCCACCGTTACCGTATGGATTGCTTTTCAATATAGTACAATTTTTTTAAAAAGCTTTTGACTTATTCACGAAAAAATATTAGTATTTTGAGTTATAATAAATCTATTTGTTTCTCACTGATTTTTCACGTAGAAAAAAGATCAAATTTGTAAAATCTATGTAAATGTAAAAAGAGTGCGAAAATTACTATCCTAAATTCCTTTTTAAAGAAGATATTTAGTATGTTAAAATAAAACTTTCAGTTTCTTGCTAGAGCCAAAAACTTGAATAGCTCCTTTTTAAAGAAATGATGTTCCAATTCTGCACGTGACAGTCGTACAATGCAAATATTCTCATTACAATTTTATTTAAAGATTTGAGTTGTTCGTTTTATAAACTTTGAAGTATAAAATTTTCATAAATAAAATAAAATTGATCGAACATTAATAAAGTTTTGGTTGGGTCATATTATTGTTCAAGCAACATTAAACTATATATATATATAAGAAATTTTATTTGTTCAAAAAAATATTTATATTTGATCAATTCTAACTAAAATATCATACATACCACATGTCAAATCAACAATTTGGATCATCAAATTGAATAATCACGGTGATGATTATTCTGAATGACCCGAGTCGTTATATTTGAGGATCTTGATTATTTATTTTTTAGCCACTACATCGTAGTATTCGAGTAAAAATAATTAACAAGTCTTGGATCAGGAAACTTAAACCACAAACATGATCTTGTTCGTTTTGGAGTTTTGAATTTTAGATTCTAATTATTATTCTATTTCTTTTCAACAATCATTCTAATTTTTCTCTTTATCTCCTTCTAATCATTATTTATTACATATAAATTCAAATTCAAAATTTCAAAATGAACGGGTAAGATACATAGAATTGCGTATAACCACCGTTTGTGAAAAGATATTTTGTTGTGGTGATCCATTAAAATTGTGCGAAAACTAAGGAGGAGAGATTAGATTATCCATTGAAAAAAGTAGAAGAGGATGAAAGAAACCGGTGGGTTTATCTACACACTTTGCCCTTCGGTGGGTTTGTCTTCACACTTCGGTGGGCGCCAACCAATTTTTCCATTCCTCCCTCTCTATAAAAAGCAAATGAGTATTTCCCACTCGTACATCTTCTCCTGTCACTCTCTCTCTCCCTATCTCTCGAGCGCTTGAGTTCAATAAACTTATACGCAACCACGAAAATGGCGACATCAGAGAAACCAGTCATGGTAATCGGAGCAGACGACAGTGAGGAAAGCACGTATGCCCTAGAATGGGCTCTCGATCATTTCTTCGCTCCCTTCGCTCCCAATTTCCACTTCGACCTCGTCGTCGTTCACGCTAAACCTTCTCCCATTTCCGTCATCGGACTTGCTGGCCCTGGTACGTGTGTGTGTGTGTATATATATATATATCTTCAATTCCCTATCGTAATGCTTGTTATGATTATTTGTTTTTGATGAGCTAAATAACGAACCGACCGACGCATCAAAAGTTGATTGTGTTTCAAGAATTAACGAGTTTTAGAAATATGTTTGTGAGACAAACTGATCAGAGATGAGCTTTAATTAAGTTAATCACGAACCGATCTCTGAGTAACTTGAATTTTTTACCCTATGAGTCAAACGAGCCGAGTATTCGGAGCTTGGTTTGGTTTGAAGGGCTTAACGAGTTTTAAAAAAATTGTTCAAGCTTGGTTTTTATATGCCCAAACTGATCTCAAACAAGTTTTTAATGAACAAACACGAGCTCCTAGTCGAGCGGTTTGGTTGCTGTATCAGGTCTTTATTAGTATTGATTGCGATTAGATTAGAAGAGTATTTGATAATCTTGGGAAGTAAATTGCAGGTAGTGGCCCAGCCCTACCGTACATTGAATCGGATCTCAAGAAGATTGCTGCTAGGGTTATAGAACAGGCTAAGGAGATGTGCATCAGTAAATCGGTATGATATGAATTACTTTTAAATTCGTAATATTGTTTCTCTGGTTTCATTTTTAATTTCGTCAATATGTTTGAGTAAAAAGTTATCTTTAGGATCGATGCGTATGGTGCAAGCTAATTGGCTGTTATGCCTAGCTGTCTGTTAACATCACAATAAGCATCCAGAATCTTTTTTTGCTTCAATTGAGAGGAGACCATCTACAAATATTATGACCGAACGCAACAAATCACATCTTATTGGAGAAGAAATGATAAGCTCAACTAACAGCCCGTGTGGCAGGAATTAGCAGTGTACCCTAGGCCAGTGACTCTTCTCCTAGTTGGTTGAAAATCCTAATAGTTTAGGCAGTACATGTCTTTTATTTTTGGGGTAAGTTTTTTATATTTCACATCAATGAACTTTTTCCTATATCTTTTTGGTTGGAACATCTGGGTTTTTCTGATCGACTAGAAGAATCAAAAAAGTTAAAACTACGGACTCAATTTCGAAAAAAGCTCAGAAAAGACAAAAAGTTTATATATTCTTTATTTTGACTTGTTTTTGTGTTGACTGTTCAGTTTTTTTTTTTAAAACTTATGGTAAAAGAATTTGACTCAGAGATGAAAAACGTTGAGGAAAAACCATAAAGACATCTCTAAATTTAGTGCAAACTAATACTTGGTCGGTTAGTGATAAAGTTAGCTTTGACATGGTTTGAGTTTGGGAATACATAGATGATTCATGATTGCCTTCTGGAGTAGCTGGAGCTTGTGATGCTAATTGCTTTGGTAGATTAGCTTATTTCTCTCTGCAATAGCTGCAGCTGGAGTTAGAAGGGTTCCAAGTTCCAACAACGTTATCCTATGTTACGTAGAACTCCAGTAACTACTAGTTAATTTGCAGAGGATAATTTTATACCAATAATAAATTTGACTGTCCAGTTTAGGCATTTTGGCCTGTGAACAGTTTTGGAGAATGGAGATCCCACAAATCATAATTGCGAGTCCTCTGTTCGGTATTATGGTTTTTGGAACTTCAAGATTTTAATTGAATAAAGATGATCCTGTAATACTTGTAGTATACTAAAACAGTAAAATGTTATACTTTGATACTCTGTGATTCTAATATGTTATATGTCACGTCTGTGAATTCAATCCAAGCAAGTTAGTGAATGTGATAACTATGTTGATTTGCGTACTGTAGAATTATTTCTGAGTTCTGAGCGTTCAAACTCTGTGCAGGCCCATGGGGCAATATTGGAAGTTGTGGAAGGCGATGCTAGGAATGTTCTATGTGATGCTGTAGAGAAACACCATGCGTCTGTGTTGGTCGTGGGTAGTCATGGTTATGGCGCCATTAAAAGGTATGGACTTTGTCTTAGTCCCCAACACACAAGAGAAACTTGGATATTGCAAAAGTATGACGGGATTCGTTGATCTTGAAACTCTCTATCCACCCATCTTGTGAAGATAAAAGTGTGGTTTTTGAGTTAAAGGAATATATGTTTTTAATGAGGTGTCAAAATTATACCTTACTTGTTGAGGTTAACTCGATATTTTGATACAATCACCCTGGATAATGTATCATAATTCCTCCTTTCTAATGCTAAATTGCTTTACCATCAAGAAAGTAACTAGCCTGGTGCACTGTTAACCTCAACTTTCTTAGATTGTTTCTTTCCTCCTACTACTTTGTGGGTAGCTTCGCTATTTGCTTTTTCAAGTCTTTGGTGTAAACCTCAATTGCAATATAGATGCCATGAACAGATATTCAAATACCATATTCTTGTGCTTGGAAAGAGTAAATAAATAACATGCGATGATTTGAAAGTAATGTCTCAGTGCACGCCCAAAAAGAATGTGGAAATCAAAGACGCAATAGGTCCACCCTCCTATTCAAGATAAGATAAAATGCTTCAGATTCTTATTCCTTTGGAATACTGATGCAGTCTCTCTTTTTTCTTTTTCTTTTTTGGTACTTCTACTGATGCAGTATCGAATTCTCTTTTGCAGGGCTGTTTTGGGCAGCGTTAGTGACTATTGTGCTCATCATGCTCACTGCAATGTTATGATTGTAAAGAAGCCTAAGACCAAGCACTGAGCTGCTTTCGATTTTCTCTCGACTAAGCAAGCAAATTCAGTTGTTCAACAAGAATTTCTAGGAGTATTGTATATATCTGTATTGGTAATAATCGGTTTGGATTGTTGGAAAGTACGTACTTTTTATGCAATTGCGTTTGCATATTCTAGCAGCTTGAACCTAATTATCCTGACAATGCCAAAAATATTGCTTCACTCATTTAGCCTGTGTATTGTTTGTTGGAGTCTATGTAACATGTTTGTTTGTGCTACACGGCAACAGTATCCATGTTCGTCTCCAATATGGAAGAAAGCAATTTTATCTCTCTAATATTCCCACATCCTACAATTTTAGTTCTTTTCAAGTGTCACTGACAATGAGAAATGAAACATGTGAAAGTAATTCGACGAATGAAGTATCTAAGGGTGGATGTATACATTTGATTTTTGAACCTTGTATCTTAAAATACGGAATGTTGAACGGTAGGCATAGACTTGCTGTTTGAAATAATACTCTTTTTTCGTTGAATAGCCTATGACGCTTGCATAATGGGCTTACTGGATGGGCTGACGGGGAAATTTTGAACCTTATTATTATTACTAAAATTGAGGCTAACTATAAGCAGGTGACTGTAAAAAATTTAGCCTTAATGTCATGGATTTATTACATTGGGCTTAGGATAATAAATAGTATATGGGAAAAATGACGGGCAAGAACGTGTTTTGATAATTAATACCCGTTAAGAATATTTTCAGCATTAACAAATATTTTTAGCATATTTTTTACGAATATTAATTATTAAAACACGTTCTGTCCTTCATTTTCCCATATATTATATTATATACCAACAATAATTTAGCCCAAAGATCCGTAATTTTCTTAACGAATCAGATGGAGCAGACAATGACATCATAAAACAAAATTACTTGCACCCAAAAAAAAAAAAACCAATATATAAACATCAAATTAGCGAAATACTGAAGCACGGATTGACTGTATTTCGTGCATCACCAAGTTACCAACTACTACTGCTTTGTTTTCTGGACAATGATACGTCCACTGCGGGCTCCCCACCGCACCGCCGACCGCACGCACGCCAGGCCCACTCCGGCCACCGGATGGCCGATCCAAGCCGACAAAAAATTCTAAAAAAAAAACCAAGTGGGCCTCCGCAAGAATAAATGGCATCCGACTTGTGTAAGTACTCGATCCGAACTTCCAAAAATCAGATGATCTGAGACGTTTAAAATGGAAGTTCGGATCAAGCATCTACACACGTCGGATGCCATTTATTCTCGCTTAAGCCCACTCGGTTTTTTTATAGAATTTTTGGTCAGCTCGGATCGTCCGTCCGGTGGCCGGAGTGGATCCGGTGTGTGTGCGGTGGGCGGTGCGGTGGGGGAGCCGCGGTGGGTGTATCATTTTCCTTGTTTTCTTGCTCGCCATTGGGAGGTGGAGTCCAAGTTTTGGGCCGGAACAGGCAGTCGAAAATCTTGACCGTCCAATGTTGCAATCGATCGTTCGGATCTGTTCAGAGATTTTTCGTATGAAGAATTAAAATTTTCTCGCGAAGAGTTTGTAAGTAAATCTGAACCATTGATTTTCTCAATGTGCACCTTAAATTATAATTGTTTCTTCCAATCTAAAACTTGGACCGGGAAGGATCCGCGCTCACGTGGAAGGCCTTCTTCAAACATTGTCATCCGTTGTGGTCACAAAATCATAAGTAGGGGAATACCCTTTATTTCATACTCCTGTATATAAGTATCAGCACGCATGCGCGAACACAAAAAATTTATTTAAAAATATTGTAAATTTAAAAAAATTGACAACCCAAATGGAAGGTAATGTGACCAAGTCCATTTCATTTATTTTTCCATCATGTGATCAATTGTATTTAATGGACGAAGTGGACCACCACAGGTCCGGACCACGAAACCTGACAGTTCGGATAGACTCGATAGAGAGAGAAACCAGTACTGTAAAAGCGCACAGAGTCAAGAGAGAGAGAGAGAGAGAGAGAGCTACCTCTATCCGCATTTTCTGGTCAGCCGATGCTCGGAAAATCTTTTACAGGTTGGTAGGTAAACCCGATTGACTTTTCCGATCAACTGGAACACACTACGGTCCCAAGACACTGATGCTATGGACGATCCCAACGGCGATCAGACGACGACGTCGTCGTTCGAAGTCTCCTCCGTTTCTTGCTCGATTTGCCTCGATTTCGTGACCGATGACGGGACCAGGTCAACGGCCAAGCTCCAATGCGGCCACGAGTTCCATCTCGGTGATTTATAAAACCCCCTGTCAATTGCTGTTCCTTGTTGCTTTCGTTGACGAAAATAGCATAGTTTAATTAACAGTTGAAATTACGAATTCATTTCTTCTTGCATTTTGGACTGGTTTACGAGGTTTTGTTTTCGTTGGTTACGTATAATGCCCGCTTGATTATAGTGAAGACGATCAAACGCCTGAAATTGATACTGCCTTCTGTGGAAATCAAAGCCGTTGACTGAATTAGTTGTTAATTATTTTTGTCCCAGTAGAGCTTTAAATGCATGGCTCGATTCGTTAACTGTGGACGCCGGTTTAGGTCACGATGGAAATTACTCTTTTAAGTTCCCGCTTAGAAGATGATAAAAGTTACCGTAATGAGCTCTCTGCGAGACAGAAAACGGTTAGATACTACGGCCGGTGTTAACGACCGGAAATGTCTTCCGTGGGCAAGTTAGTTCCCACTCAAGGGTTGGGGGTTATAAAGCCCAACAAGCCAAGCTTGTGGTTGATCAAGCTTGGTTTGCAGACTTAACAAGCTTCAAAAATAATTAAAGTTTTAGTTTGTTTATTAGACGTCCCGATCTCAAAAGACCTTTAATCAAGCCAAACATGAGCCAATCTCGAGTAGCTTGAAGTTTTGTACATCGTAAGCCGAACGAGCCTAGTAGTAGTTTGTTCGAGCTTGGTTTGAAACCTTAATGAGCTTCAAAAAACTCTCAAGCTTTTAACGAGCGAACATGAGCTCAAATTCGAGTAGCTTGGTTTGTTTAGCCGCCCTACTCAAGGGCAAACTATAGACAATGGATGCTTGGCCGAGAACTCACAAATCAGTAATGAAACAATAATTCTTTACCCTATAGTGTTCTCAGTAGGATTTTTTTCGGTGCTTGTATCTTGCATTCTTCTAGTATTTATCAGCATATTGGCCAACTACCTTAGCTTGGTCAGTGATTGAAAAGCGCAAGGCAAAGGTGAGGCGACAAAGCTCTAAAAAAATGAGGCGATGATGCGCGAGGAGAGGTGAGTGCCTCAATGAAGTGAGGCGAGCGTTTAAAAAAAGAAAGATATACTACTTCCTACCATCAAAACTAGAATTAAATAATTAATATCACCACGTTGCATAATAACCAACAATCCAACATATGAAATACTAGTAAAAAAATGTAAAACACACTCATAAAATGTTAACAATCCACATATTCCAAACAAGACATCATCCTCATCACTCATCTCCAAGCCAAAGTTCTGAATACCGTTTCGGACAGGGTACCGGTTTTCTTACCGGTACATACGTACCGGTACCGGTCAGATACCGGGTACCGTTTCAAATTTACCTCAACTATAATATAT
>BPLS01000165.1:253463-283025 GCA_019656275.1 Rhododendron kiyosumense
AGCATCAAATCACTTGAAGAAGTTGTCTATGTAATCATACAAATGTTCTGAATCTGAGTTGGATGGTGTTTAGCGTGATGTGCATTCACCGGCATGTTCTTCATGGGAGAAACAACGAAATCAGAAGATACGAAGTTGGTGAGCATTATGCAACTTCTCGGAACTTTTGGAGCCAACTTTGAACAGTGCATTAACCACCCCTGGCCCAGCTGGTACTCGTAATGTAGGACAATGGACGAGAACTTCTAGCTAAGGCTGAACAAATCAGGCTCCTCCAAACATATGATTGAAGGCATTCTTAACCATAAAAAAAAATGCTTTTGAGAGTCCAGAACCAGCTCAGCTCAGTTGAATTGTAACTCCACGGGAAAGGAATTCCAGCACAGACAGAGATTTGATGACTTTTTGAAGCAAGCAGACTAGTTTTAGGCTCTGCTGATTTTGCAGGTACAGGAAAACAGCAATTTGTGTATAAAGCAACCATGGGAAATACCAGCTAGCATTTGTGCCATTCATTCCACGGCACCCAATTGAAAGAAGAAACAACAGAGTACTGAAAGCCAAGATCATCATCCAATATGCTGTTCAAAAACAAGATCATCATCCAATATATTATGACATTCAAAGAACCTAGGAGCAATGAGCAGTTATCATACTTCATCAACAAGTTTATGTCCATTGCTCCTTTTGTCTTGCCTTCCAGAAAGACTCTAGCCAGGAATAGAGAACAAAAATTCAACCATCTAAAGTAGGGGGTTGTGGGGAGAACAAGCTATTGCAACTTGCAAGTTTTCAGAAAGAAAGGCATATGAAGCTGAATTAAACTGGGGTTTACCTGTGTCAATGCCACAAACTAAATCCATGCCATACAAAAACACGAATAAGCACCACAGATTTTGGCCTCTAATTCACATAGGAGCCCAGAAACCGTGCATTTCAGGAAGGGCAATTTCTTTCCAATATCTGAACTGATAGTTACATGCAAATATGTAGCTATAGTTCTCCCAATGCTGCAATCCTTATGCAGAGTGTCCGTGAAGAAATTGGTAAGAGCTGTTAGAATGCGTTGGTATATCCATCAAAACCTGAATGCCAAAAGATGTTCACCCACCAAGAATATCTAAACTGGTCCAAGTAACCAAAAAAACAAGAAACAAATAAAGAAAAAAATTCTCAGGTTCCAAAAGTTGTCCAAAACTAAACTTCGCATCTGGAAATAAATCCTCAAAACGGACCTAAACACCTTTATGGAGAGACGGTATTAAGATGTCAAGGCTAACCAAATCCATGAAGTGATCCTAAATCTCTTTGATATCTGCAGAGAAAATTTAGATTCTCAAACTTTCTATTCACTGTAAAACCACATGCAAAACTTGCAACTGAAACCACGCGGAACATTCTTTTAAATGTCAACTGTTAACCATATCTAGAGAAAGATCCTAAATCTCTTTCAAATCTGCAAAGGAAACTTAGATCCTAAAACATTCACTTCCGCATGCAAAATCTAAAACGATAGCCACATACTTTTTGGGGTCAAGTCATAAGATTCCTAATTTCGTTCCACCTCAACGACAGCAAAAGTAAAGAACGAACAAACGCTGCAATTGCTCGGAATTAACCACAAAAATGCAGCAGTTGTTAGGAAGCAGTAGCTATCAACAATTATGAATCAAGCAAAATTTTGATGAATTACTGAGCAAACATGGATTATGACACAAACATGGCAGTAACACATCAACATCATCAGCCCACTAATCTAGCCTCTTCCCCATTCTCAAGCAGCATCACCGGCTTCAACATAACGTCACCAACCCAAGAAAAAGAACAAATCTTCCACGAAAATAAGAGCATCAAGGCAATAGGAAAATTCAAAACACACCATTCTCTGTTGAAGTTCAAAGCAAATTCGCAAAGACAAATAATTGAAAGTTAGAAACAATACCAATAGTAACATTAAAGAAACAACAAGCCCATAAAGAGAAGATCAAGTACAACAATACATTCGGCAACAAATCTTTAGAACAATCCAAATCTAGCCAATACTATAGATAATGAATAGCCAATTCACGTGTATAAAGGCAAATCCGTCCATGCCCCCGAGACATGCCCATTCTCACACACATAAGCTCGAACAACCGGATCCCCATCGTCGTGGTACCCGAACACCCTCCTCAAACAAAACGCCGAGTGCAAGTCCCAAGTTTGATTGCACGAGCAAAACGCGCAATTCAAATCGACCTTGCTCCGGTTCCCGTCGTTTATCGTCCTCCAAACCCTAGACTTCTTGAAGTTCTTGAAAACCCCCCTGAAAAGCATGTAATTCCGCTTTTTCTCTTCCGTGTGCACGCAACCAGGCCAATCACAGATGTACAAACAGTCCCCTCTGAACCTGCTCGCCAGCAACTTGTTCCCCTGCTCCCGGCTCAGGTTCCAAATCCCTGACGCTAAATGTGACCTAAGTGATCTGCATATTTTCCTTCTCTTAAAAACAGGAAATTGGCTCTCACAACCCCTCCTAATAGAACAACCACCCGTTTTGACTGTTTTGACATTTTTGTGTTGTTCTACGTTAATCTCGGTTTGTCCATGGGATTCAGAGGTGTCGTAAACGGTGTCGTAATACAGATCGTCATATAAGGTCCAAGAACGATCAGAACCAGAAATAGTTACCGACTCAGAATCATTATTATTACCGTCGGTTTGGCTGGTAGACGGCGCCGTATGGGTGAACAATCTGGGGCTGACGTGGTAATTCTCTTCGGGGCCGAGCTCGCGTTCGAGGCCGAAGTCGGAGTTCTCGAGGAGGATGCCGGCGTGGAGGAGGCCGGGGCAGCAGACGGCGAGCTTGTGGAGAGAAGCCCAGCCGCCTGGAGGGGCGGCGGCGGGGGAGGGTTCGGCGGGGAGGAGATCGGAGACGACGGAGGGGATGGTTTGGGAGCACTTGTTCTTGCAGCAGGTGTGGCGGATGAGAGAGGAGAATTTGGTGGAGACGCAGGCGAGGCGGGCCCAGTAACGGGGGTCGTCTTCGAGCTTGGCGAAGATGTTGAGGACGACATCGTCGGAGAGGTTTGAGAACGGTGCGTCGGCGGCCATTTGGTGAGGAGGGTTAGAGAGAGAGAGAGAGAGAGAGAGAGAGAACTAGAGGTCTAGAGAGAGGCTATTTTATTGCCTCGGGGGTAGTTGGGAAAATTGGGATTGGGCATCACACAACTGGTTTTATTACAAAAAACAAAAAAAATTAAAAAATGCTACACCGCCTACACACAACCGTTGTGCCGCCCATGTAGCATTTTTGGTTTTATTATTGACCCTTTCTTCTGATTTTACTAAAGAAAAATTGTTGAGCACATATACACCGATTCAAATGGAGTACATGTGTTTGTGATGTCAATGGGTGCCTCATTTTCAATGTGACCCACTTTTATAGAACGGCTCATAAGCACGTGTTTGAATATGTGTGTTTTGGTCTGGATCTCGCGCATTACTCGACTTATTTTCTCTTCTTTTTTCTCTTTCTCTCCCTCTTTTTCTCCTTCTAATGTGTGGTGATTGGTGGCTTATTTCTTTATTACCTACAGAAATACTAATAATCAACCGACACAGGATGAGAAATGAAGTTGAGCATATTGAGGGTCTCTTCAGGCAATCAAAAAGTATTTTACGTTCATCGAATGTGGACGTATTTTCATATTAATTGAATGTTGTGCAAGACATAGGAGAAGCCTCTTTCTCGTTTATCGAGGAAGGGACATGGTTGGAGTAGAAAAGAAGAAAGAAATTTGGGCATGAAAAGCCACTTGATTTTCCATGTGAAAAATTCAAAATACCTCTCGATCTTTACTAAATTTCAATTAGTTTTTCAAATTTTTTAAAAAATCAATTTTTACTTTCAACGTTTTCTTTTGTTAATCAAAATGTATCCTTCGGTCCAAATGGCTAACGGATTTTGTTAAATGCCCCGTTAAATAGCGTCCCAATCGAATTTCGATAATCCGAACTGCTCAATGTGATCAAAACGTCATTTTAATGGTACCCGTAAGAAATAAAAGAAAAAAAAAACTGGAAAGGATTTCATCCGAACAGTTTTTTATTGAACTGTTCAATAAAAAACTGTTCGGATGAAGCCATTTCCGGTCATTTTTTGCTAATTTCATGAAGATACCCTTAAAATCACATTATGAACACATTGAACGACTCGGATCATTAAAATTCGATCGGAAAATTGGAAGTGCGGATCGATCGAGATTTTGTTCAAGTCAAGGCGTCCAGATTTTGCTTCGGTCAACATCTTCCCTTTCAATAAAAAACTGCTCAAATTAAGCCCTTCCCGATCTTTTTTTTCCTGATTTCTCGAGAGTACCCTTAAAATCACGTTCTGAACACATCAAGCGGCTCGAATCATCAAAATTCGATCGGAAAAGGGGAGATGTAGACCGAAGCAAAATTCGGAGGCCCTAACTTGAACAAAATCCGGATCGGTCTGCACCTCCCCTTTCCCGACCGAATTTCGATGATCCAAGCCGTTTAATGTGTTTAGAACGTGATTTTAAGGATAACAGTGAGAAATTAATACACACAAAAAAAAACCAGGAAGGGCTTCATTCAAACAATTTTTTTAATTGAACTGTTCAATAAAAAACTGCTCGGATGAAGCCCTTCCCTGTTATTTTTTTTGGTTGATTTCATGCATATATCTTTAAAATCACGTTTTGATCACATTGAGCGACTCGGATCATAGAAATTTGATCGGGATGCTATTTAACAAGGCCTTTAACCAAATCCGTTAGTCATTTGGACGGAAATGGGCGTTTTGATTAACGGAAGATAATGTTGGGAGTAAAATTGTTTTTTTTTTGAATGTTTGAGAGTCTAATTAAAATTTATAGTAAAGGTTGGGAGTATTTTGAATTTTTCCCTTTTCCATGTATGGATGAGTTGTTTCATTGCTGGAGCACTTCAGTCTTCAAAGGCTCCTCTTGTGGTGTATAAATTGGGCATCATGTTTCTGTGTTTTTCACCGGTTTTTCCAAATTCCATATAGGCTATAGCCATATTCCGATATTGTTTTTCGTGTGAGAGAGAAGCATATTCAAGTTTGGTTTGCCAATGTAGTCTTCGGCATTGTTCTGATTACTGTGGTTTTAGCCATTTTTATCTTGGGAGTGGGAGACAAACACAAGTGCAACCTCTAACACCCTCAGTGAGGCGACGAATCTGTCTTAAGGAGATTGTTCATGCAGGACTCAGTTCAAATATCATTTTGCATTATGTTATTATAATATATATTTCAATTTGTATTTTATAGAAATTGTTTGTAATGACCTGATCCAACTGACACACATTCTTGATTTTATTATAAGCATTAGGCAATGCATAGATTTCTTTGTACTTTTATGTGTTCATATAGGAGTATTTCTTTTTTATCTCATGTGTTCATATCTTTCCACAATTGAATTCCAAAACATACATACTGCTCTGGTTTCACGTGTTGCATTTATATATTGAAATCCTTTTTTGGAAAGTTGACTCAATCAAAACATCGTACAGAAACGCAAGAAACACCCTTTAAAACCTTTAAAAAATGGTTAAAATATGTTGCCAAGCTTTTAAGCCTGATTATTATAGTCCGAGATCAAACAATGCTGTAGTATAAAAATAGCGACATACCCCTACAATTATTGGGGCAAGTGGACCACTCAAAGAGATGAGATAGTATTCTAATAATGGGAAACAGACAATCCAGAACCCATTTTCCATTCTTGGGGAGGAGTGTAGAGGGATTGAATTACAGTGAAAACTGGGGGCCCTAAAACAAGGACATTTCGTTGTCACACAGCAAGATAAAAGAGGATTCCTTGAGAACGAACCTAGACCACATAAATGAGAAGTTGAGAACCAACCGTTATAAAGTCTAAAGCATCATTTACTTACTTTACGTGTACCATTGGAGTTGTTGGCATTTCACGTGCCTCTTATCTCCTTTGTCCCTCCACAGATAAGGACACGCAATTGAACCCATTGTATTCATAGCAAGCGTATTGACATGAAATTAACAATACATGACGTTTGCTAATGGCATGAGAGAGAATACAAAACAGTACCAGGGAATACAAGACCATCGGGCCAACCCCTTGGATTTTGGGCATTATACCTTATGGTTCTTAATCGACAATCGGTAGCATGTTACAAACAATGCCAGACTCTTAGGTCAAACTAACTCTCCCTGAAAGTCGCTTGTTTTATGCACACCTCAATATTGAAGAGCTACAAGAAGAGAAAGGTTCAGACCAACAAAAACGCAGTAGCAAGTGAGATGGTGATGTAGAGATGAGGCTTTCATTTGAATTGATACCCATCAAACGTCTGGTGAATCTAAAAAGTACTAAAGGAAAATTCTTGCACCAAAACCAGTTTGGATTTGCTAAAGATGACTGCTGCCATTAGAAAGCAGTTGCTTTCACCCAAACCATCACCCCTTTGTTTTTGTACACCACATATGACAACTATGTACCAAATAAACCACCACCACATCATGCTTCAAAGCCTACCTTATGCGGTTGTGCCCAAACATAATGTTTTCCGATCAATACTGGAAAACAGGTAACAACATTAAGGGCAATCCTCACAATCCCAGTGAGGCGAACTTTATCTTCTTCACGCCACTGAGAATTGGCCATTGATATCACCCAGAACTGATCCATTACACCATGTGGTATTGCCAATGAACATGAAAATAACATTTCGAAGTTCAAGAATCCAAGTTCCCGTTCGATGAAAAATGAAACACATCAATATCCAAAACCTCGGATGTCTTCGGAAAAGCAGCACCATTAAGCCAAAGTCCCAAAGGCTTTTGCAATATATGGCAAAGCTCAAAACTCACAAGTAGTACAAGAGGTAAATTGGTAAATACTGAGTTCTAGATCCACAAAAGCATTTCAGAAGTCAGTCCAAAATAACAACACACAATCAGTACTCAAAATCCATCCAAACTCCAGTTTAATTATTTGATTGCAATAGTGAATCCACACCACCCAACACAAATTATCGGGTAAAGAACCATTCCCTCGTTCACAGCATTAGGAGTAAACAGATTCAACTGCAACCCAACTACCTGTTAAACACGCATGTAATCAGAACTTTGATTGACATATTCAAACTTAACAAAATAAACCAGATGAAAAGATGACAACACCAATATGCAAAAGAATGGGACCTGGACACACTCTTACTCCGGCTCCTGCTCCTGCTCCTGCTCCGGCTCCGGCTCCGGCTCCGGCTAGAACTGTGCTTTTTCGGACTTTTACTGGTAGGTTTCTTGCGCTATATAGAATGAAATCCAAAATAAAAGGCAATACAAAGCACGGAATAGCACACTTATTCAAAAAAAGGTTGCAACTACATGTAGTCTATCTTCCAGTGGAACACAAGAAGGTGTTCAACAGGAAAACGCTCCTTAAGATATTTGTTAGCACTTAGATATAGAAGGTCCAACTTAGTGAGATTAACTTCAAAGATCAAGACAAAAATGAGGGCAGTCAGCAGAACCAATTACAAGTCCCTCCTAGTTTCAAACAAATAAATTTAAAATTTGCACCAAAAAATTCAGAACATTACTCGAAACAATGTGAGGTTTCACTTACAGACGGCACGGGAGATCTGGATCTTGATGGAGATCTGCAAAAGTTCCAGAAACAACGCAAATTTAATCCACAAGTTCCTTGTAACAACCATGATCCAAGAGCCTTGATGCCTCTTCCACGTCATAGTTACCACAATGAAAACAGATAAAAGGAAGCCAACAAAATACTTTAGCAGCACAACAGAGAAATATAAAAACTATCTCATATCCCTCAATGAAGGTTAAAAAAAACAAAAACAAACCTTAGAGCAAGACACCAGCCAACAGGATGCCAAGAGCCCCAAGACCATTAAAGAATCCAGATACCGTGGAAAAAACAATTGATAGTAATATTGTTTCTACTGCATACGATGTTGGTTCCCAAATTCCAATAGCACTTAGTTTCCTAATCCAGCTTTACCGTCGCAATCCATGATCTTCATTGTTCCCAATCTAGCAAACCATGGACATTTACGATCTTAATGTATTAGAATAGATGCACCATGAAGGTTTCTAAAGTCGCCCATCTGGAGAACATCATACCTCAACAACCAAAATAGTTGAATTTGGATTTGAACCATATCCCACAAAGATCCTAATATGCAATCCCCAGATCGCCGCATAATCCATATCTAAGAACATAAACAACGTAATTTCATTTATATAAATGGACAAAATGGAATTGATGATGTTTTTTTTTTTAATTGAATCGATGAATTGATGATAGTTTGACAGTCTGGAATTGCGTATGACAGTTTGATATATGTTGTTAAAGCCAAATCTGCTACCAACAACGAAGTGAAGCAGTGATAGCATTTCTTATTTTTTTTTCCGAAAAGCGACGATAGTATGCGACCAGCACTTTTAGTTGGAAGTTTGATGAAGCCACTATCCTAGTATTGTGGAAGAGTAAGGGACAATCTACATGGCAGTACTTAAAGTAGTGTATCGTATGTAGATTCTTCCAACCTCTTTTATTTCCTAAGCATGAGATAGATTTCTCCACTCGAAGAACCACAACCTAAAAGACGACGCAGAACACAAAACAGCATGTGACTGCACTGCCTTCCATAAAATAATGCATGACACATATCATACATCTAGTATTTGATTTAAACTGTGAAGATTACTGAATAAATAAAACACTTGTTAAGACACAAAAAGTCCACATTGCCAATACTGTCATACACTTGTTCAGCACAAACAATTCCTCCTGACACTCGTGCAGACTGCTCTTTTTTCCGCCGTTATTTTCCTTCCATTTATAAATCGGATTACCTTAGGAAATAAGTAAAATGAAACGAAATAGATTTTTATTTTCAGAAGACATGAAGGACTGAAATTTATATCAATGAGATAACAAACGACATTAGTCCACTAGCAGCAGTCCTGGAAAAGATGTGTAACCGTGGATTATAATCTCTGAAGATCTCTGTGATCAAGCTAAAAATCTAAGAAGGAAACTATACCTCGACAGTGAACGCGGCTTTGATCCAGACTGAGGAGAAGCGGATCTTGAAGGAGATCTAACAGGCGACCGCCGGGAAGATTTGGCCTTTGGAGACTTGCTGAATGACAATCCACCAAATTAGAAAAAAAAAACAAAAAAAACTCCATGCTGAAAGAAACAAAAATTCCAAAACGACACAATCCAACCTCCTGCTCCTACTCCTGCTGCGACTATAGCTCCTTCCTCTCGAGTAAGAACCGCTACGACTGGGGCTCCTAGAATTGCTCAGGCTCCGACTTCGGCTTGATTTATATTCCCTTACCTACAGGTAGAGTTCAATGCTAAACAAGAAGCTATACAATATAACTTGTAGGAACCAAATATTAAAAAGAGCAAGTTAGAATCGTACACGGACAAATCCTTTACTAAACGCATTCCGGAACTCAGAATCATCGAGTTTCCTAATCTGCAAGTAGCCAAATCAAAGGCTGCTTATTCACTTTAAGAAACTAATCAGTGCCTTAAAAAAAATACAAGAAAATCTTGAATAACTACAAGGAAAATATCTTGAATCGACAGATAACTCACTGCATATTTCATGTCATCATAGTTTGTGTAATCCACAATCCCTGTTGTGCCTGGAAGACAGCCGTAAACATAAAACATAGGAATCGAATCATAAAATACAAGGCACGACTGTCAGATATCTAAATTCTCTTCAGTCCAAATGCAACCAGTTGCAAGCAAAACCATCAGAACAGCACAAAACTCAAATATTAAGACAGATTATCCAGTAGACCAAACTCAACGACTAAGATCCTGACGTAGACATAATAAGTAAAAGACTAAAGGTAGCTTAACTAAATTTGTATGACAAAACTGAATCCCAAGATAGTTTAGTAACCTGGTGCAGTAAAGCGCAAAATCCCCATTTTGGGTCTCAAAACCCCTGCACACGGTCCCGAATAAATTTTCCCTATCTCTCTCTCCACTCTTTACTCTCAAAAACCTCCCTCAAAACCCAAACCAAACAGGGTCTCAATGATTCCAATTGTCCCAACAGCTGGAACTGCTTAAGGAGTAAAACAACATGTCTCTACACAGATCAGACATATAACGATGATTAGTAGGACATTTCACGCTAGGAAATTTTCACGAGACGTCTTTGTATGCATTGAGTGTTGATGACACCAAGAATTCAAGAGTAAGTGTTAGGTTTTAAATAATAAGGGCAATTGGGCTTTCATTGGTGGTCTCACCCATAAATTGATATCGAACATCTTATCTTATCAAAGGAACATTGCTCTTCACATGCAATTGGCAATCTGGGGAAACATAGTACGCAAGGCAAAATTACTTGTAACTTCCAGGGATTCATTAGGGTTGTTACGAACCCGACCGGACCGGGAAAGACCGAAAAAACCGAATGATCGGTTCAGTCTTCGGTCGGTCCAGGGGCATTTTTTGGCGGTTCGGGGTGGACCGAACCGAACCTAGGTCGGTTCGGTCTCGGTTTTCTAAAAATTTATATGCACCGACCCGACCCGACCGAACTTATATTGGACCGAACCAACCGAACAATATATATTATATATAATATAATTATAAAATCGTTTTAATCTTGACCGTCATTCTATTTGGTGTTTTAATCTTGACCGTCCACTCCTCCCAAACCCTACCCTATCTGTCATATACTCCTCCCATTCCTCCAAACTCAAAGACCACGCAGCCATTCCATTTCCCTATTTCAGTATTTCCCCTCACTCCCTCAGTTCTCTCCCTTCTCTCTAACCTCCACGATCTGCACCGCCGTCCTCCACCAGCGCCGTCCTCGCTTCCGCCACCCCCACCACGTACGCCGCCTTGTCCACCATCCCCGATTATCAACATCGGCACCGCAATCGATCTCCATTCTGCCACCACATCGGTAAGCGAATTTCACTCTCCATTCTGCCGCCGCCGTCAGATCTATTCTCTCTCTGTCTCTATCTCTTTGTGTGCGTGTGTAACGGCTAACATTGCTAGGTCCGAGTATATGCTTGAACAAATGATGTTGGTGTGTGAGATTCAAGGGTGAAAATTTGAATGGAAAAAATTCCTTTCACACCGTATTTTTTTATCCGATCTTGAACGTTTCTTCTGTTTTTTTCCTGATTTTACATCGTTTCTTTTTTTTTTTTACCCGATCTCTCATACCTTTTTTTTTCCCCCCCCTGATTTTAGTATTATCCAAAGAACCATTTTTGGATACAGTAGATTTTTTCCTGATCTCGAACCAGCAGGAAAAATTAGTAGATTTTTTCCTGAGCTCGAACTGGCAGATTTTTTATTTTTTCCTGATCTCGAACCAGCAGACTGAAACCCTTATTTTCCTGATCTTGAACCAGCGGATTTTTTTTTTTTTTTGATTTTTATATAATACTGGGCTAAGTTCCGCGGATCTAGGAATCACCTGATTTTTCATTTTTTGTCTGTAGCTATTGAGAGAGATTTTTCAAGGGTGTGGGGGCACACTTGCATTGGCTGAGCCCAAGCTTTAGTCTCACGTGGAATTTCAACCTCGACAACGCCGACAAAATGTCTGACCATGAGCTTGACAATGAGCTTAAGGTATTCAATCTCAAAATCCTAGTTTATTAGTATGTGCAAAATACTTTTCGCATGAGCATGAGGTAATGGATTGAAAATAAGATTAGTGCATGAACTTTAAAGTTTGAGCATGAGAACACAGTTTATAAGTTCACATACAATTTCATCAGATTACTGCCTGAAAATTAGAGTGTGATTATGTTCATTTTAATTTTCATTTGTTTTAGATGGATGATATTGATGATGATGATGATATTATGGATGATGCTGTTGAGTTTGATATTCCTCGAAATGCTGAATTAAACGATGATCAAGTGCCTGAAATTGAAAATAAGGTTGAGTCGAAAAAGATTGGTGGTAGTATTGCTAATAAGAGAGGGCTCCTTGTTGGAAATATTTTTACTTTATTACACTAGACGGTCATCCAAAACCTAAGGCTGCATGCAAATGGTGTCGGAAGGATTATGATTGTCATTCGAAGCTCAATGGTACAAAAATCACTTACTCATCATTTAAAGTTTCAGTGTTTCAATTATCCCATGCGCAAGAAATTTACGGGTAGTAGGCAAAAACAACTTAGTTTTCAAAAAAAGGAACACAATGGCAAAACAAATGCAAACCTTGTGCCTATGACCTTCAGTGCTGACGCATGTAAAAGAGCACTAGCGAAGATGATAATAATTGATGAATTGCCATTTTCATTTGTTGAGGGTGAAGGATTCAAACAGTTTATTGAAGTTGTTCAACCAATGGGGAAGCCTCCTGGTAGGCTTGTGATGGCCAAGAACTGCATGCTTGTTTATGGGGAGGAAAAAATGGCATTGAAACAAATATTTAAGCATCAAAGGTTGTGTCTTACAACGAACACTTGGACTTCAGTCCAAAATTTGAATTACATGCGTCTTATGGGACATTTTATTGATGAGAATTGGAACTATTAAAAGAAAATTCTGAATTTTTGCGTTGTTCCTAATCACAAGGGTGATACTCTTGGTAGGATGGTTGAACAATGCTTGTTGGATTGGGGGATTGATAAGTTTTTAACGGTTACGGTTGATAATGCATCTTCGAATAGTCTTTTGATTGCTTACTTGGAGAGAAAGACAAACATAGGAAGACCACCATTTTAAATCACGAGTTCTTGTATGTGAGATGTTCGGCACATAACTTAAATCTAATCGTACGTGAGGGATTGCAATAGATTGATGTCCCAATTGGAAGGGTGCGAAATATTGTGAGATATGTGAGGTCTTTCCCTTCTAGAATGGCAGAGTTTTGGTCATGTGTTGAAAAGGAGGGCATTACATGTAGGCTTAAACCTTGTTTGGATGTGTCTACTCGTTGGAACTATACATATTTTATGTTGGAGAGGGATTTAACTTATCAAAATTCAAAAGGCTTTTGATTGATTATGTGATGACCCGTCCTTCGAATTAAATGTAGGAGAGGAGGAGATTGATGAGGCATTTGATGATGTTGATGGTTTTGAGGGTATGGGTAGGATAATTGAAATTGAGAAAAGAAAGAAAAGGAGAGGGAGAGGGCGGAAGGAAAATGTTGGGCCTCCAACTTCAAGTGATTGGGAAAAAATCAAGTTGTATGTAAAGTTTCTTCGAGTGTTTTACCTTGCAACTTTAAAATTTTCGGGTTCTTTGTATGTCACTTGCAATGTTTTTTTTTATGAAATGGTGTTGATTCAACAAGATATTGTGAAGTGTGAAACTGATGATAGTGAATTGCATGATATGGCACTTGGTATGCGTGAGAAATTTGATAAGTATTGGGGAGATATTGATAAAATTAATCAAATGTTGATGTTTGCGGTTGTTCTTGACCCTTGATGCAAAATTGGGTTCTTTGAATATTGTTTTCGAAATACTTTGGGATATGATAAGACGGTGGTTGGTGAGTTGACGGATAATATAACAAATGGAATTACCCGTTTATTTGAATGGTATGTGAAGAATAATGCAAACTTGAATGTGCGTAGCCAAGAGGTTGGGGGATAATCAGACAAAGGAGATTTGGATGGAGTTGAAATGGAGATTGGTAGTCATAAATCTTTGAAATCTCAATTTAAGTTACACATGCAAAAGGAAACCAACATGGCATGCAAATCTGAATTGGAAAAGTATCTTGCAGAAGCAAGTGAGGATGATAGAGACAAAATTGATGTATTGTGTTGGTGGAAGTTAAACTCCTCTAAGTATCCAATTGTTTCTCAAATGGCATGAGATGTGCTAGCTATCCCCGTGTCCACGGTTGCCTCCGAATCCGCTTTTAGCGAGGGCGGATGTGTGATTGATCCCTATCGAAGTTCTCTCTTCGAAGACCATGGAAGCTCGTATTTGTATGTAACAATGGATAAGGAAACCAACTAAAATCAATATAAAAGAACAACTTGATGAGTTGGAGCAATTAGATTCGGGTACTACTCTTTTTAGTTCTTTATTTCTTTATGTTATGTGATTCTTAAATATCTTTTATGTTAAATGTCTTAATTGTTTGTTTTTGTTTGTTTTTTTCTTCTTATGTTTGTAGTTGACTTGGAATCAATTTATAACGATTAAGGAGTTCGTGGCAACCGTTGCATGCTGCAATTGTTTTTTCATGGTTGAGGTAAATCCTAATCACATACACATATCTTTTTTCTATTTGTTGTAATTTATTTTACTACTTTTCATTTTTCTTAGTGTTAACTGTTTTTTATGTTCAAAATGAGGGCAAGATTGTTGGCAACTTGGCATAGTATTTTGAAGTATGGTGGTCTAGTTTTCAAGCTGGGGATGGTTCTATATTCTACTGGTTCTGCATTCTGCATTCTACAATCTGCATTTAGTAGCATTTTGTAATGATAATGACTGGGATTCCATGGGATTTTGTTGGCATTAGTGTTTTGAATTTGGTAGACTTTAACTTGAAGTATGGTGGTGTTGTAATCTGACGGACACTTTAACTATATTCTGCTAGATTGTTGGTATTTTGTGTTTTTGTGATGGCTGTTTCTGTTTTTTGAAATTTGGTTCCAAGAAGATGTGTATAAGTTAGGATTCTGGGTGATTTGAAATTTGGTTCAAAGGAAACCATGCTAGGAGGGTCTCTCACCTGGGCTGAATTTCAAAATGCTTCTTGCTTCATCTACTTCAACTGGCCTAATCCAGGCATTGTGAAGTTGAATTCTCATGTTGACATGACACCTGGGGTTGCAAAAACTCATATAGCAGTGGTGCTAAGGGATCACAGAGTTGGGATTCTGGGTGTAATTTTGCATTTTTGATGCAAGTATGCTACTACTATTGTATTGTGAAGGTTAAGTAGTTGGTTTCAAGAAGTCTTTTTCTTTCAAATTCTGGGTGTGGTGAGTTGTGAACCAAAAGATTGGCTGATTGAGTGTAGATCCAAATAAAACAAAGAGATTGGGCCAATAGGCCACTAACATGAAGGCTTTTTTTTATTTGTGGTAGATTAGGCCATGTGGGCCAAAACTCTTCTTTTGCCATTTTAAAAAAAAACAGGTGAAATTGGCCCACTAACAAAAAAATAGCTTTATCAAAAAATCAGGAGCAATGGGCCTATTTTTGGCCCACTATCAATTTCTTTTTTAATTGGCCCATTTTGAATTTTTTATCTTTGGCCCAACTAGGCCTAATTCAGGCAGCTCGAATTCCCTGACCAGACCGAATCCACCCTGAACCGAATTGGACCGATTGTATTTTCGGTCGGGATCGGTCCTGACATTTTTTTCCCCGAACCCAATCAGTCTTCAATCCCGGTGCACCAAACCGACCGACCCCGAACCAATAACACCCCTAGGATTCATTGCGCGTGCTGTTTCAAATTTTCTTTCGACGCATGACACTCCAGTTAACAATAATTCCAATTGGTACCTCTCATTGCTCAAGCATAACATATGGAGATATTCTTCACCCTTTAAAAAAAATAACTCCCAACACTTTTGCATGTCATCATACCTCTTCCGTCACGGAAAACTTGGGAGAAACATACATCCCCAGCTCGACGCATGTGATCCTGAACGAATATGGATGACATTGGAATCAGCAAATTGAACATAGCATAGAAACACCAAAATATGACATGGTCAGACTGTGTGATTTCACCTTAAGGTCTTGCCATGAAGCAGAACTAGGCAATCCAGTGACTAACACTGCACAACAGAAAAACTGAGCATAAATTTGCTTAGTTATCAAAAGATGCAAAACAAATCATGCAGCAACCATACTCACTAACCGCGATATTCAGAGCGCCTAGACACTCCACCACCTCGGCTACCACGGCCACTGCTATGACTACTGTAACGATCAATGGATGACGAATGTCCACGGCCTCCATGTGCAAGCTCAACCTGCATAAACATTGAGAGCACTTTCTTTTCTCTTAACTACTCAACAAGAAGTTTGGTGCTTCATAAAAAAATGAGTCAATGAGTGACAAACCCTCAGTCGATTTCCATCAAAATCATAGCCATCGCGACCACGAATAGCGTCTTCAGCATCACGAGACTCTTCAAACTGCGGAAAAAAAAAATGTTGCACATAAAATTGCCAATGAAGGAGCAATCAAAGCAGCTGAAACTCACCTCAACAAATGCGTAACCAGGGGGTCTTGGTGGGATTTTCAAATCAATGTGGGCTATCGGTCCGTACTGCAACATGAACATGAGGTAAATACCTAAGGTCCACCATTTCTCACAAAAGGTACATGTAAAAAATAAAACAGCAAAATACACACTTGTCTGGAACCATGTAAGATCTTTTTATTTGCAAAGAACATCCAACTTGCTATGTGTCAAATTGTCAATACTATATTTGTACAACTTAACGCATCAATGCATTTTCTTTTGTCTGAATAGAAGATCATAAATTTTTTTTGAGGAAGAGAAATAAATATATTAATAACAACGACATTACAACCACTGTGTGCACCTAATACAACTGGAAAAAAGAAAGGTTGTAAAACGCTGTTCCATTCAGTATTCGCATGACTGAATTACCTTAACTTAATAACCAGAGGCTCTGGTCCAGAGCCATTAGGTTGTGACATACACAATTTGCTTTTTCATACTGCCCATTATAATTTCATTAGTAGAACAAAATAAAAGCAGACAGTCGAAGGTTATGAGCACGAATGCATCTTACCTTGTAAAAGAGATCTTCTACTTCCCTCTCACGAGTGTCACCAGGAAGATTGCCCACGTATAGTGTCCTGCTTGAGCGACTCATTGTGCCTGAACGACAAAAACCATAACTCAAACAGAACGTAAACATAAACTTACGGATAACAAAGTGTTCATTCCGAATTGAGAGACACAAATACAAAACTGAAGGGGGGAGGGAGTGGAATTGAACAAAATTAAGATCGAAGCAAAAGCAATCGCAAGATTCGCAACAGAAAACCCGAAACACGAAGCGGATGTGAACTAATGGACTGAAAATTTCCGAAACATCAGTTGATTTACCAAAACAGACAGATTTCGAAAAACAAATCCTGACTGACGAACGATTAACTTTAGAGCAGCGATTATGCAGAAATTACATAGAGTAATAATTGTATGAAACCATAAGACACCACCTTGAGACCTTCGTTACCTTCGAATGATTAGGGTTTTCGGTGGGGATGGTGAGGGCAGAGTCCGTAAGGGAGGATAATGTAGTTCGTACTGTTACGTGTGTTATTTGGCCAACTGCAAATCGGGTGGTTGAAATTGCATCTCCGTTCGATCGGATTCATAGGAACTTTTGTGATTGAGCGCTCAAACGACCCTACCCCGCACACGATTTATATGCTTGAGTTTGGCATCTTTACTAAACGAGCTTAAAATACGAGCGCAAGGTTGTTTGTTTTCGTTTGCAAGTGATTTGAGCCTGGTTCTTTTATCAAATGAGCCTCAATTGCCAAGCCGAGCTAAATTTACCAACAAAGTCTATTCTTTAATTTTGACGATAGAGGTCCAGAGTTATGCGTGTTAATCATTCTAGCACTACAAACACACTCACCAGCACTATGGATCTTGCATATACTACACACCTCCAATATGCGTAGCCCCATGGTATACGTGAATGTGTTTGTGGTGCTAGCATTTGTGTATATATAAAGAGATTCTCCACAATAACGGCATACTTGGGAACTACGGAGGATCTTTAACAGCCATTGGGGTGGATAAGAATTATGAGTTGAAAGGTTTGGATGGTTTAAGGTGGTCAAGTTTAGGATTTTGTAGTTTATTGGGTAATTTGGAAAGGTATGATAGTTAAAAGGGAACATGATTTAAAAGGCAATTGTTTTATTTTATATTTTTTTTAAAAATTAATATCTTGTTCTCTTCCATTTTCAAAAACAAATTTTGAAAAAAATTCTCCTACTTCTAATCACTCCGTTTGGTTCACAGTTTTGAGAGTAACTTTTTACTCTCGACACAGTTTTCGATAAATTTTTCTCCCTATCTCTCTTCACTCATTATCACTCCAACTCTCAAAAATAACTTTCTAAAATCTAAACCAAACAAAGTGATTCAATATTTCTCACTTTATTTCTCTCCATTTATTACTCTTACAAAATTTCAATATTTTTTTCAAAATACAAACCAAACAAAGTATAAGTCTCAATCATAAACTTGTACTCATCAAGACAAATTGACGAAAAATTAACAAGTGTGATTTTGTAAAACTAAAGGCAAAAGAATAATAAGAAGTTGGTTTCTCAAAGGAACTTAGGCCCTAAGTCATCTTAAGAGCCTTTAAATCGTCTACCACCACAACCACGAGTAATTATTTAGTGGTCTTTCGCATATGTCGTGTTCTAACACTTTTATGTATATCGCATTTTTTGGTGGGAATACACGTCCCCAAAAAATGTATGATACATAGATACGTCGTTTTAAACTTGCATGAGTGTGTGCTTTTCTTACTTTCAATCATTGCACACTCAATTATTGTTTTCGCGAATTTTACTTGTTTAAAATGCCATTTGAAGACGTTTTGACGCTCGCGTGGTGTGCCATGTTGGAGGGTAACCGAGACCCGGCTAATGTACGTGGTGGTACGAGCAACACTGAATACTTTTTCCCACGTCAACCTGGAAAATCAGTCGCGTCAGAGACCCACTATTTTGACGTGCCCACATAGAAAGGCGCCTCAATTCACCCGCGACTGTAGACTTTTGTCTCGCTCCAAGTCAAAATAAGAAAAGGAAAGGCGGGAGGAGAGAGAAAACCGAGACAGTCGAGCTAGTGTTTCGGAAAAAATAGCGAGAGAGAGAGAGAGAGAGAGAGAGAGAGAGAGAGGAGAGTGTGTGAGGGTTTCGAGTTTGGACAATGGCGTCTTCTCCGACTTCCTCCTCTTACTCTGCGTACTCGACTCCGTTCTCATCGTCGTGGAAATTCCCTGATCTTCCCGTAGCGGCACTCAGAAACAAGATCGTTGAAAAGATTCAGGAAAATCGCGTCACTCTGATCGTCGGCGAAACTGGCTGCGGTGATCTTCTACTCACTTCTAAGCAAGCTTTGCATGTCTTATTTGGTCGTTTCTATTGATGGAAACGGCCATGCATTTTCAGTTACTATCCACATGCTCCGTTTTGGTACGATGTTGAAGTAGAAGAGTAACAACTGAACAGAATAGTTTAGTTTGTGGAATGATGAGTTTCAAGTAATAAAGACGTGGTTTAGGTTTCTGGGATGGCTCTCTCCAAACCCTTGTGCTGATTCTTTGTTTCCTCTGGAATCCAATCGCCTTAGTTTGATTTCGTACTGTTCAGCTTAATTTTCCCATTGGTTGCTCTCCTACTTCAGTTAGTTTTTTCCCCCCCACTGTATGCAAGTAACTTTGCGGATGTCCCTCCCTATATCATGTAACGCCCGAGCTTTTAAAGATTCAAATTCAAACTAATAAATTTCGCGAGAGCAAGGATTGAGAGCGCGAGCGCAGAGCGAGAATTGATAGCATGAGTGCAAGGCGAGAATAGATAGTGCGAACGGTGGGTCCTACTGAAGGATAATATGACTAAGGTGTCTCTCAGTCGACTTGTTGCTGTTAGGCTATTGCTTTTACAGTTCAAAATAGTTATTGTATTTATGCTGATGCCATAAATGGATTGTTTTATCAATACTATGTTTGTGCAATATATTGGGTGTAATGCATGGCCGTGAATTGATTAACAAATTGTTTGTGGAATTTATGTGACTTTCCTTGATTGACCATTCTTAAATTGATTTATTATGTGTAATTCAATTGCTACTGCACTAACTCTGCTTGTTATTTGCTTCATGTTAATCAATATGTAAGCTGTGGATAAGTGGATAATTTTCTGGTTTATAAGACTTGTCATGCCACAGGTTTTAAAAACCAACGATTTTATTGGTTTTAATGGACACTTGTTTGTTAATTAGGGAAGAGTTCGCAAGTCCCACAATTCCTTCTAGAAGAAAACATGGAGCCCATATTATGTACACAGCCGAGGAGATTTGCCGTCGTTGCAGTTGCTAGGATGGTGGCTAAATCTCGTAATTGTGAAATAGGTGGTGAGGTTGGTTACCATATTGGTCATTCAAGGGTAGTATCAGCAAGGTACATTATAGCCAATTTACTGATTCTTATCATTGTTTGTAAGTTGTTTGTTTTAAGCTTCTTATTGTCACTTGTCAGATAACTGAGATGCTTTCATTTCTTTTCAGCATGGTGGATAGATACTGGTCGCTAGATGTCAATTGAGTAGTCTATCGCTCACTGTCACTGATAGAGTTTTACTATTTTATAACAATACTCATATGCAAGTGTTCTAAAAGTTGGTCTAGACAGCCGCCTCGGCGCTAGGCGGCCACCCAACACCTAGATTTTGGGGTCTAGGCACCGAGTAGGTGTTTTGTACAATGGTCGGGGATTATTCGGCTAGGCGGCAACTAGTTAGTGGGTCTATTTTGTAAATTTTCTAAGTTTTAAGGTTAAATGTGCAATATTAACAAATACAAGGGGTTAAGTGTTATTTCACAAAACAAAATATATATCATAAGCCAATTTTTTGTTAAATACTTAATTTCATTGTTTTGGTTTTGGTTACTATTTACTACTTATTTTTTAGGTATTATTTTAGTCTTAATTATTTTCTTCCTATCTTACGTCATTTCTTACTCAAACTTTGTGGGAAGTGGGGAGATATTTTTAAAAGAAACAAAAACGGAAAAGATTAATCTCTCGACCCCAACTAGTCGGCCTAGCCGCTAGGTGGCTCTGTTCTGCCCGACTAGCACCTAGCGATTTTTGGAACATTTTATATGTATATGTATATCTATTATAAAAGGGGCACCCCTTTTGGTGTAAAGATCAGTTATGAAGCTGAGTGGCTGACTAAATTGCCCTTTAACTGGCTAAAGAAACTGCCAGAAGGAATAAAAAAGCTGCCACACTAATCCTGAAACCCCTCTCCTTTTTGCGCGATTTGCAGCGTGTGCCCGAGTGTCTAGTGCAACTAATAAATGATGATTTGCGATGACAATATGCAGGATAAGCAGCAAAGTTTTTATTATTGAGCACAAGATTCTTTTTCAACTTCTTGATCAGCTTAATTTTGCTCTCCTTTGGTTGGTTCTTGATCAGCTTAAGTTTCTTAGGCCTGTAAAAATGTGATTTATACCACATCATAAATAGATACCTGCCCTGGCCCATTTAGTTTCCCCCTTTTTTCGGTGGAGCCTTCAATCGGATTTACAAATATTACATTTTCGTGATCATTTTTTATTTGTTAATTTACCAAATCAAAGATCGCATTTGGATGTCAGAAGAATTAACAAATTAGTCATGTAAATACATCATTTGTTGGTATAAATTGATTAAAGACACGACTGAAAATGGCCAAACGATATGCTGCCCGCCTTCTTTTTTTTTTTGGAATAGAAGGAAGTGGGATAGCGGAGGTGATTTTGGTAAATGATGCTCCGAAAAAGTAGGCCGTAGAATGGCTCATAGGGAGTCAACAGCAAGCAGAGTCAAATGAGGTCAACCCACATAAGCAGAGGGGGAGACACATTCATGAAAAGTGAGAAGACGTGTCGTGGGGGACTGACCAACTACGGGATGGAATATATGATAGAATCGGATGGTAACTCTCATGTTGATAAGGTTATGTCATACCTCAATTGTCGAAGGAATAGATCATAGATACTTTTCCCTTATTTGGCACAGGTAAATATTCACTATGAGTAATGCAATCACAGCAAAACAACCTATACTCATAGTCATGGTACGCAGTAAAAGGAAACTTTTTAAGATATTTATGCTATTACATGTGGCCAGGATATTTCTCGGTACTGTGGAGTTCAGGCATTTACTTCCACAAAAAATGATGACTTGCAGCATGGTTGTTCGTCCTCTAAGTTGTGTCGGTTCTCCGTTGAATAGATTGATAGATAGATATGTATGTAGGTGTATGCATATTATCGGTTTAGTGAACACATAATTGGTACAAGAAGTTATATTTATGAACTTTTGGAAAACAAGTAACTATATTAATCGCTGTTTCTGCAGAAAAGACTCCCATCAACAAGCTTTTCATATTTTCTTTCCTTTCCATGTTGAATATGGGTTGTGCTGCTCCCATAGGCACATTATTTACTACTATATTACTACTGTCTCTATTGGGTCCTGATTGAAAGGGGGAATAGGCCAAACACAGCAGTATTGCTCAATGCGATGACTTCTGCCAAAATGACCTGCAGCCTGGTTGTCCGTGCTTAGGATTGTCTCCAGTTCATTTGCATGTTCATGTGTGGAGGCTAGCATCAAATGCTAAGAACTTTTTTTTTGACATTTCGTAGCCTAGATTTGTCTCTTTTTCCCCCTATTCTTGGGTTGGGGGCCTGGAACTCGGGTGGAAAAGATCGTGCTTTACTGTCTCAGTTTTGCCGATGCTAGTTTAACTGAAGAAGAGTTTGTTATACTGCTACTGCACTCTATTACATCACTAAGTGCTTTTCGCAAGAAAATATTTGCCTAAATGCCTGCACATACTAATGCAATAACACATACAATGTAACATTTGTATATTAAGGTTCGTTTTTATGTGTCTAATCTGTTTGCATTGACAAGTCACAGCCTATTGTAACTTTATATGTAATGCTAGCGTGATGGCTTGACAAAGCTTATCATAGAGGACCAGTTCGTTTGTCCTAGGCAAGTCATTTTAGGAAATATTGGCCACATTTAAGGTGTCAACATTATGACTTGCAGGGTTTAGTAATCTAAATTCTGATTTTCCGGACAGGTCTGGTAAACTATCTTGGGTGGTAGAAGTGGTTTAATCTCTTTATATGTATATTACACATTAATGCTTCTCGCTTATTGTTTCACTTTCTTTTTTACGAAATTGCTTATGGTTTACACTTTATGTTTTAACAACATCCCAGATCCAAGATTGTCTTCAAAACTGCTGGAGTTTTGCTGGAAGAATTGCGGGAGAAGGGATTGAATGCCCTGAAGTACAAGGCTATCATTCTAGATGAAGTACATGAACGATCTGTAGAGTCCGATCTTGTTCTTGTTTGTGTGAAGCAGTTTTTGATGAAAAACAATGACTTGCGGTGAACAATCTTCCTTTACTATTTCTTCTTAAATTTAATATTTGTACTATTTTGTCTACTCATAAGAAACTACTTGACCTCTTGCATATTATACATCTTGACGATCTGATATATTTTATTATTGCCGGAGGATCTGATAGGTTTTATTATTTTCCAGGGTGGTATTGATGTCTGCTACTGCTGATATTGCAAGATACAGAGATTACTTCAAGGATCTTGGTAGAGATGAGAGAGTAGAGGTGCTTGGGATCCCCAGCACCGGTCAGAATACGCTCTATCAGCGAAGAGTATCATACCTTGAACAGGTATAATGCTTCTTGTGCATAGCAACGTAATGGGAATATTTTTCAGGCGAATGGATGGTAGGTTTTGCGGGGTGATGTGAACTTCGCAATTGGGTGGCTATGGGAAAAACTACTCTACAGTTCTGTTTATGTTAACTAAAGATCAAATCATTTTATAATACAAAGCACATTGTTTTATGGCTGCCATTTATTGCCTTGGAGGCTGGGGCACAACCAAAAGCACTGATTTGGATGATCTTAGGCCTAGTTATCATGCTACATTGCTACTGATGGTGATGTTTAATAGCATTGTCATTCTGGCAGTTTTGCTTCTATATGTTGACAAACAATGCTCAGAGACTGAAGTGTTTTGATTCTACTGGGTTGGAGTTATACTCTGAACTATGTTACTGCTAGTTATTAGTTTTGAGCCTTGACCATGTGTATTGGTAAATTCATCTTTCTAGGTCGTATAATTTGTGCTCTTCCTGTGTGAAGGAAAATTGAGATCCACGCTTGTAATCTATAAACTCTACTTACGATGTTTCATGGTCTTGTGGATCCATCATTGTTAGTGAAAACACTCCTGTTACCGTTTTGTTAGTCTTGCGTGTGGCCAGGGGCTCGGTTGTGTGAAATTGCCTATCATTGGCGCATTAGCTTTTACCTCTAGGCCCCGTTCAATTGCACGGAAAGGATGGGAAAACCAACTTTCCCATAACTTTATGTGTTCAGCTACCAAGAAAGTTGCTGGACCCACAGCTTCACTTTGGAAAATACTTACCTACCAAATAGATCTGCCAAAAGGAAGGAATTTTAGTTTCCCAGCAAGATTCCTTGTCAAGAGATCACACACAGGAAAATAAATTTCATTTTCCATCACTTCACTTTTCTTGGGAATCCATTTCCCACGCAACATTCTTGACAACCGAATGGAGCCACTTTCATCAGCTCTCTAGTGGGCATTAAATATGATTTTGGGTTTACCTGATGCTAATTTGTAAACGGCTCATGTTACGCAAATATTTGGTTGGACCACTGTTGGGCTTTTAGGATTCGGGAAAAAGGATATATGGTTTACATCTGGTATTTTTGTTGGTATTTGTATCATGAACACCTCCCTCACAGTTTTGTTGTTGCACTATATACCCTTGTGAACAGGTAACTGAACTTCTTGGAATAAGTTCTGAGAACTTGTCTTTGAAATATTGTTCGGGGCCAACCCCTGTCATTGCTGGTGCTGATATCAAGCCTGAAGTTCACGACCTTGTACATAACTTGGTGTTGCACATTCATAATACTGAGCCAGATATCGAAAAGAGCATTTTGATTTTTCTTCCAACATACCAATCACTTGAGCAGCAATGGTCCCTTCTGAAGCCTTTCAGCTCTCTTTTTAAAGTTCACATATTACATAGCAGTATTGATACTGAGAAAGCTCTCATGGCCATGAAAATATGGAGATCCCATCGTAAAGTAAGCATTCTAATATTATTTCTTCCAAGTTATTTTATATTTTAGTACTTTTCTGCAGTTTGATTTTTGCTTCTACTGCTTCTGCATTTTCATAATTGTGCAATGACAAGCATGCGTGTTTATACTGTTTGTGATCAACTAACTTGACAGATTTTTCTTTGAATTTGATTAGGATATTGGTGAATCTTTTGCCTGTTTTCTGAAAGGTTATCCATTTTTTGTAATTTGAGATTTTACTATGAAAGGCCGGTTTGATTAGTGAGACTGACAGAATGTGTGGGAAAATAATATTCATTTGTCTACAGTTTCTGTAGCAAATGAGTCCTAGAAATTTATGCAAAGCGAAACTTCCCATACAGCCATCTTTAGCGTTTATTTATCACTGCTTTTGGTTTCCTGAAAGGTTTTTTTTTTTTTTTTTTGTGCGTGCTTGAAACTGGATAACTAGTTCCTTTGCCCATGTTCAATAGACATCGGTTTTTATCTTCTGTAGTGGTTTCCATCAAATCCATTGGTTCTTATCTTCTTCTCTGATTTCTCGGAAAATCCACTTGGGCTCTACATGCGACCCGGCAGTGGGTTTTGAGTGTCACATATGCAGAAGATGCTGATGCTGAAGGCATTGTGTTGCGAACATTGCGGGATTATTGCTCAGAATTGATGGTTCAGCACTGCCGTGAAATTGCTTTCTTTCTCTTTCTTTTTCTTTTGCTTTCTTGGTGAATAGGAGTTGTGAGCAGATGGGTTCAAGAAAGACATAGTTTGCGGATTCTGACTTACTGATAGCTAAACCTTGGGCTTGGATTGTGACATGGGATTTACTTTTGCACTTTCCCCCTAATGCATTAGTATTAAAGACTAATCGATGAACTAGCAAAGAGCTGGCCATAAATCTGATTGGTAGTAGATGTTCAGATGAGTTGTTCCATGTTCTTATTGGAACTAGTTTGCTATCCGAAGTTCCTGTTTTACCAATGTTTTCATTTAGCATCTAAGCTGTTGTATTTTTTTTTTCTTCATAAAATGGATAAGAGCAATTTAGATATTACAACTCTCATCCTGTCCAAACTAGATTGTTAATTTCTTATATATATTTTTCTTGCAAAGCTTTTGTATCTTTTCCTTCTTTGCTTCATTTCCACCATTTCCCTTCCCATCCTCCTCGTCATTAGTAATCGAACAAATGCAAAAGATAAGTGTGTGTTTGAGTGAGGAACGGGGTTCAGGGTTGTATACCAGGTTAAAAACCAAGGGAAGAGATTTTCTGTCTGTTGTTCTTCCAATCTCCATAGTGGTTGCTAGAGAGTTTGACTTTTAAGGTCTTGTTCTTTGTCCAATCTTCATGCTGATTGTACTTCCTGAATTAGTGGCTTCTTGTATTAGTTATACATCTTGCCATGTTTGGGTTGTCTTTGAAAGTTCTTACTGGAACAGGTAATATTGGCCACTAATATTGCAGAATCTTCAGTTACGATTCCCAAAGTAGCCTTTGTAATTGATTCATGCCGATCCTTACAAGTTTTATGGGATAGTAATAGGAAGATGGATTCGGCAGAGCTCACTTGGGTTTCTAGATCTCAGGTAGTGTGTAAATCCTACAGGTTGAATTTTGAAGTTTCTCAGTACATGGTGATAACTTGAAAGCTATATGCTGTAGGCTGAGCAGCGGAAGGGAAGAACAGGTCGAACTTGTGATGGTCAGATTTATCGATTGGTCGAAAGATCGTTCTTCAATCAGCTACAGGAATTTGAGCGCCCAGCGATAATGGGATTGTCATTGAGACAACAAGTTCTTCTAATTTGCTGTGCTGAGTCTAAACCCATCAATGATCCCAAAGGTGTGGTTATTTTCATAATTGCTAGGCCTTATTTTTGTTCATTCTTTTGAGATGTGAGAATTTGTCTTACCAGAAACAGAAAGGAACACGAAGAAGGAATGCGTTCCTTCCATTACAAGAGGAGAATGTCTCAACTGCTAGAAAATAAAAATAAAAATCTAGGAGCTAATGATGCTCAAAAACAGCAATCGGCTTACTCCTATTCCTATTTCTATGGTTAAAAGATTTAAGAGTTGGAGGCCTGATTTGCATGAAGTTAAAATTAATACTGATAGCAATTTGCCGCAAAAGAAAAGCTGGCAATTTGAGGATCCAATTTGTGATGGCCTCTAAAGTTTGTGGATTCATTTCCTGCCAGATGTAATGAATCTTTTGCAGCTGAAGCCAGCTTTATTGTTGCTGGTTATGGGAATAGTTGGAATTTCCTTCTACTTTTTCTTGGATATTGTATAGGTGAGAAGTGGAGGATAACTGATAATCTCCTTTTAGTTAAAAATTGATGGTAAAATATCTGTTTTGTTTTGAGACGTTGAAGCAAATTCAGGCTTATCTCAACGTGATCAGTTAGTCGGCATGGCCTGCTTGCTTTACAAATTAATATTTCTTTATACCATGTGTTATTGAAGCAACCTGTGGACTTGAGATGAAGCATATGGCGCCCACATGGCCAAGCTCCAGTTTCTAAGTCTCCTTGGTGTATAGCATACTACGTAATTTTCTTTGTGCATTAAAATAATTACATTTGATGAAAGACCCCTTCCAAGTACGCAAATATTTTCTCTAATTTCTCCATCGAGATCCAAAGTTTCCCCAGTACCTCTTACAAAAGGAGGTTGGCCTAATGCTACACTATCACATTTAAGCACTTTATTACACTAGCTTTTGTTGTGGCTAACAAAGGAAACCTCTTTTTAGTTTATTTTAGGTTCTTATCTAGGCAAGTTATTTTTCCTCATTTCTTGTTCTGCAAAACATACGCATAGGCATGCTACGTGGCATTCATATAGGATGCTCTAGAAAAGGTTGTCATTTATTACCATGCAGCCAACCACCACCTGTCTCCCTGGACCAAGTTGAACTTTTTCCAGATTGCATCCTGCACCTTAGATAGTTTTTGGTTGCACTATGGCCAACCTGCTCAAGCCTCAAGTTTATAGGCATTGGTTTTTAGCCCAATTTGCCCCAGAAAGAGTTGTGCCCTGAGTCGACTTTTAATTTTGAATCAGCATGTGTCACAAATTGATTTTTTTAATGGTTATCAAGTTGCTGTGATATACGTACTTGGTAATTACCTTGATGATTTTAATCTCCATCTTTTAGGATTCTTAGCTGGCCTTGTTCTCAGAAGTCGAAAGTGAAGTTAGGTGAAAATGATGTTTGAAAACAAGTGAGAAGATGTGTAATCTGACTAAAGTAATTTGGCCTTGAAGAATGTTGGTATGCTAGATTAGGGGGATTGAAAGTTGACCTCCTTGTTTCTGGATTAGGAGAAATTAGGAATTAACCTACTTGGGAGTAGATTAGTAGAATTTGAGAGTTTTTAATGGTGTCTGCTTTGCTTGCTAACTGCCTTTTATCTGGTATATTTGTCTGCAAGGAAACAAATAAGGGTCCTAATTATGGAGTTTTTTGCCATTTTAGTCGTGTTGCAGAAGGCTCTGGACTCTCCTGATCCAGAAGTTGTTGAAGATGCATTGAGTTTGCTCGTTCACATCCATGCATTGGAGAAAACATCTCCTAGGGGGCGGTATGAGCCAACATTCTATGGACGATTGCTTTCCAATTTCTCATTATCATTTGAAGCTTCCATGCTTATACTCAAGTTTGGAGGCATGGGAATGCTACGTGAAGGCATTCTACTTGGTGTACTGATGGATACACAACCTCTACCTATTCTTCGTCCTTTCGGCCAGGACATTTTGGTATACCTGTTAAGTTGTCGTTGATTTATTACTTGACTTCATTTTATTGCTCTAGCAGTTCCTCTTTTCTGATTAATAATAATCAAATTTACTCTCAGTTTGGAAAGTACACCGACAACTACTATTCTGGAGATAATAAGAATACTGTGCTAAATGGTAGAAAGGAGGTGGTATTTATGGCAAACCTCTGTGCATTTCAATTTTGGCAACGCATTTACAAGGTAAGGTAGTTGTATCCACTTGAATATTTGGAAGATTGTCTTTGTTGTGGAATTTTTTGAATGTATACTGTTGCCAATTGGAATATCATAATTGAGTTATACTTTCTCTATTTCTTAAAGGATAAGCTTCGCCTTAAACGGCTGAAACAGCATTTAAACTTTGATGAGACAAAAGTTTCAGAAGAAGAATGGTGCACTTTCCACAATCTTGTTCAGCCATCATTACATCATGTCGCAGAAATATGTATGGCTTTAACAATCTCATTTTTTATGCGATCTTGATAAATATGTATCTTATGGAGATTCTGTTGCAGATGAAGAAGTACTAAATACTATTCATCGGTTTCGGCCCCAATTTCTGTCTGAATCTGATGGTCTACCGTCATATTATGAGCCTTACGAGTTTCAACATACATGTCTTCTCACATGTCAGCAAGATGGAGATACAGACGAGCTTGCTACAGATAATGAGGACCTCGAGCTGAGTGAAATAACGAAATGCATTTCTGCCCCATTTGTTCCCTCCTACTACTTCAAGTCCTGTGAGGTGGCTGAAAGGTTCGCAATTGTAATC
>BPLS01000165.1:283035-335962 GCA_019656275.1 Rhododendron kiyosumense
TTTTTTAAAGTACTAAAATATGGTGAGATCCAATCATAAAAATAATCAAGTTTGGTTTATGATGAAAAGTGGTTAGTAAGCATTCTAGCTACTACAAAGATTATCTGAGCACCACTACCCTTTCACTATCAACATTGTCACCATAACACAACCCTTCCACCACCTACAAGGCGCATTTCATTGCCCCTGGGTGCATCTTCGAAATCTCAAAATTGATCAAACTTTACGGTCTTGCCAAGGGCTCTCTCGAATTTTGATTTGCACGTGATTTGTATCGTTAGAAAACTTGTCTAGCTTACATTCGAACAAGATTATTTTGACTCCAAAATAACTTACACATAAAAAATATGACAATTTTACCCTCAATAGGTCAAAAAGCAAGTTATTTTTGGAAAATTCTTAAATCTTACTAACTTCAAACCTGATCAAAACCTATTTTATATCGATAAAAAAGGGTATTCAAAGTATTAAAATTAAAGTTGGTGGAATTGAATCATCAAATAATAGATTTTTGTTTATGAAAAATTGGTCAAAATTAGACAAACTCAAAAATCGTAGGCTAAAACACGTTTTGATGTCCTCCCACTCCTATTATTCACTTATGTTCGATTGTGGGAAAAAAAAAGGTCTAATAAGTGACGATGAATTAATTGTCGTGGTGGAGTTAGACGCGGAGGTGGTGATAATTGTGGCGGTTAAGTGGTGGTGTCTTTTTGTGATAGAACAAATCTGAAGCCGTCTGTTTTCTTCTACTTTCTAATTAAACTCTCCACGATTCGAACTGTCTGAAAGGGTTTGGTTGTCTGTCGCTTTCTGATTTGTTTTCCTGTTCCAATTTGTTGTCTTGTCCCAGGTGGCAAAATCATTGAAAGATTATAGAAATTAACGAATAACGTACGCAAAGTTAATCCATTAATTGTGCTCTATTATTATTTTTCCAGTTTTCAACGTACGGTTGCATGTGGCCATTTTTTTTTTTTAATTCATATGGTTGAATATGTTTCGTACGTTAGATTTGGAATATTCATTCAAATGAAAATGAGAGCTAGGCAGCTAGCTAGCGTCCAAATCACTCAAAGCCGTCCACCAAATTGACTTTAAGTGCCTTTCGCGCTTCCTCTTGACCTTCCCAAGGACAGTTGCTGCGGCTGCTGCTGCTTTTAATTTGGACGTACCGCAGAAAAGCCATTTCCGTTTTCGGAGAAGTACTGGTAAACTAATTTGAGCCATTGGATGTGCTTAGCAAAGTGATCAGGATCTTGCATGCGGTGGTGGCGGACGCGTGATTTGTACTTAACATAACCAAACGACATGTATTTCTACGTTATAAAAATAACTATGTTCTAGTATATGTATGTGTGGTCCGTTTTCCGTGAGGGATCCCACACGGACCTACCATGCGGGACTCCCATTTTTCGACCGAATTGCGACGATCCGAGCTGTTCAAAATGATCAGAACATGATTTTAAGGGTACTCGCAAAAAATCAGCAAAAAAAATGATCGGGAAGGGCTTGATTCAAACAGTTTTTTATTGAACGGTTTAGTAAAAAACTGCTCGGATTAAGCCCTTCCTGATAATTTTTTTTTGTTGATTCCTCTCAAGTACCCTTAAAATTATGTTCTGAACACATTGAGCGGCTCGGATCGTTGTAATTCGATTGGAAAAGGGGAGTCCCACACGGTAAGCTTATGCGGGATTCCTCTCTGGAAATTTAATCTATGTATTTGTGTGTATATTGTCACTTGCTAGGTTTCATGAAGAGACGAAATTGTGTGTATATATGTACAATCATCTATGATTGATTTTACACATGCAACCAAAAAGGTTGAAAACTCGGAACGGTAGGGAGTTATATTTTCAAGCGTATATGGTAAATTTTGAGAATTCCAACACATTATAAAGGGATTTACAGGGACCAATCCCGTATAATTTTTTTTTTTCAAATTAAACCCGTAAAACTAGTAGAAAATATTTGGGTTGTGCATAAAAGCCCGGACACCTGGCAACCCTTGTTGACGTCCGCCTCTGAATGCAAGTGAAGATTCAATGCATTGATTTGGTAAAAGTTTCCATTCTTTCAAGGACGGAATCAGGATTTTATCATAGTAGTGGCGAAATGTATACTAAAAAAATAAAAAAATATGCATTACAATATTAATAGTTATCGGCTCCAGAAAAAGTTAAAATAACATAACAAAAACTAAACTAAATGATGTTTGTCATTTACACTTGGAGTACAAAAGAAGACTAATTTTAATTTTGGGTATCGATAATAGCATAATAATAATAATTAAATTCTCTTAATTTTTTTAGGTTAAGTTGTTTTAGTGTTAGAGTGTGGAATATTTTTTTCTTAATTACACATCATCATTTATATTATTTCACTTTGGCCCATTGAATTTAGTTTTGGAATTCTTTTTTGGGTCTCCTTTCAAGAAAACAAAAATAGAAGATTTATGACTAGTATATAATAAAAAATAAGGAAAAAAATCTAATAGTGACGAGACTATATATGTTGGGGATAAAAAAAAATTGTCACATATAATAATTGTATTTTCTAAAATTCTTGTCGTGGCGGTCACCGCCATTAGACTCCCTTTGTTCCATCTTTGGTTAGTATGTCAGTTTGCGCAAGTCATTATAGGTCATACATTATAATGATGCAATATTATAATGTGGGTCCAATGCTCATTCATTCTGCAATATTATAGTGTATGGCCATTTATTATAAATTCTCTCACCAAAAGTGCAATTAGAAACTCTTAACCAAAACTCTCTCTTAAATCAAATCTCGCAAAATACTCCCTCCGTCCCATTTTCATTGTCCATTATTCCTTTTTCACTTTTTTGTCTCTTGCGTATATCTTTCAATCTATAATATTTTTCATAATTTTAACATCTTTGTATTATAGAACAAATTGAAATCTATCAAATAAGATCCATATTGCATATTTTTAGAGATTCACATTGAAAAATATAAGCGATTGAAAACTGCACGAATATCAAAAAAGGACAATGAAAATGGGACGGAGGGAGTACTAATTTTCACAAAAAAAAAAAAACAACATTTACTGGCTTCTCCAATCTAAATGAACGAATCTTCAATCAATTAATCAAACAAACAAATTAATGAAATGCGGAGTCTTTCAATATTGGATTTGAGCAAAAAAATTTCACACACAATCTTTCTCAAATATGAGAATGATTGTATATGGAGATAAGCTCATTCAATCTGCAATTGAGACATTTCGTTTGTTTGTTTTAGCAGACTTTCAGTGAAGACTCCTGCAGTCTGCTTCAATAACAACGTATGAGACCCTTGTTTGCCACAAGCTGATAAAGTGGGGACCTATTAATTCAGTGGGAAATGAATTTCATTCAGTCCTTTTAATTCCCTCGTTCAACAATAAGTTGATAATATTCTCTCATTAGACACCAAACCATCATTCTCAATTAATGAAGTGCGGAATCTTCCAATATTGGATTTGAGTAAAAAAATTCCACACACAATCTTTTTCAAATATGAGAATGACTGTGTGTGGGGATAAATTCATTCAATTTGCAATTGAGACATTTCGTTTGTTTATTTTAGCAGACTTTCAGTGAAGACTCCTGTAGTCAGCTTCAATAACAATGTATGAGGCTCTTGTTTGCCACTAGCTGATAAAGTGGGGACCTATTAATTCAGTGGGAAATGAATTTTATTCGGTCCTTTTGATTCCCTCATTCAATAATAAGTTGATAATATTCTCTCATTAGAAACCAAACCATCATTCTCAATTAATGAAGTGCGGAATCTTCTAATATTGGATTTGAGCAAAAAAATTCCACACACAATCTTTCTCAAATATGAGAATGACTGTGTGTGGGGATAAACTCATTTAATGTACAATTGAGACATTTCGTTTGTATATTTTAGCAGGCTTTCAGTAAAGACTCCTGCAGTTAGTTTCAATAACAACGTATGAGGCTCTTGTTTGCCACCGGCTGATAAAGTGGGGACCTATTAATTCAGTGGGAAATGAATTTCATTTAGTCATTTTGATTCCCTCGTTCAACAATATGTTGATAATATTCTCTCATTAGACATCAAACCATCATTCTCAATTAAATGAAACCAAAAAGAGAGACTAACACTATTTGAATAGTACACATACGTACTTGTCAGTAGGATAATTCCTAGGTCAAGAAATCCTCTCATAGTAACTTCTAATCTGGTTCTTAATTCTTGATCTCGTGAATGTTATAGTTAGAATGGTCTCGAAAGACAATTTAAGGAATTTATCTCCAACTAATTAATTAAAAGTGGCATGAGATACTGAGATATACGTGTTTATAAAAAGTAAGGAATGCAGGTGTCTCCAAATACTATTTTCTAATGAACCTGGCTATATTTGAATCAGATTGGTCACTCTTAATCTTGGTTAGCTCATTAGTTTTGGTTGCATAGTCGTAGTTGTAGATTTGATTGGGTTCAAGCAAAAGTAAAATAAATTAAGAATACAAGAATATCCACGTGGTTCTGTTCCCGAAGCATTGGAAAATTTTCGTGTATATATATATACTCGTACTCATTAATTTCCTTATGCTGGATTGAACACTCAATGGGTATCTTTCTGCATTACTCGATATCTAACCTAATAGAATGACTAATTTGGAGATAGATCTCATCCACTGTTTATTAGCAGAGATTCAATTAAAGTTGAGATAAAGTTCGTAACGACTGATCCGCAATACAAAACTGCATTACAATATTAATAGTTATCGGCTCCAGAAAAAATTAAAATAACATAATAAAAACTATGATGCTATGGTGTCCCCGGTGATTTTGGGGACACCGTAATTTTTTGCATAACAGAACTCTTGCAAGTATAACAAAAATCATTACAAGTATAATAGAACTATAACATGGCATAACCAAAAACCAATCAAGGCATAACCAAAAATCAACCAAGGCATAACCAACCAAGTTATGCCTTGTTATGGTTTTAGTTATGCTTATAATGGTTTTGGTTATACTTGTAATGAATTTGGTTATGCTTATAATGGTTTTGTTATGCCAAAAGTTACGGTGTCCCCAAAATAACCAGGGACACCGAAGTCATTCCCTAAAAACTAAACTAAATGATGTTTGTCATTTACACATGGAGTATAGAAAATGACTAATTTTAATTTTGGGTATCGATAATGGCATAATAATTAAATTCCCTTAATTTTTTTAAGTTGTGTTGTTTTAGGGTTAGAGTGTGGAATTTTTTTTCTTAATTACACATCATCATTTATATTATTTCACTTTGGGCCATTGAATTTAGTTTTGCAATACTTTTTTGGGTTTCCTTTCTCAAAAAAAAAAAAGAATATTTATGACTAGAATATAATAAAAAATAAAAGAAAAAACCTAGCAGTGGCGAGACTATATATATAAGTTGGGAATAAAAAAAATTGTCACATATAATAATTGCATTTTCTAAAATTTTTGACGTGGCGGCCGCCGCTACTAGACCCCCTGATTCTATCCTTACATTGTTTTCAAGCGTTAGGCGCCCACTGGAAAGGCATATAATTCCAAATCCACCTAAGCTAATCATCGTTTTATCTTATGGTTTCATTTTTGAGCAACAGCTAGCTAGAATAGGTCATGGCTAGTTTTTTGATTTTTCACGTTAGCAAATGAAAAAGGTTGACCTGGACTCATTCACGAGGTTGGCCAAAGGGTTTTTAGTGTCTAAGGCCAATTAAAAAAAAAAGTGTCCTTAAAGAGTTAATGCTTTACAATTTTTACGGCAACAATCACAATACGAGAAAGCCAAAACAATATAAAGTTCTACTAATCATTACATACGAATACAAAATACGAGATTGTCAAGATTTTGGGGTGAGTTTGGGAAAAAACGATTTTAGGGAGGTGTTATTCGGTAATTTGGAGGAAATAATTTTGGGAATTTAATGGGTTAGGCACTTGAGCTTATGAGGGAGGTGTTATTCGGTAGTTTGCAAGAACAATATGCGATACCAATATAAGCCGTTTACACGAGAGCAAAACAGAACAACATGCAAAACTAGCTTTAAAAAGGGTTAGCATTAGAAGTAATTGACATCAGACAAATCTATAACTTCTTCCGCGTAATCACCGAATATTACGTGTATATTCTCTCTAGCTAGCTCTGGGCTAGCATGAAATGATTAAAAGAAGCCACATCTTTCTTTATCTAGCTAAATATATATGAGCCGGCCTATGGACCCTATTGCGCGTTAACTTTTGACATTTTGAAAAAAAGAAAGTTTGGAGACTTCACGCAAAACTTCCGCAATAAATTTTTTAATTCATGTAGCAGCTGGTTGACATTTTCCATCCACTAATAAGTTTATGATCATATATATAATCCAGGAAGAAAGAACAAAATAACAAATTGGAGTAGATTTTCAACTAAATCCATTTTTTCCCAAGTTTTCACATTAGTCCAAGGGGGGGAAAGGCAAACAATATCCTATAAGAGCTACTTACGTCGCCGATAAAAAGAAGAAGAAGAGATCGAGCTACTTATGTTGAAGCATAAATCTACAGATGGATCGGAGTAACTCAAAATAAAATAAAAAAATTGGTGAATAAATGTATAAGTTTTTCATAAGAATGCATCCAGTAGGTGATTGGAATTTTTGTAAAATAGAAAATATAATAACTGGAGAGGGTGTGATCGAGAAATTGTTAAAAATTTGTGTGTTATTTTGAATCTTGTAAATGAATGGGTGGAAATGAGTTGGAGAAGTTGTCATGTGGCCGGCTGGATTAATACTAGCATTGTACTCCTAAGTAGTAAACGAATGCCACCCCACTTGGCCTTGTTTAATTAGCTTAATTTAATACTCCTATAATATATATAGCAGAAATGAAAAGTCAGCAATATATATGCTTGAATAATATTTTCATATGTTTATTTTTTAGAATTAAAAAAGAAGAAGAAGAAGAGATTTCACATGTTAATGTACTTGTGTACTGTAGAAAAATACTACTACTAAAATGTAGTACTACCATTTTTAATTATACTGAAACTTAGGTTGACCCGATTTTCAGTTTTAATTTTGTTACATGTCAATATGTCATAACATTATTGTGTCTTGTAAAGAGAATAAAATTTTTCCAACTTGATCAACAATGACCCTTTTTTTATGCGCATTATGTGATGATGATTGATGAGCTAGTAGACGCAGAAAGTCCTCTTGCTTACGGCATACTCCGATATTTTTATTTATTTCAATAAAATATCACTTGGGATATTTGCTGAAAAATCAGAAACAATTCTTTTGATGTTAGCTGAAAAATACTTCACAATTTTCTCTCTCATTTTTCTTTCAACTACTAAATATCACAATGATCAAAAAACTACTAAATATCACCAAAACCCCAAAAAATCAAAAACAAAAATCACTTTGGATGTCGGTATCAAGTTTCAACCCCAACCGTTAACTTTACTACATCTGTTTCTTTTTTTTTGTTCCCCCAACAAACTGAAACCAACATATGAAAAGGATTTAAAAAAAAAAAAAAACTGATGCTAAAGGGACCGACGGGTTTCATACCGATCATGAACTAACAGACACGCAGGACCCACTTTGAGTCCCCCATGGATTATCCAATCCTGTAATTTGATCGAGCACCTATACATATCAGATTGAGCTGATTTTTCAATAACCCACTCGAATTATTTTAAAAAAAATATTATTGAATAACTCGAATCATTCATCTAAAACAGGCCCCGCGTGCCCATCTATTCACGGTCGCTGTGTAACCTGTCGGTACCAATACGGGTTCTTAAAAAACAAGACATTTGGTACGTCGAATCGTCGATATCCCCACCTACCGTTTACTTCTCAAAACAACGACGGTGCAAACCCACCGGCGGGGGGAAAAAAAATACAACTAGGCAGGGTTGTAATGAACCGAATCGAGTCGAACCCTGTTAAGTTTGGTTTGGGTTCGTTAAGGTATTAGTCTGGCTCAAGTTCGATTGGAGCCTAAACAATTTAGCTTGAGTTCGGCTTGTTAAAATTTTTCAAGGCTTGGGTTCGACTCGGTTGGGTTCGTTAAGGTACTAGGTTGACTCGAGTTTGGCTTGTTAAACTCAAACAAATTGAGCCGAGCCGAATCTAAGCTCGAATTGAGCTCGTTAAGACTCGGGTTTCGTTCGGCTCGGTTTATTAAATTCAAGCGAACCCAAACTCTCTCATTAATTTTATAGAATTTGGGAGAAAAATAAATATTGAATTATATATACAACCTTAAATTTTTTTTATATTTATAAATAGACCCCTATTGAATTATTAATTAAATTTAAGTATAGGTTCGTGAGCCTAACCGAGCCAAATGCCGTTATAAATATAATATTTTTTTTATATTTATAAATTCAAGTTCGGCTCATTTACGAAACGAGCCTAAAATTGAGATTTAGATTCAGTTCATTTAGCGAACAGCTCAGATCATTTACAGCCTTCGACTGCTAAGTACGAGTAATAAAAAAAGCAATGCCGGGCAATTTGGTAAATACATGCCCTAACCTAGGAACAATTTAAAACACCTCCGTGGGTTAATTGCACCCACCCCATAATCACTCCTCTCCCCCCACGGAGAAGAAAACGAAGCAGAAGAAGAAAAAGTGGCCGAATTCGCGGCTAAGGCATTCCACTTCAAAACCAACACCACCACCTCGTAACTCATCACCTCAAACACATACACACATATTTTTCTAGAGAGAGAGAGAGAGAGAGAGAGAGGAACATGGGGTCCGAGTTGATCTACAGGGGCCATGAGGACGAATCCCAACAACAATCCGATGCCTACTCCCCGAAACGGCCCAAGCCATGGCTCCCCGTGATCCGCCCCATTCGCTATCTCCTCCACGAGCAACGCCTCCTCTTCGTCCTCGTCGGCATTGCCATCGCCACCCTCTTCTTCACCCTCCTCCCACCTTCCTCCCCCCGTCTCCCTTACTCCGCCGACTCGCTCTCCCAACCCGATTCGACTCAGCTAACCCACCGGGTCTTCTACCAGAGCAACCACGCCGCCGGGTTCGGGTCGTTCAGTTCGGGCGGGAAGATCCCGCTGGGGCTCAAGCGGAAGGGGCTCCGGATCGTGGTCACGGGCGGGGCCGGGTTCGTGGGGAGCCACCTGGTTGATCGCTTGATCGGGAGAGGGGATAGCGTGATTGTCGTGGATAATTTCTTCACGGGGAGGAAAGAGAACTTGATGCACCATTTTAGGAATCCTAGGTTCGAGCTGATCCGACACGACGTCGTTGAGCCTATCCTGTTGGAAGTGGATCAGATCTACCACCTCGCTTGCCCTGCTTCCCCTGTTCATTACAAATTCAACCCTGTCAAGACTATCATATCCTTTTGTGTTTTCTTTCTTATCAATTTGGAATTGGAATTTTCTGTTTCGAAATTGTGTTTCTGTTTCGAAATTGAGTTTCCTTGATTCTGATTTTTTTGCACAAGACGAATGTGGTGGGGACACTGAACATGTTAGGGCTGGCGAAGAGGGTGGGTGCGCGGTTTTTGCTAACGAGCACCAGCGAGGTGTACGGTGATCCTCTGCAGCATCCGCAGGTGGAGACTTATTGGGGCAACGTCAATCCCATCGGTTAGTTCAATTTTCACCCCTCTTTCTCTCTCTAGAACTGTAAACTGAGAATCTGCTTGTTTGGTGGCCGGAGTGGCGCTAACGTGCCCCTGGGAACGTGGTTAACTTACGGAGTCTCCACGTGTAGAATTGTGGTTGTATTAATGGACTTTTGACGGAGAGCCGCCGCGATTGGAAAAGTCAAACCAACTCATTTGTGATTGGAATATTTGGAAATTGGATCGCCTTTTTCTCTTCTCTCTCAAAAAGTCCAGGACTACAATTCTTGGCACAGTTGTGTTCAGTGTATGATAGATAGATGTCGGCTTACGTGCATCGAATTTGTGTCTAGGATCACAATTCTAGGCACACAATTATGTTTGGAGCCGTATAATTGTGCGCTAACCTGCATCGAATTTGTGTCCGGAGTTATGTTGCACAAATTGCTCTTTCTTCTGTTTTGGAAAGAGAAGAAACTTTGTTGTTTAATGTTGATTATTTTTTTTAAAATTTTGATCGGATTCTTTAATTTTGTTTTGTTGTTATTATTATATTAAGGGGGTGTTCGGCCAAAAAAAAAAAGCCAGCTGTCCCGCCCTTTTGGCTTCCCCGCCAATTGAATTAAAGGCTCAGGGTTGGCTTTGAAAGGCTTCTTCCCAAAAGTGGCATTTGATTTGTCTTTGTCTGACACTCTCACCTTCCCCCGACCCCACCTGGTGTTCCAAAAATACCGCACCTGGTCTTCCCAAAAGACAAATAACCAGGACATTTTGGTAATTTCACTTGGGTTTTTTAGTTGCCTTTTTAAGTCGAGCCACTGTAACTTTTAAGTTGGCAAACTCTTGAGCCTTTAATTCAGTTGGCGGGAAAGCCAACTTGGCGGGACAGCCGGCTTTCTTTTTTGGCCGAACACCCCCTAAATGTTGAATGGTGGAAGGGTAAATGTGGAAATGGTGCGGGGGGGGTGGGGTGGGGTGGGGGTGGTGTATGGGTAAATTAGTAACCAGTGGAGTAGTAGTAGTTAGGATGCACGCGATATCACCCTGGATGCCAACACGTGAAAAGTCTTTATAGAACTGACAAACAACAAGAGGTGTGGAGTTCGTGGAATACTATACTGCAACGACTTTACTAGTACTTGTGATGTAAAAGTACGAGATTATTTATTTTTATAGTAAAAAATGAGTTTTGTGTGTGGGGTGGGGTACGATGACAGGTGTCAGGAGTTGCTACGATGAGGGAAAGCGCACGGCGGAAACGTTGACCATGGACTATCACCGTGGTGCTGGTGTTGAGGTTAGTTACTACTCTACTCCTAATGGAGTATTAATTAAGCTTATAGTAACTCTAATCATATCATACTACTTCTTATTACTGTAATTAAGTACTACTACTCAATAATTATCCGATATACTGTAGTACAATATAATGCGATGTGTGTTTTGCATGGGGTGCACTACTGTTGATGTTTTTGCAGGAATTTCGGAATTCATTGATTAAACAAAATAGCCAATTAATATACACGATGAGCTTTAATTTCAAAGATTTGCTTTTAATGAATCTTGAACTCATAATTTTTTTTTTTTCCTTTTCTCTATGTATGTACTCTTTTGGTCCCCATTTGTTAGCCCCTTTTGGAATTCCAACTTTAGGAGGTAACATAATCATTGAATTTCTTATCACTTTGATGTCCCATTTTACCCTCCAATTATTATAATTTCTTACTTTGTTCGTACTACTAATCTAGAAAGAGAAGGGTAAAAGAGAAAATTCATTCAATATTAGTTTTGAAGTGGGACAATATTTTTATGATACCAGAAAATGCTAATTGGGACCAACAAATAAGGATGGAAAGTGTATATCGTAGGCAATCATTTTGGCACCAGTGTACAACCTAGGCAATCATTCTGGCACCACAAACAAATGCACAAATGTGTTCCTAGACTTAATTTCATTTTGTAACAGATGACTAACTTCATAATATTAAAAAGCTCAGCATTATTTTGAGTAATTCAACTGAGATTTTTTTGAAAAAAAAATTCATTTCAAATATATTTTCTCTTAATTACAGCCTATAACATTGGAAGACTTTTCAAAGATCTTGTGAGTGAACGGGAAGCATGCCCAATTGGAAACAACACGTAGAATATCGTTATTATTTATGATATGAAATGAAATTACCATCCCACGTCAGTATAGATGGTTTTGTTTTTGGTTAATGTTTCTGTAAAATTAAGGTTCTAATTTATACATGCGTTTCTCTTTCCTATATAGGTGAGAATTGCTAGGATTTTCAACACATACGGGCCTCGGATGTGCATTGATGATGGCCGTGTCGTTAGTAACTTTGTTGCTCAGGTACGCCTCCGAATCCTACTTTTACCATATCCTACATAAATGGACAAGCCACTTGTAATCTGAGCTTCAATTTGCATGTTAATGGTAATTACTCGTGACCTTGACAAAACAGGCCCTGAGGAAGGAGCCATTGACAGTATATGGCGATGGCAAGCAGACGAGGAGTTTCCAGTACGTTTCCGACTTGGTAAGATAATTTAATGGACCATTATTTATTGTTGATTTTGGCTTCTTTTTCTCTGCAAATCTCAAAACTTTTCCAAGTGTAGATACGTTGAATGCTCATACTTTCTGTGCTTTCTTGATTTTTGTTTCTAAAGTTGTAACTGATTCCTCTCAATAGACTAGTAATCACAGTTTTGCATACAAGAGTTTCTTGTTTAAAGCAAGCCATATTAGGAGGGTTTGTTTTCCGAGGCGAACCGTAGCATTTGGTGATACAGTACCAAATTACAAATTTTACTTGATCCTTGTACACTAGGGAGAAGTTATCTGGTGAGTTTAGCGTGTCTCGTGGCTTTATGCCCACCCAATAAAATTGGACCACATCACCATCTTGATGAGTATAAATTACTAGGACAGAAAGTGGATATGTTTTTTTTTTTTTGGTACTTTGGAATATAGAAAGTGGATATGTGTCTTAAAGGGCACATCACTTTTCATATAGGGGACCTCCTAGACGTACTTAATTTTTGCCAACAATGGCATAGCTGAGAGCAATTTAAGAAAGACTAAATATAGCATGTGATGTGCCATGCTAGTTGTAAGATGCAGGCATGTGGCCTTTCCCAACCCAACTATTTTGACTTCCATTTCCACGTGCATGGCTTCTGTATCGGTACGGCTACGGCTGCAAAAGGTGGATACCTTTATTTCCAAATGGTCTTCTTAGCTGTTCTTCATTGTAGCACTTAATTCTTTTGGTCGAAGCTCACCAAGATTCAGGGATCTATGGTTTTGGTTCCGTTGGGTTTGTATCAATTGGTCTTACACTGTTATATAGGAATATTTGTTGTGTTGAAACTTTTCCCACCTTTCGTATACTATTTCAAGTCCTCTTCTTTAAAACTCCTTTGTGACCTTCCAATTTTTGATATGACTAAGACTCACACCGATTACTCACTTGATCTATTACCCTCTTGCTTCTGTTGTTACCACGAAGTATATCTGGAAATAGGCCACCATATACTTAAGCCATCTCTGTCCCTTTTTAATTGGGGCTAAGGCTCGATTTGGTTTGGCTCTATCCCTTCCTCCCTCCCGCTGTAGAGGAGATGCTTGGCTTTACTTTCAAAGGAGGACCAGAAAGAAAATCCAACCCCATTATGTCTACAGAGCAACAGGGTTTGTTGGGAAATCCTCAAAATTGTTCCAGTCTAGTCTAGAATAATAGATGGGCACAGATTTTCATTGGTACATTTTTTGAGACGTTTGTTGAAAATAAACATCTTCTGTTTATGGGATTCCTGTTTTATTAAGTAAAAAGGCTGATTGGTTTGTCCATTTTATTTGCAAGGTGGAGGGTCTGATGCGCCTGATGGAGGGGGAACATGTAGGACCTTTCAATCTGGGAAACCCTGGAGAATTTACCATGCTCGAACTTGCTCAGGTATCAAGCTTGCTAAATTTGTTATTGTATGCTATCGTTTTTCTATTAACTTGCAATTAAACCGTGCTTTCGTGGTTAGACATTTATCGATCTGACTTTTTCATCACCTACACTGTCTACAAACTTCAGAGTGTTGACAAATTGGTGAAACTTTTAATGTTAATAATAATAAGTTGTATCACAAGTGAATAACAAATGGAATAGAATGGATAACAGGTATAATCTTAATATATGAGGGTTCCATAAGGCAAAAAAATATGTTTTCTCACGTAAACAAAAGTGGCATACCTTTCTTTGTTTGTTAAGCTGGAACATTTGTTTGCTTCTTTTGGACTCGTCGCAAGGTTTACCTCATCATATTCCTTTTATGACTTTTTGGGACTGGAAATTTCTTTACGTCTTCCACAGAAACTTCCTCCTTCACAAAGACGTACGGTGACTCTCAACTCGTCCTCTGTTTTGGATGCAGGTGGTGCAAGAAACAATAGACCCAAATGCAAAGATAGAATACAGGCCTAACACGGAGGATGATCCGCACAAGAGAAAGCCCGATATCACAAGGGCCAAAGAACTCCTGGGTTGGGAGCCCAAGGTATCCCTTCGCAATGGTCTTCCTTTAATGGTCTCCGATTTCAGGCAACGGATCTTTGGTGACCACAACGAAGACAGTGCCTCTATCACCATGACCTCAGATTAAAAGTATGATGATGTAGTATCCTTTTGAGAGTCTCCTTTTTTCGAAGGAGTGTTTCAGACAAATACAGTTTCCAATTCCTCACCTGTCCAAAAGGGACCATAGCTGCAGTGGGATCAGCCACCATTGGTATCTATTGAAAAGTTTTGCGTCGTCTCCGTTTCCATTTATTTGATCTTTGTAATTTTTTTTCTTGTCATTCCTGGAACCAGAATAGTAATGGAGATGACATATTTCATAGTTCTGCAATAACATTAATACCTTCCCGTTTTGTCATTGACATATGCGATCCATTTCAGATTTCTGCTTTTTGCTAGTTTTTTTCTCGTACCAACTAGCAATTGCCCCGTTCACATACATAAATCTTCTCAAAATCTTACAGCAAATCTCCAAGTGCAAGTTGACGAATGTGAAGGTTTATTGCTGCAATGGCTTGGCGCATCAATTCTGGAACAAGAATTCTACCTAACTGAGCCAAACAAGAATTCTACTTAACTGAGCCAAACAAGAATTAAGTAATGGCTTGGCGCATCAATTCTGGAACAAGAATTCCACCTAACTGAGCCAAACAAGAATTCTACTTAACAGAGCCAAACAAGAATCCTACTTAGGATCCGAACAGATAACAATTACTAACTTTAGATGTAGTAATGCAGAATAAATCTGCCTCCTGGGAACAAAATATCATGACAAAGACAAGATGGTGGCATAAAAAATCCCCGAGAAAGTTGCATAAGAGAAGCAAAAAATTGGAATAAGTTCTACAAAATCCTACAACAACCGTGACTTTAAGTACAACCAGTTCTACATAAGCCAGAAAACTGAAACTCCAAAGTAACAAAATCCTCTCCGCTAAGCTTCCTCCAAAATCCAGTCCTACAACTCATGCATACCTACACACATCAAACAAATACTATTACAATAACGAATCTGTGACAGCTTGAAAATACTACTTCAACTTCCTAGTACGGAATTATTTTGGTGCAGCAAGTCAGGAACGAGGGTATATGGACAAGAGAAAGCAACTAAGCAAGAGAAACACATTTCCCAGCATGAAAACCTCCTACAAGCAACTTGTCATACCCAATAGGTGGCTTCAAACCATAGTCCAAGCCCCATGCTTAATGCAATTTACGTAGGAGGTATCATCATTCAGCAATAAAGTTAATCTACAGCTGATTATAAACTTGATACTGCGACTTGGATTACCAAGGACAAAAGCAATAAATAATACTGTAAGTCAAAATTTTAATTCGTGTTGTAAATGTTCCCTTAAAACATCATGGTATTACTATGAATACAACGTTAACCCAATTATGGCTTCCAATCAGATAGCAGTCACTGATCACAAAGTTAATACCACCTGGAAATTGGGATAAGTGGAGAAAACATAGATTCCTCAATGCCTCATGCACTTTAAACAAAAAAAGATTAAGGCCAATCTTCTCATAAACCATATAACTAACCGCTGATTCATATAAAGAAATTATTGACGTTTCAAATATTGAGGACAAAAATATTACACGCCAGAAACTTATTTCTTACTCTAACAAGTGCAAAAAAGCAAAAGAGAACACAGTTCGAAAAACACAACTCCATGTGTTTTTAATCCTATGAATTTTCCACATAATCAATGAAACCATAGAGAACAAATACCTCTCACTTAGGGTTTCTAAGAACAATGATCACAGAATCGCCTCGGAGGAACATCTTGCTAATGAACCGATCTTTGTTAACTGGCTGAGCTTTCTTCTTACCTTTCCCAGTCTTTGGTACCTGAGCAAAAACACAGAGTTTACAAGTGGACCTTCAATAGTATTCGGTACTATAAAAGTATCGACAAAGTAGAGGAGGAGTTCTGATGTGATGCATAGAACTAACCTCCGTCCACATCTCTCGAACATTTTCCAGCACCATGTTGCAATGCCGATCAAATGCTCTGACGCGTCCCAAAAGCTTCTTGTTGTTCCTGCAGTTGATAAGCACCTGATTGGTGCAAAAGAGGAGTAATCAATCACCGATCACTTTATTAAAACCGTGCAAACTAAATTACCTAAACCAATACCCTCCAAGGGTCACAACTGATGTCTAAACAAATGAGAATAAAAAGCTCCAAGGCCAGGGAAACAGAACCAGCCCTTGCTAACAATTTAAAGATGCATATGGCCCTCCATCAAAGTCTTGACCAACAAAACTTTACTAACTTATATATGTATTACCTGCGTGTTGTTTTTAACACTCATCATCAGAACAGAAAGAGGCCCAGTGCTGAATTCCTCCTCTTCATTCTTAGCCTGTCGTGAACATGAGCACTATCAATTTTATATGTGATAAGAGTAGGAACATAAGGGACACAGTAATATTCCTCGAAAAAAATGTCAAAAAAGTTAACAGCTTAAAGCATATTTTTGGAAGGAAACTGGAGAATGATGTAGGCACAATGGTACAAAGCTACTTTCAACTTCACTTCCCACTTTGTTAAATGAACAAGTTCCATTACGTTTAGTCAGCTGGGTTTGGTAACGACTAATCATAAACGTTGGCCAAGCTACCAAAGCATGCTGCAGCCATGTTATAACAGGTTAGGTCATATTTAACCTTTAACTCAAACCTAGCTCACAGCATACAAGAGAGAGAATTCAAAATATTGATGCGGGTAGATCCTTACCCACCAATATAGAAAGCAATACAATTAGCGTCTTTCCTACAAAAATACAATGTCCCAAAAACTTGAAGTGAAAGTGGCCAACAGGACAGTAACCACAAGACTGACCAGAAATAGTTGAAAGAACATCCCCAGCCTTAAAAATAGAAAGGACAAAAAAAGAAGAAGCAAAGCAACAGGGCAATTATGCTTGCGAGAGCAAGAAAAGTTAGAACCAAGTAACGATGCTTTTATGACAAAAATTCAAGCACCTGGGGAATAAAACTGATGCAATGCCACAACTCCTTTCAGTACCGGCAACCAGTAAGCAAAGGAAGACAAATATGGTCTAATCACCCATATAAGCAAATGCTATTCTGATTGTCATCCAATGACACAACATCTTAAGTTTGTCTAAGCGATAGAAAACTTCATTGCATTAACAGTTAGATGGATTGATACCTAAATTGGTGCTACTTAAGTGGGGAAAATAAATAGCAAGCATTAAGAAAAATCACAAAATTACTAATGAAAGAGCAGTAAAGAGAAGGACTAATTATCTAAGTGGTGCACCTAAACTAATAGTAATAAGCAGGGTTACTTACTGGGGCATCTTCTTCCATTGGACGACTGCAAAAGATAAGCATAAAATCCAATTAGTACATGGTAACATAGGCAACTAGACCCAAGTTACCCAACAGGCCAACATTATTTAAGAAAAATCAACTACCCCTGATACACCATAGACAAACAAGTAGTCAATCAATTAACATGGGAAATACAGCTTTGTCGCAAATTAGGGCATCTAGAATGCCTAAGAATAATAGATAACGACACTTTAAGATATAACGAACTATTCCTATTACAACACTATATCGCATGGACAATTTGAACTCGGCATCCCAAACCCATAGTTGGCACATGCTTGGTGGGCCATGTTCAACTAAACGCTAACATCTTCTTCTTTTTTGTTTTTTTTTTGGGTAATACATGGTGTCGGGGGCCGACTTGCACACACCTCAGACTAATCCCTACAGCCCCTCCCACAACCATTTTACATGCTTACGCGTGGGGGCAAAGTGGCTCCCAGAGTTTCTGGCAAGGAGAATCAAACCTACGACTTTGGAAGGGAGCAAACCCAAGTCCCAAGCCAATACCACTTCGCTAACCCCTTGGGGTTGTTCAAGCCAGAAAGCAAAAATCCCGGTCCAGTAAGCGTAGACGTGTATTTTCAATCATAAAACAATAGCAATCGAGGTATAACGAAATAAAGAGGTTTGAACATACGGTACATACCTCATATTGAATTAAGAACGAAAAGCCAAAAACACCAATCAGTAAACCTGCCAGTAAAACAAAACAGAACAACCAAGGTTAGCCCACTGCCCACTATGTAATTGGGCAAAAACCCTAGGAAACAAGAAGTTAGGGTTTATGAGTGATGGAAGTTGAGAGATTGATATAGGGTTCCTACGCATTACCGCAACGATTAGAGAGATTCTATTCTAGGTACAACGTAAATCGACAATTAAAATCATGAAATCCTGCGACGGATTACTTACGGGCGGGTTAGGGTTTCCAGTCCCGATTTCTTCGACTCTTATTTACTGCCGTGGCCGTCGGGAGGAATTTTAAAACCAAAAATCTCGAGGACTTCGGTGCGGTTCTCTTTTCTTTTTAGAATGTAATTTCAACTTCAAAAATGAAAATAAAAATATTTTTTTAATACTATTTAAAAGATCTTAATAAGACCTATCAAATAAAATTCATATTGGTAGAAAAATAATTTACGTAAACATATAATTGTTGAGTTTAAACTTATATTTTTTTAAGGGAATTGACTTTTACACTCTCATTTTTATCACGTACATTCTATTTTTTGTCTTTATTCATGTGAATTTATTATTTTACCTTTCATAAGTTTACTTTTTTATACATTAAAGGGCAATAGAGTAAATTTACATCAAATAAAGACAAAAAAAGAAATATATGTACTCCAGTGAAAAAGGGAATGTAGAAGTCAATTTCCTTTTCTAAAAGTTCATTTTTTAAGGAATTAGAACCGCCTTAATACTGAAACGTTTAGGGTAAAAAACACTTTACCCCCTTATGGGATAGTATTTTACCACTTCGTCCCCAAAGTTATAACAATTTCTGTTTGACACAGAAGCTTTTGAGTATTTTTTTATTACGAGACCTTAGATCGTCTCCAGCCCTCACAAATTTTTAAACCATATACTATACTTGGGTGGAAAATTTTGGTATGCCTTCTCCAATGTTAAACAATTTTTTTTCCCCTAAATCAAATGTTTACGTTTTTCCCTAAAATATGGGCCAAAATGGCATATTTGTAAATAATAAGAAAAGAGTTGTTAAGAAAAATGGGCATGAATTGGGTGTCTCTTCATTTGGTTATGGTAAAACTCAAAATGGGTAGGTGATAGAATATTTATAGTGTTTTTACTCAAATTTTGAATTTGGGTAAAAAAAGAGAGGTAACAATGGCCTTAATTTAGCAACCACACCCCTCTAGCATTTTTGTTATAGATATCAAGGAGCTTGAAGTAGAAACAGATGGTATGAAGGCTATTGCATTGCCTATGGGAAATACTCCCGTTGAACATCAGGTTAGTAACATTATCCATAATTGCACAACAATAATGCAAGAGTTGGGAATTCGATCGATTGATCATGTCTCATTGTCTCCTGGCCGGCTATTGTGAAGGTAACCAGTGTACAAATGCTATGGCGAATTTGGTGACGCAGGGTAAAGACAATAGTTGTTTGTTTTCCAATGAATGTCGTCCTTATGTTGTAGGAGAAAATTACTAGATGATGTTATGGTGGTTAATTCCATCCCCCAGAATTGTATTCGAACTTTAACTTCTGTTAATGCAAGCATGTTGTTCTTCAACCAAAAAAGAAACACCATTTTAATTTTTCAAAAACCCCAACACCTGAGAAACCCATGATGAGTTTTGTTCCAGGGCAACGTGGTGGCTAGAACAAGTAGCGGTCGGCTAACCAACTGAGTAATTAATTAACTACTAAGAGCAAGTACATCAGCAGAGGGGAAATGGCTTTTTGACTATTTTAGATAGGAAAAACTCAAAAAGCACCCTACATCAATAAAGGTAAAAGAGTAGTTAAAATGAATTTATGAACAGTTGTACTTTATTTTTACTTATGCACTATTCATACTCATTTCTTTTTTTTATTGTTTCTTTCTCTCTCTCCTCCCTCCTTTCTCCTCTTTTTAAATAATAAAGATAATAGAAAATGAGTGCAAATATATATTTTAATTGTTGTTAAGTAAAATCGATAGTATTAATGTAATTGTGAAGGAAAAAGTTAATAGCTAAAATAAAATTGTGAACTGTTCACAAGGCATTATACATATTCATTGGTAAACTTGCTCTAACGCTACCCAGGCGAGAAACACCGCTGCCACAAAACCAAATCCTACAGTCCTACTCACCTAGCTATCACCCTAATTACTATACTACTAGCTAGCACTACCTAGGCGGGGAAAAACATCAGTACCACAAAACGAAACCAAACCCTACAACCAACCACCCTACTCACCTAGCTATCACCCTAATTTCTAGGGGTATACCTCTCTGAATTTAGAAACTTCAACCACCACTACACTACCACCCAGCCCTACCACAATTATCATCATCATCTCTGCACAAACAAATGCATATTTGTGGATAAGTACATTGTTTTGCTTGCCAAAAGAATTTAGCATTTTAACATTTTAGTAGTAAATTTCAGTTGAAGTTCAATACTATTATAAACAAAAGTTAGGTTGTACTCTTTGACTTTTTGAGGAGGAAGTGAACCTTCCAAGGTGATGTTCGCTACGCTGTTGAGTTATTTTTTTTTGGTGATTTTTATGGCCATAATAGAAAAACGAGTAAACTGAAGAATTCAAGTTTTTAAACAAGGCAAACAGAGCCTAAATATAGGTGCTGCTCATATCTTATACAGGGAACAGCCATGGGGCTCGCACTTGATTAATTCAAAACACCAAACGATTAACTTCTTTTCATTTCCCTTCCCGTTCATAATTTACTCCACAATCAGAAGACAAACCATCTCCACGCACACAAGCTACATGGAAGAATGGTGGTGCATCCGGCGCCCCTTCCACCCACAGAAATAGTTGCTTCGCTTGTGCTTCTGTCGCTTTTCCCTTGACTCAGAAGATGACAATGGCACAAAGTTTTGAATGGCAGGGCCAGGAAGGCGAATTGGTTGAGCAGAAATCACTCTGTCAGCGGCACCACATCGCTTGTCAAGCCAAGCAATAATATCGGAGAAGACAATCTCAATGTTGTCGTCTGGCTCGCCTGAGGTCAAGCCGTGCCACATTCCTGGGTACAGTTTTATGGTCTTGTCCTCGCTGCCCGCTCTTTCATACAGTGCCTTGCTCACTTCTGGATCTGTTACTATATCTGCCTCTCCATGCAACACGAAGAATGGTAGCGTCACCTGCAGGGCAAACATAAAACACACTAGCCAAACTATCACTGTTTGTATGGACTTGAGTACGGATATTGGGTACAGGTAGACATAGAATTTATCATCTAAACTCTCATGTGCCAAGATCATACTATGAGGGTTTTATTCATAGTTCTGTAGTGAACTTTAATATGTGCCACTAAATGCGGATATTAATTTCCTGAGAATATATGGTGATAGAAAACTGAGTCGCATACTTATACAATTGGACATAGAAAGATTGTAAAGTGAAATTAAATTACAAACCTCGCCTAAACTGTCCTCTAGGTTCATGCTAGTTCTGAGCATTTCCAGCGCTGTTTTCAGCCTCGGCTTGTCTTGGTATATCAACCTGTTGTTACGAATCTGCACATGAATATAACATATAAACATACAGGCACCAAGACTGTTAAATAAATAGGGTACTACTAACAGTCTACCTCCTGTCTCCCAAAAATTTACCGAATTCATTTGTAAAATGATAATCGCACCTCTTCTCGCTTAACAGGGTCCTTGAAGGCTGCATCAATCACGTCCTTTGTGGGGACTATCTTCCATTTAGGTATGACCTCTTCTATCTTGGTGAGTATATTCACAACCACCGGGTGTGGTTTCACCTTCTCTGATATCTAGAACAAAATAGAAACACACCAACCATCATAATAACTTCTTCGACATTACTTAACACACGATTCTCACCAGATACATCAACTAACGATGAAAACATAAGACCTATCCTAAGGCACTCCATTACCTTACACATGGGCGCAACGAGAACAGCACCGTGCCAAAAAGCAGGGTCCTTTTTGTGTATTAGTAGAGCCACTGCTCCTCCCATTGACTCTCCATACATGAACCTTTTCTTATCCCTGTACTCTTCCTTCCCTGATATATCCATTGAAAACAACTTTACTGATTGTTTATTGTACAAATCAACCAAACTACATATTAAAAAAGTAATAAGAATGAGGAGTGTTAAGCTTTTTAATATGCTGGCAGCCTGGTATTGAGCTATTTTTCTGCAGGACCTCCCCTCCAATAGAGTTCAACCACCAAATTCGGAGGATGGTGTGGTTCCTCTACGCCTAGGCACCCTAAAAGTTTACTTACGCCCTGCCAGTTTAATTACTTACGTACAGTTGGAGTAGTTATTTTTCCATTTTGTCTGAACAGTAATCTCCAATATGGTTGAAAGGCCCCATTTTGTTTTCTCCAAAAACCTTGTTTTTCAAAAAGAAGGTAATTTCAAACTTAAATAAAACGAAAATGAAAAATAATTTTTCAATTTTTTTTGCACCGTGTAAAAGATCTCAAGGAGATTTATCAAATAAAATTCATATTGGTAGAAAAAATATTTGCGTAAACACATGATTTTTGATATTGAAATTTACCTTCTTTTTCAAAAAGCAACTTTTTGAAAAAGTGGAACGACCACAAAGGGGGTTCCTTCTGGGATTTATGGCGCACCAACCGCACATACTACTAAATCTGCCATAGACATAACTAAGAAGGGAAGAGGTAGATGCTTACCACAGACCGATTTAAAGAAGTTGCTGCAGTCATTGATGATATTGTCAAACTTCTGAATGTAACAACGTGAACCCTTGGATCGCCCGTGCCCTTCATAATCTATGCCGATCACAGCGTACCCGTAGCTAGCTAACCTGGTCCCACATCCTAAAATGAAAGAAAACGTCAATTACTCCATTGACCAGTTTAAGAAAGTATAGGTAGGACCAGTGGCTTGTCCTAACCAAACAACTAGTAATAGATGGGCTACCTAAATGACCAAGGGACCAACCAAAATGTTGAAAATGACCTGAATTAGGTACTCTTGAAAAAGACTCCAATGGGGTTAGTATAGAAATCTCTCTCTCTCATAAAATGGTTCTCTTGCATAAAGGGTAAAATTTGATTTGCATAATCAGGGATGGTAATGGTCAATATAAAATAAACATAACCCTGCTTCTAAAAGTACAATAACATGCACTATTACTATTAGGAGTCGAAGCGCATAGAGGAATAAAGAAAATGACTAATTACTAGCGCCATCATTTCTAATTACGAAAATAATCAACAAAAAATAGCGATTCATGGTATTTACATGTCTAAATACTCCAACAAATACAGATAAAAAACACACAAGGCTCAAAAGTCAAAAGACATTGGCGAGTAATTAACATGGATTTATTGCATGGTGAAAGGACCTACCTAACTGTCTGATCATGACCAGCCAGAAGTACTAGTAATTAAAATGGATTTATTGCATGGTGACAGTTCTAGACTTTCTACTCTTCTTTCTGGTACCATTTTAACCTCCTGGTCCCATCAATGTAATGACTTTAGAAAAGAAACAAACAGAAGGAGATGATCCAACTGTCAAGGACTCAAGGCCCATATTGAAGAGCCTCCCGTGCTCCCACCATCCAATACACCAGAACGGACAGAGAGAGAGAGATAAGAGAGAGATATATTTCTTTGTCTCAAGATATATTTCTTTGTCTCCTGGTTGGTTGTTTGTGAGGTCTCACCCAACAGGGTATGGGTACACTGCACAAACAATAAGCTTTATCTCATTACTATCTGGTAGGCTACACTGCACAAATTATTTTTGGTTTTTGTTTTTTTACAACCAGATGTTCGGACAAGCAAGCTCAATTAATTCTGGGATTCTAAAATTAATGACCAAGCAAGGCAAGTTTCCAGTGGCCTCAAAGTTTGGAATGTTTGATTTCCGTAGAATTGGAACAAGATGACCACATGAAGTACAATCACTTATTTCTTTCTCATACCTAGTTCGCCAAACCCCTTACCCGTAAGATTATATTGGGGGACTATATTTGTTGGATAACCAATTTCACAGAGTACGAGATATGCAATATGTCAAAGTATGTGGTTTGATAATCCCTCTTATTAATCCAGTTGGAAGTACTGTGATTTGATAATCCCTAGCTAGAAGGTACTGATCAGCTTACAAGATTACATTCTAATCATGAAAGTGACTTGGGTTATGGAAGAAAAAGCAAGAAGTCAATAAAAGGTGAGCAGGAAAAAGTGCAATGGAAAAGTAGTTGGCTCCTGTCGAAAAATTTCCAACCCAGACAAACAACATGCAAAAATTTTGGATTTTCAAGTGGGATGATTTTCTTTTCCTCTTTTGTGGGGCAATTTACTGTTGGAATTTAGAATGACAATTTGCCAATCAACCACAACGAACAACTGAATTAATGATTCAGAAAGGGAAAAAAAAAAAAAGATACAATACACTGAAGAACAAAGACGAAAGACAGGCAAACACCAGACTCAAAATAATCTCTGTAATTCAATCCTGGATCTTCATTTATATCACTGACACCGATCTTCCTCTTAAAAAAAGGAAAAAGAAAAAAAGAGAACTGAATCGGTAGAAAAGTATGTGCAGACCAGAATCAGGTAATTCCAAGCACTTCATAGTTTACGGCTCCATTTGGAATTTATGGAAAAGAAAAGAAAGGAAAGGAAAATAAAAGTGAAGGAAAATAGAAGGAAAAATTTATTATTCACTATACTTAAAATCTTTTTTTTTCTTCTCTTTCTCTACGACCAAACAATAGGAGGGAAAAATTTTTAATTTTCATTTCCTTTCCTTTATTTTTCCCGAGTTCCAAACAGAGCCTACAGCTTAAATCAAAATTGGGAAAGAAAAAAAAGAACCAGTTTAAGGGCATTAATTACCTCTCATGAAATCGCTGCATTCCATTCCATACCCTGCAAGTTCATTTAAACTATTAACAATGACACCCCCACAGACACACAGAGAGAGAGAGAGAGAGAGAGAGAGAGAGAGAGAGGAGAGAGAGAGACCATGGCAAAGGAAAACAAGGGCCTTTGGAGAAAGAAGGGGCAACCATTTGCAAGTAAAGAGTTGCACTCCCCTGGAATTCGCTATATACTCCTAGTGCCATCCAACAAGCATAATAATTACAGATTAAACATGCCCATTAACAAAACAATTCAGTTGCAAAACAGAGAAAACACCCAAAAACAGAAATTTTGAAGAGAGAGAGAGAGAGAGAGAGACCCACCTCGTGATACTCAACCTGCTCCATCTTATGCGATACAGTAAAAAAAACACAAAACTAAGCAATAACAGTTACGACGCCCATAAGCTCAATGTGCAATGGCTAGATCTGTAATGGGAAAACCTCCTGAAACGCTGAGGATAAGACAGAAAGGAAAACCCACCCTACGTCGAAAGAGTCAAGAGCCTTTTTTTTTTCTAAAAATAGGATTTTATCGGATTGGGAAGCGTAGAGAGAGAAAGAGGAGGAGAAGGAGACGGTGTGATTTCGAATTGATTTGGTTCAGTTTGGTTGGTTTGGTTGACATTGAATGTTGGAACATAGAAGCCTCCAAAAGTTTGTAAGGTTACGTGCACATGAGACCCATCCCGCCGTGAGATTCCAGAAACAGAGTTAATGTCGCATAAATACCCATTAATATCTTTCCAAAAAAAAATACCCATTAATATAAGAGAGAGAGAGAGAGAGAGAGAGAGAGAGAGAGAGAGAGAGAGAGAGAGAGAGGTGTGCATGTGATTTGCATATTTGCCGCTGGCTTTGGAGAATGTACTATGTGCCCCCCGCTGGCCACTCCTCTGGGCGGTTCGACGTAGTCTCTCCACTCTCAAACTGATTAATGCCTTGTTTGGGATGTTTTGGAATTTTTTGAGAAAAAAATAAGAATAATCATTGGATAGGGTAGAGAAAAATAATGATAATGATTGAAAATAAAGATAATGAGCTATTTGGACGGTGATTTGGAATATTTTGAGAGAAAAATAAGAATAATTATTTTGGAGAGTAGAGAAAAATAATGATAATAATTGGAAGTAAGGATAATGAGTATTTATTGAGAAGGATAATGAGTTTTTATTGAGGTGGATTTTTTTCCCAAAATATCATCCAAGCAAGTAGAAAAATCATCCTTCCTCTATGTTGACACGTCACAGATTTTGTGAATCACGGGTAACGTGTATGGGAAGAGTTCCTTTCACAACTAGTTTTTTCCCCCTCTTTCGGTCCTTCGCTGTAGACTTGTAGGAACTGTTTAGGCCTATCGCACTGTAACTTGTATCTCAGAGGAGGGACTGTTTTAATTTGGGTCATCTAATACACTTTTGGACAACTCGGATGTGGGTGCTCGGCACTACGTCAGCCGGGTGACGTGGTATCCACTCGGCACCAGAAAATTTCTTGTTGCTCGGGGAAAAAAACTGGTCTGAATTGAACCAGCATAGTGATTCCCGATTAATTGGGAAACCCACTCAAAGTAGAATATTCAAATTTAAGTCATAGCTGACCTGTCGGGGAAAGAAATACTCTTGATCTGTGACCATGTCGAGGGCTCCGTCACCAAAATGCAAATTAATTGAAACCCTTCCCCTAGCAAAGCCCTCGACCAAAATGCAAGTCAAATTGAAACTCTTCTCGAGCATCAGGCCCCAAGTAGTATCGAACTCGAGATAGGTGAAGAGGAGAAACCTATTGTTTGCTGCTCCAACTACTTGGACTACCGAGGTGCTCCTTTTCATACTATAGTTACTATGGAGTGATTGTATCCCAGTATATATTTTATAACTTAGGTATGCGGATTAGCGCGCATTTCGATTAGTTCTAAAGAACAATACCTCTACCCATTTGCAAGGGTCTTAATTAAAACTAGTATAAAGCTCATTACCCTGGTTTATTTTTTTCAAATTTGTTACAAACATATTATATGTTTATCACAGAGTATCAACTAAGATATACGAATATCTGCATTTTCCTCCGATTCAAAAAAAAAAAAAAAAAACCTAAGAGATATCTATGATCTATTTATCTTGAAAATTTTGAAATTAAATATTTGAATCAGAACCAGTTTTTTTCCCAACAAAAATGTGTTTACAAGTCATGCGTCTTATCAAATATAATTTGCCTGCAAATTTTCCCGATTAAGTCTAAAATTGAACGATTCATATGATAGAAATGGACCTAAGAAAGCTCACAGATGAATCAAAAAGGACTGTTCATTACAATTAAGAGAGAATCTCATTCAAATGTAAAATGCTAATCACGCCCAGTAAGATTTGGGCAAAACCAAGACCACCCCATTATTTTTCATTCTCCGGGGGTTAGGACATTTGATTATGTAATTATTGTAGAAGTTTTGGGACGCCACGTGATACTCCATGATTATTAGTGATCATAACGTAATCAAGAGAATTATGGTGCCCAAAACCACCTCGGAATACCGTCAAATGATATCACAACACTCATCCATGGGTGTTTTGATAAAATGTAATCTATGGCTGTTAGAGTTGGACCATGGGTGTTTTGATAAAATGTAATCTATGGCTGTTATAGTTGGATTATGGTGCCCTAAAACGTAATCTCCCTGAGATTACTGTAACTTGATGTAAGTTTTGAGCATATCAACCTCAAGGAGTTTGGCGAAATGGGTATGAAAAAACAAAGTAGTTTTTGTTATTTATGAGGTTGCATGTTCAATTCGAATCTCACAGAAGCCAAACAATCGAAACCTTAGGGCCATTGAAGAATTTGTCCGTTCATTACTTTCAGGATCCAAAATTATTTGAGATGCATGCATATTAGTCCGGACATTTGAATATAAAAAATAAAAAAAAAAGTTTTGAGCATATCCCAAAAGTCTAAAGAGTGAGCTTTGACAGAAACGAATTGTACTTTAGCACGGATATGATCCATCTATAATTAGTCACCAATCTGAATCAATGATGAGTGCCTCCAAGAACCATCTGAATCAATACTTGTTTATCACATATATCTAGGTGGTTGATGTGTGAATCTCTTTAAAACCCCACATGCGTGGTCTACATATATATTCTACATAAGCAAACAAAAATCAGCCAAATTTGTTTTTTCCAGTCATTTCCAAAGAGGACCACTTTTATTGAGATGAGATGAGATGAGAAGGCACTAAATTAACTCCAAAAAGGATATCACATCCTCCTAGAATATTCATACAGAATTTTCCACCAATGTGGCAAAGTGGCAGTGGTATTCCACTACAGTATCCCCACCAAAGTTGAAGGGAAATGACTTTCGCATTCACTTTTTTTTTTATTATGGCACTTATTTTTTTAACTTTTAGTAGAAAAATGCACACAAAAGGTTTACTAAAAATCGAAAAATGAAGTGCCATAATTAAAAAAAGAAGTGCAAAAATCATTTTCCAAGTTAAATTGAATGTGATAGACTGACCGACTGAGAAAAAGCACAAAAGATAATGCATCATGGAGAGTTTTTTATTTTCCTCCTACTATATATAAAGGAGGAGTTTTTCGGAGGACACTTTTCAATTTGGGACCAATTTGCCCTTTAATTTATGCCATATTACCAGTGGCACAGGGCATGCCAAATTCTGGATTATCATTTTGCCCCTCAATTTCGGACAATTTACAGTTTGCATAGGTGGGTTTTAAAGCACCGCAAATTTCAATCCGTTTGAACCAGAGGAAAGATTTTAGTTTTCTGATCATTTTATCTTAAATGATCATAATTAAATTTTGACTTTAAAACTCTCGTTAATTAGCTCTAAGAAAATTGTATAATCAAATATCTCTGAGAGCTAATCAACGAGGGTCATAGAGTCAAAATTTAATTATGACCATTTAGGATAAAATGATCAGAAAACTAAAATCTTTCCATCGATTCAAACTGATTGAAATTTAGAACACTTAATTTTTCAATATTTTTAGACCGTTTTATATATTAAAATATTTAAAAATATGGTTAAAAAATTATGTATTTCAAATTTCAATCCGTTTAAACCGGTGGAAAGATTTTAGTTTTATAATCATTTTATCTTAAATGATCATAGTTAAATTTTGACTCGAGGGTTCTCATTAATTAGCTCTAAGAAAGTCGTATAATCAAATATCTCTTAGGGATAATCAATGAGAGTTATAGAGTTAAAATTTAATTATGACCATTTAGAATAAAATGATCAGAAAACTAAAATCTTTCCACTGGTTAAAACGGATTGAAATTTAGAACACTTAATTTTTCAACCTTTTTAGAAAGTTTATCTATTAGGAGTAAAAAATATGGTTAAAAAATTAAGTGTTCCAAATTTCAATCCGTTTAAATTGGTGAAAAGATTTTAGTTTTCTAATCATTTTATCTTAAATGGTCATAGTTAATTTTGACTCTAGGGCTCTCGTTAATTAGCCCTAAGAAAGTCATAGAATCAAATATCTTTTAGGCTTAATCAATGAGAGCCATAAAATCAAAATTTAATTATGACCATTTAAAATAAAATGATCAGAAAACTAAGATCTTTCCACCGATTCAAACGGATTGAAATTTGGAACACGTAATTTTTCAACCTTTTTAGACAGTATATATATTAAGAAAAATATGGTTAAAAAATTAAGTGTTCCAAATTTCAATCCGTTTAAACCGATGAAAATTTTTTAGTTTTCTGATCATTTTATCATATCTTTTACCGGCCTATGTTAGTATTTGTTTGCATGTATTTTGCGCTCCAGTTGACTTCAAACCAGCATGACAAAATAATGCAAAGTGATTGGCAACAAAAGCTTCTCCCGATCACACAAACAGAAAAACAAAACAAAACATCCTCTCTAATGGGGAAAAAAAACATCCTCTTCAACGGGCATGATTCTCATGCTTTGCACTAGGTAGAACGTAGTTTTCTATAAAACCTCGGGGTGTTTGAAGTCTTTGGATTAGACTACGCATATCCTAATTCATTCCTAAAGAACCGATTCTACAATCCACTGGTTGAAGACTTTTTAAACCCAATGCAAAACCCTGGTATGAACTGATCCCACAAGAGTTGATAGCACCTATGAAGTTTCGAAACTAAAACCTAGGAAGCAACAAACCTTTAAGTCCCAAGCGTTGGTCACCAGACCAATGTTTGGGATAATACGTAGAGAAGTTTTGAGTGCAATCGGGGTGGCGGTACGTCGGGTAGAGGGAAGGGGTAAATTATCCTTCCTGAAAGGCCATGTTTAGGTTATGTGCCGAAATTTATACTCCTACCACCGATTGCTGTTTGCCGGGTAGAGAAAATACATAACCAAATGTGTGGAACAGTTCTGTACAGAAATTCAACATTTTTCCTCTTCACTGAATTAACTGACAAGCTAGTATTTTCCAGTAGCATTAGAAGTCTAGTTTTAGTCACCCTATTCTGAAGCCCAAAAAGAGAGAGGTACAATTCAAATAATTTCATAACAATCTTCCTGCAAAAGGAAGAAGATTGAGAAAGGCAATATAGTGAACAAAAACAACCCGCTCTGCCAAAACAAAAAAGGTTAGGGTTATGTATCTGTCCCTATCTTACTGTTTTTCCACTGCAGCCTTCTTCTAAAGGAGGCAGTAATTCAATTTGTTCTGGAGCTATCAGCAATAGCACAAAAGGCTGATATAACACCAGCCATCCCAGCAACCTGTTTCCAGCTTCGGGTACCAGCACCAACAGCTGCTCCTGCTACAGCACCAGCTACTAAAGCATTTACCTGCATGTGTGAAGTCATGTCATTGGTTGGTCGGAAAGCACTCAAGGGATATCTTGGTTTTCATGTCTGTCCTAGAAAAAATTCGCATCACACTCGTGAACAGGTGAGCAAGCTGTTTTTGTTATCCCATGGCCCATAAAATTCTGACTAAAATGATACAACAATGGATCACAAAGCTTAGTCTAATCTTTCCAGCAAGGGAATCATCCATTCAATTTCAACCCAGAATGGTGGGAAACTTTGGGGACCGAAGCAAGGAGGGTGCTGATATCCTATTATTGAAACCACCACTTTATGGTTTGTATAGAAATAACTTTTGATACTCATGATCCTGGTTAACCATTTTATTGGCTTGCCAAAGTAGATAATCTAAGTGACTCCATAAAGAAGGGGGGAAAAGGCACTACACAATGTTGGTCCAGGTTCCACAGAAATAATGTGATGGAACTGGAATGGATGAAACTGGTGTAAATGTTTGTTTGCAAGAAGCGGTTGCCCTCAAATCGAATCTACGTTCTCATGCTTCAAAGGTCAAGTTGACTGATTAATACCTCCTTAATTTGTTTAACAAAAGCTACTTAGTCTTTAACTTGTTATTCCCATATAGAGACGAATAACAATCTCGGACAAGTGTTTAGACCTTTGACAAGTGAGGAAAATCAAGAAGAACCTTCAAAAGAAACGGAGAATGATCTCTGACTCTTGACTCCCCAAGTTCTATCAGAAAGATAACCTAGTTGGCTGGTTTCATAATGGTCATGCTCTCTGTGCTTATATTATGCCACCTATACATCTTAAACGTCAGCCATGCACCATTGTTTCTCACATGGATCCCCTACTCTCAGAAGAGGAGGGGTGCACTGTCTGTTACACATTGGCCAATACAAAGTAATTCAGACACAACTCCAGCCCTCATAGCATCAAGCATGAAACTTTTGTCAACAGCATAACACTATATCAATAAGAAAGGGAAGTAAAAACCACTAACCCAATCATTCTTATTTCGATATCTCTGAATCCCACAACGTGTAAGAGAAAAGACTCCAGCAAACACTCCTAAAATAAAAAGGAACATTAGAGATTAGTCAATAACAGTAAGACAGGAGATGGAAGATGTGTGGATGAGTCAAAAAGAAAACATAAGGAAGTTGAAAACAATGAAAAGTGCAACAACTCTAGAATGCTATCTATCTGCGCTACAAGTCAAGTATTGATCACAACAGCAAGTAACGCTATTGAGTTCCATAACACTGTTGGTTTCTGACTCCAGAATGAATTGATAAAAGCACAAGGAAATTCAATGTGCCAAGAGCACATTATAACAATAACGAATCTCCAACAGTGTTGGTGTTTACATTCCGAATAGGAGAACCCATCAACTCAACAGATGAGGTGTTGCTATGCAAATGTTACTGTGATTTCTTATCTAGCAGTATATCAAAACCCTTGCAGTTTTCACAAATACAAATGACACCTCCTGTTGTGCGTGCAATGGATGACGTTTTTCAAACATCACAACCCTGCGAACTAGCAAAATGATTGAGCGCGATTCCTCCAATCAGTAAGTTTACATTTTTTCCGAACTCCACTCAAAGACTACTTTGGCACGTTGAGCTTAGGATGAACTTTTTAGATGCCTTGCCAGTTACCACTTACCAGTATTAGGGAACAATTCTGATGTCAGTGCAACCTCCATGGCCACAAATGCTTGGCCTTACTGCTAGACGTACCAATCAAATCTAATCTCACAAACAGCTTTGGTAAAACTATTCGTGCTCTACCATTATAGTGAAAGTAATAGCTAACAAGTGATAACCTAATGATCACGAAAAATGGTAATGCTGTAACAAGGTGAACTGTCTTTTTATTTAAAAATTCAAGACAAATCATTTGATTTGAGCTACAATGGAGATACGGCTGTTGCTCTATGTAGCAAGGACCCTCAAAATTAGTCCCATATTATTCGTGATGAGTGTTCCACATAGATTAATTTACTTAAACTAGCAGAAATGGGCCCTCATTAAAATGCTCCTGATTCTAGGCCAGAATCATCTGTCTATAAGGTATGTACAATCCTCTGACCCCAATGAAACTAAACCAGAATTCCACCATCACGTGTCTACGCCATTACTCATGATTATCCATCAGAAAGATAGCAAGAAGGATGATAACATTTAAGCAGGTCATGGAGGTATAGAATACAGTTCCAATGCTTTAGTAGCCACGAGTCCACGACTACATAAGCTAAAATACTAGTCACAACTCACAAGAACAATCATAACTTCATAAGTCACACAACTGAACAATCAAGAACATTTCGTGTACTACTAAACTAATTTAAAGATTTCCTTTCAATTACTCCCTCCGTCCCTCTTTAACTGTCCTACTTCGTAATTCCAACTTATTAAAAAGACATCATCATTATACCTTTCACATCAACTTTTTCCTCCACTTTCCCTATTTATCCATCATCATTACACTTTTACTCACTTACTTTTCAAAATGGAATCTACTTTTAGGGACAAAATAGACAATTCATCAACTTTTGCCTACTAATTTTACAAAATGGACACTTATTAAAGGACAGCCAAAAATGGAATACCGAACTATAAATAAGGGACGGAGGGAGTACCACACATAGAGCCGAATCTTCCAGCTGAATTCACCTGCAAAATGTGTCGAAAAGCATTACTGGAGAATTCATGCAGTAACATCAAAAGAAGTCCACTAAATAGGGGGAAATAAATTACCACGTAGGAAGCACGAGCAATACCAGTAAGGCCTACACTTGAAAAGGCAAACAGCACAAGAAACAACTTAAAATGGATCATTGCTCAAATTCTTTTAGAAACAACCTAAACTATAGAGCACACATTTGTACATGAAACAATCGATTAGGGTTCAACTTTTTTACCTCGCTTGTTAGCATCGTAGGGGCCGACACACAGTCCCCAGATTACACCGGCCTGAAACATTAGTCATGCTTTTGACATTCTACAATTGAAGGCAAAACAAAAATGGAACTGAAAAGGTTTCGGGTTTTACCGTTCCGACGCGTAGAGCGGAATCGACGGCGAGAGAAGAGCAGGGGACCTCGCCGTCCATCTTTCTCTCCCTTCATTCCCTCTCTCTCATCATCATAGGGAAGATGACCGAAAGTTTTGGAGGACACTCGCAAGTACGAAAACTAGTGTGAAGATTCAGTATAAGTAGTGTGGGCTGGCCCGTTCTGATTTGGGCTTTAAGACAGTCTTGTCAACACCGAGTTTAAGCCCAATGTACACGTGATGGAGCTAAATGACACTCTAGTTTTTTTATTGTTTGGATTGGGGGATGTGGTCCTCGGCTGCTAAACAAACCAATCTACTCTGGTTTGGGCTCGTGTTCGTTGGTTAAAAACTTATTTAAGGTTGGTTTGTTGCATAATCAAACCAAGCTTGAATATTCTTTTTGAAGCTCGTTAAGATTTCAAGCCAAGCTTGAACAAGCTACTACTCGGCTCGTTCGGCTTATTATGTATGTATACAAAAATTCAAGTTACTCGAGATCGGCTTATGTTTAGCTAGATTATAACTCATTTGAGATCAGCTCGTATTATAAACAAGCTAAGCAATGCCAAAGCTAAGCTTAAAGAGCTATCTGCTTGGCTTGTAATTATCACCCCTAAATGTGGAGGGGGAGTGAGATATTTGGAGTTGATTTTTCCTGTTAGGTCATTTTAGAAGGAAAAATGATGTGGCGTAGAGGGAAATGGAAGAGTAAATTAGTCAAGTGAAACATTAGTAAATTCATAGTTTAATAGGAGTATTAGATTTAACACTTCCACCAGATTAAGTTAGCATATACGTAGTATTTGAATTAAGATACGATATCAAAATTGTGCAACAATATTGCGGTCGACTTGATTTAATTTGTAGTCGTGAAAAATAAATGATGGACACCACCGGCGTTGAGAGCGGAAGAGAAAATTGTGATGTGAAATACTTGACCATAAAAATAGGATGTGGAAATACCGGGGGTACTTCTGTAATACGCATTTGAACCGTCTGTTGTTGTAATTGATGGTTCAAAACTATGACCAGTAAAAATACTTTGGCGAATCTAAGTGTCGGTCGTAGAAACGGACGGTTCAAATGCACACTACAGGACCCAGTCTGGTGGAAATAGACATCCATTGATTCCATTCCCTCCTCCTCTCGTCTTTTTCTCTTTCGAAGACTTGACCTTTGTGGAAATAGACATCCCTTCCCTTCCCTCCTCTCTTGTCTTTTTCTCTCTCTTTCATAGAGACTCCACCTTGTTTAATCATTTCATACAAGTCATCCAGCAACCAACCGATTATATATATGACCCTTCTCCTCTTTGTCTTTTCTACTCCACCATTATAAAATCATGTATCATGATTCATGCATAGCAATTTAATGTTAAAATTTGTAAAATGGGCAATACATTGTAGTTATGAGTAAAATTAATTAATGTACTTAAAAAGATATGTAAAAAATTGTACTAGTATCAAATATATAACATTCATTTGCGAAACAGAGGACCAACCCAAGTTTGGTGTACCCCGTCTGGCCGGCTTGTAAAGGAAAATCATTTTCCCTTAACATAATCAAATAATTTGGTGATAATGAAAAGAGTACGTACAAAAGAAATTTGAGTAATCTACCTTGTTATTAAATAAATTATGCATTTATCCTGGTCATTTATTTGGTAATTTGAACATCAATATACTTATATGTATTTCATGATGGGTCATAAAAACAATTAGAGATTTTTAAAAAAGTCAGAATTTTTTTGGCTTTTTCCAAAGAAATTTGAGTTTCAATAATAACTTTTTACTTTTTTTTTAGTTCCTCTCGTTGAGACGAATTTGACGCAAAACTAACAAATGCGAAACTCACCCTAAAACAATCTGAAATGAAGACCAAACTCAATTTATTCCAATTTTTAATTATGAGTTTTCTAAGTTATATATCATGAATACTTTGAAAAAGTATGAGATACTCATACAAACAAAGAGCATAAAAATTTGTGGTGGAGCCGGCTGCTGGCCGGCTATCTCCAGCTAGACCTGTGGATAGCAGCATCGATCCAATTAACGATAAGGTGTAAAAGTCTAAGCCTTGTTTGGATAGGATTCGAAAAACAATTCTCAACTGAAAAAATACTCATTACTCACATGTATCTCCAATTATTATTTTTATTTCTCTCTCCAATCACTACTCATACTTCCAATCATTACTCTTATTTCTCTCTCCACTCATAACTTTACAAAAATTTCTCAAAAACTCTTCTAAACACAGCATAAAAGAAGTGGAGTTACGTGTAGTATCATTTAACCAACTGACACCACCAACTTCTGTTGGGATGACTTACTTAAACATAGAGTTGACTCCCAAATACAGTGCTATTAACAAGTTTCACTCCTAGCTAGAAGAGATCGAGTTGCTTGCTTCCCAGATCTGATCTTGCACCCATCTCTCACCCATGGGCATGGAGAGCTTAGTTTTCCTTTTTGGTTTGCTCGGTACATAGTACTTACTACTTATAACTTTCAATTAATCCATTTTGTTGTACAAAATGTACTCGTATTGTCGAGTGAATCTGCACGTATCTCATTTTTTGCAGCTATATGTATTTGTTTCAGGCAACATTACCACCGGACTAGTCTATCTTTCTCCCGCGTAAGTCATTAAACTCACTCGTCGTTGTCGATTGGCCGGGAATATGTGTATAAATGTGAGTAGTTTCGGGGGTTTGATCTTTTCTTACAGGAAAACGTTTTGGGAAATAGTGATGCGAAGAACAACAGGGGATTATGAGAGCATACCGTACATATGCAAGTTGGTGAATGCGTATATGTGGGTTTACTATGGAGTACTCAAGCCTGACAGCGTGCTGGTGGCCACCGTTAATGGTTTTGGTGGTGTTGCCGAGATAGCTTATATCATCATTTTCCTAATGTTTGCACCTCCGAGGATGAAGGTATGTACTGTAGGATTTAGTACTCCTTCAATCATTGACTAGCTAGCGAACACCTCGAAAAATCACATTGAAAAACACACCCGCATTCACTGTAGAACCCAAACACAATGCAGGGGTACTGCATGTGCATGAGTGTGTGTTTCCGGGGATGTGTTTTTTTTTTTTGATTATTTTTATGGGGATGTGTTTGTTCACTTGTTTATAGTGTTATCAATATATATTTTTTTAAAACTTTTTAGATTTTGGATTGAATGAATTGTATCAATTGGTCTGGAGTCTCTCACTTAGATGCTGCTCCATTTGGACAACGACAATGCTAGAACCACACCAAAACTTCTACACTTCCAAAGCACAAAGGTCCCCACCCATTGCAGTGCCTTGGGTTCCGTGAATGTGTGTTTTTGGTCTAATTTAAGTATTTTCCTTTAAACACTTTCCATTGTTCTTCCTGTCTATTTGACGTGTTAGTTGATGATATAAAAAGGTGGAATGTCATTGGTAATGAAAGAAGTCTGAAAATCATTTCCTTAATTTTATCTTGAAAAATATAAAGATTCAATCAAACGAAGTTAAACAAACATTTGTGTCCGTACATCAAGATCTACAAAAGAAAACTCAACATATCAAGCCTATGATTTGATGGATCCCCTTTTTTTTTTTTTAAAACATGTGCATTATTGGAGAGATTTTTCGGTGTCAAGGGGTATATTTCACGTGGTGTCCGCTTTGCATATACGAGCCATCGAATGTATTTTTAGATTGTTCAAATTAAAACTCTCTTACTTCATCACTTTCTCTCTTCAAATCCGAGTCTTTCAAAATCGTAATTGACGGTTCAGATGTGCCAAACGAGCACCACATGATACCCACCCGGTACTAAAAAATTCTTCGCATTGTTGTCGTGTACTGTCATATCTTCGAACAGAAAAAGACCGTTAACAACAAAAAAATATGGTACCTCTCTAGTCAGATTGTTTGTCAGGATTGTCCGGGCCATGTGCTCTCCAGTCTCCGCCATAATGATAATTACCATATGCGCCCCCTCTTTCATCTTTACCTTTCGGAAAAAATCACCATAATAACCGTTCGGAAAAAATCAGAGACAGCTTGGGTTATCCGGTGACTCCGGTTGTTTGGTGAATTTGCTCTTCGCATAATTGATCAGAATTTAATTTTTTGGAATAGGTCACAAGAAAATAATTTATTGTGATTCCTCTAGTTCCAGCGTGAATGACTTGTCTTAATTAAAATGAAAGAGAAATTAATTGAAATACGCATAAAGTGACCTGAACACCCCTACCCATCTAAAAGCAAAACAAAACATGGACTAAACATATGTGCTCATTTGGTAGAGGTAAGTGCTGGGTTACATTATTTTATACAGTAGTACAATACTTGTCTTTCCTTGAACTGGCATATTTTCAAACAGTGTACGAATCAAACCTATCTTAATTATGGCCTAATGATAGCTGGCAAATGCTACAAAGATTCCACTTGGCTGTCGTTAAGACCCTTGTCACAATCGGATTAAATTTATTTATTTTTGCAGGAATTGTAAAAAAAATAATTTAAGAATAATGACCAGTTGAATCATCTTTATAGAGTCCGAAATGTGTTTCCAAAATATTAATAATTCATTGATTGAAGTTAACCACCCAAACGGGGATTTAAAAGGAAAAGGAGGGACCTTCCCAAGCTCCTGAACGGTGCCGTTTATTGTGGGACAGCACCCCTGACGACCCCAAGGGCCAGCAGGTCCCCAAGTCCGAAGTCATGTGGCCCAAGATGCAAAGGACCATTTGATCCAGTCCTTGACTCATTAACAGCAGTTTGTGGTCTGATCTATTGTGGGCTCACCTTTTAATGGAGAAGTGTAAAGTTGAGTTACGTACGATCCTATTACCATGGACGGGCCGACCAACCATTAGGCCATTTATGCCTTTCCTGAAGGCCCAAAAACACCCTGGTGAGGCTGTATCTGTGGTCTTAGTGAACTATAAAGTTCTGAGAAAATGTTTTGAACGTTTTGTATTCATTGGTAATGTAACTCTGAAATTTTCTCTTGAAATCGTACAAGTGATTCCAGTTAGCAAAGCACGTCGCTATGACGACAATAATGAACAAACTTCTGATAGTACTCATATACTAGTTACTTTTGGATCATATAGCTAGTACTCAGATACTATATATAATTGTTGATCTTGTAGCTTAGGACTGCCATAATGTTTGGCATATCAGATGTGGCATTTCCAGCAGCAGTAGTGTTGGTTACTCAGCTGATGTTGGATTCAGAGCAGCAAATTGAAGTGGCCGGGTTCTTGTCCCTTTGCTTTAGTATGGTCGCCTACGCTTCTCCTCTTTCAGCCATGGTAAGAACTAAGAACCCTTTCCCCCAAAAACTATATATATACTCGTACTAACATCAATCCTACTACAAGCACAAACTTACCATTCAGAGGTCTGTGTTTAGATCTATGCATGAGCGTGGTCTGTACCCTTTTTCCATTCTCAATTAAACTATTCGACGAGAGATCAACTAGAACATGAGAGCCGGTTGATAATTTTCTAATGTGATGATCCATTTAATGCAGAAAACAGTGGTAATGACAAAGAGCGTGGAGTACATGCCCTTTCTTCTCTCCTTTATGCTTTTCATAAATGGAGGGGTTTGGACAGTTTATGCGGTGCTCACAAGCGACTGGTTCATCGGAGTAAGCTTTGATTTAAGTTGAAATTAATGCACATAATATTACATGTTAAATAATTAACGAAAGTGAGAGGAGTGCTTACAAGAGACTGGTTCATGGTATCATTTTGACTTTTAATTCTTTCTATGTGAGCGATTCACATGCAGTAAGTATACAAAATAAACAACTCGGATCATAGATGGGTTTCTTCTTGGAAGGATTTTCAATGCCGTGTAAAAAGTCATTCAAGATTAATTGTCAATCACTCAAACAGAATCAATTAATACTTTGATGACTCTATATGTAGATTCCAAATGGTAGTGGATTTCTTCTTGGCACATCTCAGCTGATACTCTATGCAATCTACTGGAAACCCAAGGCCTCCCACAAAGTAATAACAATATCTGGTGACGATGAACATTTGGAGGATCAACTCATCTCCGATTCCAGTTCAGGATCGCATGGAAGATAAAACGGATGTGTTATGTCTTCGATCATCGAATCAACCGCTTTGGATCGTTGGAAGTGTAATCTAACAATTCCTTTGTCGTTTGCTTTGGCTTTCTAGCCATGTATTTCTCGGGCTAGACTTTCATGGTTGAGTTGTTATGTTCTGAGTTTGAAGCAGGGCAATGCCGGTGTCGAAACCTTATAGTAGTCGATTTTTTTTGGAATTAATTTAGGTGGTGTTTGTGTTTCTACCAAACTAAAAGGAGTAGACAAGTTTAGTGGAAACAAGTTAGCTAAAAACGTAAACTTGCAGATAAATAAAATAAGGAAAACATTACACTGTCGGGTACGGGACATGCATGCATGCGCGTAGAAAAAAAAAAACGTGCAAGTATTTGTGTGTATGTATGTATATATATATATATATATGTATGTATGTATATATCTTTATTATAAAACAGAAGAGTGTGGGGACAAGTTGTTGGAACGGTTTAGATTCATTTGATCCAAAGGCTGTAGTGCATCATCCCACTTCCCGGTTAAGTACTCATGGTTTTCACCTAAATCACACAACTACCATCCCTTTTCAACAGGGATGCATAGTGCCGTAGGCACGGGTTAGCATTAGTTTATATATATATATAGAGTCATTTTCAAATGAGAACTAAAATAAGAACCTCTCCATTTCTCCCATTTTCTGTTTGAATTTCGATGATCCGAACCGCTCAATGTGTTCAGAACGTGATTTAAGAATACTTGCGAAGAATCAGCAAAAAAAATAACTGGGAAGGGTTTCATCCGAGCAGTTTTTATTTGAACTGTTCGATAAAAACAAACAAAAACTGCTCGAATGAAACCTTTCCAATCCTTTTTTTTGTTAATTTTCTTGCGAGTACCCTTAAAATCACGTTCTGAACACATTGAGCGGCTTGGATCATTAAAATTTTATCGGAAAAGTGAGGCATATATACAATCAGTCTCAAAAGAGGGAGTTCGCATTTTAGTTAAAATGCGGACCTCCTCATTTCTTCTACTTTCCGATCGAATTTCGATGATCCGAGCCGCTTAATATGTTCAGAATGTGATTTTAAGGGTACTTGTGGGAAATCGGTAAAAAAAATGATCGGGAAGAGCTTCGTCTGAATAGTTTTTATTTGAACCGTTCGATAAAAAATAAACAAAAACTGCTCGGATGTTTTCAATAACTGCGAACTCCTCCCTCAAGTTTCTTTACATTGAATTAAGGCTCAGTCTTTGAGATGTGATTCGAATATGCTTTAGAGCCCGTTCCAAAAAGTGAATAAGAACTTATTTTTTGTTCAATAATAAGGCTTGTTCCACAAAAATAAGAAGAATGTACTTATTTTTTCAGAATTTATATAGGTATTAATGGGCGCCGGGGAGGGAAATCGTACCGACGGCCGCGTCGGGCCGTCTCCGGCCACCGGATGGCTGATCTGAGCCGTCCAAAAATTCTATTAAAAAAAATCGAGGGGGCCAGCACGGGAATCAACAACATCCGAGGTGTGTAGAATGCTTGATCCGAGCACCCCTTTTTCCGAAGGCAATTTCAAGCTCAAAAATCATGTGTTTACTCAAATAATTTTCTTATCAATATGGATCTTGTTTGATAGATCTCATTGAGATCTTTAATACAGTGCAAAAAAAATTGAATTTTTTTTTCATTTAAAATTATTTTTGAGTTTGAAAATGTGAAATAAACTTTTTATTTAGGTTTTGTGGAATGACCCTTCTTATTTTTCTTTAAGAAGTTCTAAAATAAATACTTATTTTTTAAGAAGGTTTCTGGAGGCTCCATTCCCGAACACCTTCTTAAAAAATAAATACTTATTTTACATTTTCAAACTTAAAAATAGTATAAATAAAAAATAATTTTTTGATTTTTTTTACACCATATAAAAGATCTCATCGAGATCTTTCAAATAAGATCCATATTGCATATTTTTAGATTTCAATAAATCAATTATTTTTTAGCTTAAAATTGCTTTTTTTTAAAATAAGGACTTATTTTATGTTTCAGAACGGGGCCTTAGTCGCAACCACACATGCGTTATGTAACTTAGGCAGGACCAATGAAGAGTTGGTTTGAGTGTTGGAAATCGCAGGTGTAGTTTCTTATTAGGGCAAAATATACTGGAATAGCTCCCTTGGCTTTGGTCCGATATAAGTGCGATAAAATCTCTACAATTACAAATAGAGGTGTGGCGTAATGGGGCATAGCTACAATACTCTCTGGCGGATGTGAGGTACCATGTCCTTAAAAAAAGGTTTAGGAACAGGTGAAATTCATAATTTTTTAAATATTGAAATTTAGCTGGAGACTTGTTAACTTCAAAGAAATAAAAATAATTTGACAGGTGAAATAGCAAAAATAGCTTTTCACTACAAAGTTGGAAAATATAAAATTGCGAAAATCATGTACCATAGATCCCAATTATCATTGATCCATCATCAATTCTTTTTTCCTGAAAGAGTTTTCAAGGCTTCACCCTCACTATTTTCACACAAATACTTGTAGCTGTGAGTGTTTTTTTTTTTTTTTTATCAGAAATAAACTTGATTTATATATAAAATCAAAATACAAAGGACCGAAACTTTATTGGTTTGAAAATACAGAAAAACAACGAACAAAATACAACAACAAAGTTCAAGTAGTTACCAGTCCTGCATTAAGAAATCAAAATTCATGACGATTTATCTGGTATGCAAAAAATAAAACTAACCTATCATCGTTATTCATTTGAACAAGTACAAGTCATATATGTTAACCCTTCATTTCTTTGAAGACAAATAGTATTCGATGAAGTCTTTATGGTATTCAAAAAATAAAACTAACCCATCATCGTTATTCATATGTAGTCTTGTACTAGTATTCTGGTTGATTTTTGGATTCTCACTTGATTCATTGGCCAAAAATGCGCTGCAACACTAGTACACACATTTTTGGATACATAAGATTGGACGGGACGTGGACCGTATATTGTCTTTTCTGTACACTTTTTGTGCTTTTGCGACTTTCGAGAGAGACCCATTGGCGAAGGGTAGCTTAAATGCTCTTCATGTAATTTTTTATTTTTTTTTTTCAATTTCTACGGCAAGATTCGAAATTGGGAACAAGGGATGTTGCGGGATTGGTGTGGTGGAAGTAGCATTTTTGTGCTCAGACACATGTGCCAATGTCTTTGAGTACGTGTTTTGGGACAGTTTCCATCTAACAGAAAAGATTTACAAGATCATGGTCCATCAAATCACGGAGAAATATATTGAAAAATGCTAAGTTCAAAGAAACACTTTCAATGAATCTCGATAGAATTTTATAGATATTTGTAAGTAGTTTCTAGCATTTCCCTTCTTTATCTATAGAGAGATCCAATTTCAACAACACGAACGTTTCTCAAAAAAAGCTGCTAATATATGGATTGTGCTAAGGACAAATAAAATGGGCAAAGAAAATACTTTTAAAATGTACATGAACAGCTCAAATTCACTATTGAGCAACACGAACGTTTTTCAAAAGAAGCTGCTAATATATGGGTTGTGCTAAGGACAAATAAAATGGGCAAAGAAAAGACCCTTAAAGTGTACATAATTTTTGCAATTTTTTTGCCGATTTCTCCCGGGTACCCTTAAAATTACGTTCTGAACACATTGAGCGGTTCGAATCATCGAAATTCGATCTGAAAATGGAAGAAATGAGGAGATCCGCATTTTAACTAAAATACGGACTCCCCCTTTGAGACTGACTCTCTCTCTCTCTCTCTCTCTCTCTATATATATATATATATATGAAAACCGAGTTTTCGGAGAGATAAAATGCAGAAATAACATTCCTAATACATTTACTTCTCACGCAATTGAATCAATTTTACAACGATCAATTTAGCGCAGATAATGGAAAAAACATCAAAAGAAACTACCTCTGATTAATCTACCTATTACAATCAAACGGAACTGATATACTAACAAAAACACCGATGGAAGTTTTGAACGCCCCGAAAAGTCCACAATATCTGACAATAGTACCATTATTGGATTGATTAATCTGAGGCCAAGTCGGTCGTCGTCACTTGCGTCAATCTAGATACCTACCGGCGATCCTCACATTTCGCCGCCGCCGTTCCCTGGTCTCTGGTACGTCGGTCGATCGGCCCATTAATCCTATTCTTTTCGTCGCGACATTTCTTGGAATCGACCTGTATAAATAATCTACTTTTCGTGGCTTATGTGTTTTACTCCTTGGTTGGCTGCTAATTCTTTTACCAGGCATGCAACTACTTCACAATGACTGATTTTTTGATTCTAAAATTCGGAATGCATACTAATACGACGACGGCCTCCGTCCGTAACCTTTCTGCTGAGAGCACACCTATTTCCAATGTCTTATGCCAAGACTACTTCATTTTTCCGGGTGAAACTGCCCTTGGGGATGGATTCCGGGCCTTTCTGTATTTTCTTGGTCTAGCTTATTGTTTCATCGGATTATCAGCTATAACTGCGCGGTTCTTCCGGTCTATGGAAGCTGTTGTTAAGCATAGCCGGACTGTGGTGGAGATAGATCCTTTGACAAATAGTGAGGTTGTTAGACAAGAAAAGGTGTGGAATTACACAATTGCCGACATCACTCTGTTGGCGTGTGGGACTAGCTTCCCCCAAATCTCTTTGGCTACCATTGACGCCATACGAAATCTTGGGAACTTGTATGCTGGAGGTTTGTTATTGCATTCTTGTCTCACTTTATTGATTTCATATTCAAGCATAGAGATGAATTTTGCTTATCTGCAAGGTGTAAGATTGGAAAAAGGTGCTTATGTTGTTGGACAGTTGGCCTATTTGTGATTGCATTGTACTTACGTTTATTCTATGCCAGCTGACTTTTCTATTGTCCTCAAAGTTAAAATAGCAGTAGCGTAATGATGATATTAATCTGTCCAATTGTTTTTGTTGCTTCACTTTTAATATTGAAGCATAGTTAATGAAGATGATTAAACCACTTACTGTCTTGTATTGATGCATACCTACTTGTCTACATGGCATGGTCATGTAATGATGTTAGCTAATCCGGCTGAATTTCTGTACATCACTACAAGGTCGTCTGATTGTTCAGATGTTCAGATGTCTTAGTGTAGCAATCCATGACTGTTTACTCATTACATAATTCAAAGTGGATTTGAGTACATGTGTGCTTCTTATGAAATATATGACTGCAAGATGTCAACCAAGGTTTTAAATTTGTTATTGGTACATTCGAGTACCAGACCTATGTAACACGGATCTTTTTCTTGAGAAAACAATGGTTGGAGTACACAATCTTGCTATAGAAAGTTAACACGTGTGTTGCAAGTTAACTCTTGAATTTAAGTTTTATCACTGAGTGCAGTTATTAGCATATCTTATTCTGAAGAAGACTATGGGTGATTCACATACTGTTATGCTTTCCGGAAACTAGAATAGTATGGCAAATTTGTGTAAACTCACAATTGTGAAAGTAGACTAACAATTTATTTGCGGAGAATTTCAAGGAAGAAAAAAATGCTGTTAAGGCCTTAAATGTATTGAAGAAAGGTGGAAAAACTTCCAGCGACACCCTTAATAAACAAGGAAGCAGCCCTGCTATGCTACTTAGGTTTGTATGAATTATGTAGGAACACAAGGTTATGTAACTGATTGAGCTGTAAACGTAACCCCGGTTGCATATTTATGTGATTTCAAAGAGAAGCGAAAGAGCTTCCACACACACACCCTAATTGCACACTCATACCAATGCAGCCTACATTTGCTTGTTCACACATAAGTAAAAACAGAAGGTTCCATATTACCTGTTATGTTTTCAAGTTTTGGTTAATAATGTGAACGTATTCTTCTTTCTGTCTGCATGTTTTGGTGATTGCTCAGTGAGTAGTTGTGTCTTGATGCTTTGCTTTCAGTTAGCACGACTATTTTTATGTAAATTGATCGTTCTGAAATTAATACTTGATTTCTAACTTGATTACTTCTGGGAACATTTGCATACTACTTTTATGTTTTGCTTACAATCTACATGCAACTAGTTAAAGAACTTACCTTTAGGTATTAAGTTTACGTGTATTTCCAGATGTTAAAATCCACTTGATTAACAGGTTTGGGTCCTGGAACACTTGTGGGTTCTGCTGCATTCGACCTATTTCCCATCCATGCTGTTTGTGTGGTGGTACCAAAAGCTGGCGAGTTGAAAAAGATATCGGATTTAGGAGTATGGCTAGTGGAGCTTTTTTGGTCCTTTTGGGCTTACATATGGTTATACATTATCCTAGAGGTGATATTTCGTATCTGTTCTCCCGAGTAAGCCATCTTGGTTTCACCCACTGTTTGTTTTTATTCTAGCATATTGTAGAACATTCCAGGCGCTCGACACTATATTTTGATTCAGTAACGACATGGTGCTTGACACTACATGTCCATTCAATAACCACCATATCACGACTCATGATAGAAATCAAGTCCCGACTTTTGGAGCTCTCCTTGGAAGAAAATATGGATAATGGAGTGCACTCCCATTGAGAGAACTGATGGCCACAAATAACCAAAGGTTTCTGACTTTCTGTGAAGTGAGCTAACTCGTCACTATAAACATTTTCCAGCTCTATGATCTCGAAATGATCATGCTAATGTCTTCCTTTAAACACTTCTTAAATCATTACCAGAAGTCAATTTTTAGTTTCCCGTATGGATTTTTCTCTGCATTCAACATATATGTGTGTAGTATAACTGGAAATGGTTTTATCTTCTACAAATGTTGCATGAACTACCTAATAGAAACAAGTTAATCAGTTCTTTTAATGGATTCATCTCTTATTGATCTTTTCATTCCCTTACATTCGCCATTTAAAGCCCAAAAATTTTGAACACAAAATGAGGACACCCTAATTTTTCTTACTGTAGCTGCTCTATCAACAAGTTAGGAATGAAAAGGTTATCCTTGTTTTGCAGGTGTGGACTCCAAACATTGTTACCTTGTGGGAAGCCTTATTGACAGTGGTCCAGTTTGGGTTACTGCTGATGCATGCTTATGCTCAGGACAAGCGTTGGCCCTATTTGTCTCTTCCTATGTATGATTTTAGTTGCTTGTGTTTATTTTTTTGCTTACGTGTGCATTGCATGCATATTTGTTCATGCATCACTGGCGAAGATTCTTAGTAAAAGAATTGATTTGCAATTTTTATTCCGTTTTGCATTCAGTGCAAGAACTGAGAGGCCAGAGGACTGGGTGCCAGAAGAGGTTGCTTCATGCAAACATGATAACAGTGTCTCTGATGAACACTCTGATGATATACTAGAAGTTGCAGATGGTGAACGGAAAGCCATTGTTGATATTTTCTCTATTCATTCAAGAGAAGGTAAACAGTTATTGATAGCTGTCTTTTGTATATCTGTTTATCTCTGGAGGAAAAAGGGTTTGGAACCTGGAGGTGCGGAAAGTCAACTCCTTAGCAGACTCCAGTAGAAGAGCCAGGGAAGGAGGGAAAAATCATACCTTTTTTTATCAGACAGACACTAAATTTCCAAAACCTACTGCGCCGTAGCTTCGCAAAAGGTTTTCCACCGAGCTATCAAGACCCCAGAAATCGCTCCATTTGGTTTGCACGTGGCAGAAGTTTTGATAAAAAAAATTTATGCCTTTGGTACAATTTTGATGAAGTCCTAGGAATGTTGAAAAACTCAGAACGATCTCTAAGCTATGTCCAAAGTTAATATATGCTATTTTATGCTTCATTAAGCTGTGGAAAACATGAAATGGAGTCAAGATAAGGTTGAAAACCAGATTCATGTTTATAGTGGTCAGTGGGTACAAGATGATTGAGAGGAAGCATAAAAAAAAAATGTCGTGAGTTTGGTTCTAATGTGACACACTCAACTCTGTATGCTGTATGGCTCTTGTTTTTCATGCTACAGTCAAATCTAAATAGCCCTTTTCAAAGTATAACTTGCAGGACCTGTGTATCAGAACGTGCCTGGTAATGATCTAGCTGAAGCCCCTGATGAACCTTTGAACAGAAAGATTGATGTCAAACAATCCCACGTGCTCTTAATTTGGAAGCAGCAATTTGTTGATGCGTTCACGGTACTGTATTGCATACCTTAGTTTTTGAAGTCTTCATTGAAAGCCTATAAACTGGAATTAGATGTCTCATCTTCACTTGGACATTTTGGTTGCTCTATTTGCCTAGATTATATTGATAAACACTGCCTGCCATATATGATAAATTGATAGTAGTGGAAGGAAGACACGAATGTTTAGATTAAGAAAAAGAGAATTCCACAGGGTTGCAAATCAAGTGCAACTCTATGTGAGCTCTTGTTCCAAAAAAAAAAAAACCCCTCTATGTGAGCAAATGCATCATTAACATGTTTTTGTTTATTCACCTTATCATGGAACAAAGTTTGTAGATGACTCGCCAAACTTCATTGGGTATTGTACTATACTACTATTCTATTCTAACTGTTGAAAGTAGTCATAATTTCTTATTTCTTTTAACAGGTGGATAGCACAGAAGGGAGAAAATTGAACAATATCTACCTGAGGCTTGCGAGAATTTTCTGGCAGACACTCCTTGCACCATGGAGAATTTTGTTTGCCTTTGTACCTCCACATCAAATAGCTCATGGGTGGATTGCCTTCGTTTGCTCTCTAATTTTCATCAGTGGGATAGCATACATTGTTACCCAACTCACAGACCTAATTACCTGTGTCACAGGTTGCTCCTAAATGAAGATAAATCCCCCAAGCTTTCTTCGTTCACCATGAATATTACTTCCATCATGTAGCTATCGCACTTAAGTGCTTCATTTGCAATTTTTTCCTGGGTTTTTCAGGAATAAATGCCTACGTGATAGCATTTACTGCATTGGCGAGTGGAACCTCGTGGCCAGATTTAGTGGCAAGCAAGATTGCTGCCGAACGGCAGACAACAGCAGACTCTGCTATAGCAAACATCACTTGCAGGTTCATTTTTTACTTCCATTACTGTTATCCTTGCTACACTGGTAAAAACTCAGGCCCACTTTGAAATGCACTTCTTGTAGTCATTAGAGCGTGGTGTTCATCTTAAAATCTCATTAAGTGACATTTATATTGAACTTTACCCAGCCAAAGTTGTTTTCATACTGAACCCATTACCAGCAGTCACTAGCTTGAGTATCATCATCTACTGTCCTGGAAGGGTGTGTTGCAGGGTTCAAGTCTCAGTAGACTCGAAACAAAAGGTTAAGGTGCAAGTCTAAGGATTGAATGCTGCCATTTTCACAGTCGGACTAACAAATGTCGTTATTTAGAAGTAGAGGGGGACCTTTTTCCCCTTTTCAGATCCGTCTTAAGTGAGGAAATGCTCCTGGTTTGTTTTTTGAACAGCAAAGAAGGATAAATTTATTAATCAGAGTAAAATTACAATGATTAAAAAGATAGAAAGTACAAAACATCAGAATGAATGAAATGCATCACAATTGACACCCAACCTGCCCGGAAATCACATGCCGCTAACTACCCTAAGAGCAGAGTACATTAAACGAATCAAAACAGCAGTAAATACTCCTAGTTAAGAACTTTGAATTGATATTGTTGCCTCATTTCTCCTTTTGTAGCAATTCGGCAAACATTTATGTGGGCATAGGCATTCCATGGCTCATTGACACAGCATACAACTACATAGCCTATAAGGAACCGTTGAGGATCAAGAATGCCGAGGGGCTCAGCTTCTCTTTGCTTGTTTTCTTTGCTACTTCTGTCGGCTGCATTGTTGTTCTGGTATTTAGGCGAATAACATTGGGTGCTGAGCTTGGAGGGCCAAGGCTATGGGCCTGGGTAACTTGTGTGTATTTCATGTTGCTTTGGATGATTTTCGTTGTGCTGTCCTCCCTTAAAGTTTCAGGCATCATCTGAGGAGTTCAATTTTCCCCTGAAATATTATTTGTTTCACTTCCCCTACTTTTTATTGACAGTGCTTTGTTGTAAAGCTTTCTATTCAAATATAAAATCCATACAAGGGTTCGGTCATCCATTGTGATAGAATTAGTAAATGAATTGAAAAAGAGAACGTTCACGGGTTTCATGGTATTCAAGGACATGTATTGCTAGACCAAGCTTTTTTAATAATGCTAGTATTACAATGGTCCTTGTCCATGTTCTTGCTTCTCAAATGAGTATCTTTAATTTACTTGTGGGTATTGTATTGAGTCGTGATGTATCCTATCCCTTTTCTTTTTTTTGATCAATATCCTATCCCTTTTCGTCTCTTATATAAACCTTGAAGCACTTGTTATGCAACAAGATCGTGAACCACACACGCGCGCAACGAATTGGAGCAATCACAGAGAAACACAAGAATTTCACGTGGTTCCTCAAAATGCAATACATCCACAAGGGCCATTGATTTCACTATATGCAGGAGGATTACCATCACTCAACTCACACCGATTGTACAAGGCAAGGAAAGTAAGTGGAGCAACGGCTGGGAGATGATAAGGCACACTAGCAAAGGCTCTTCTTCAATGCCTGAATCCTCAACTGCTGCTTCTTCTGTGTGATTGGTGTATGTGTGAATTTATGGGAAAACTTGGGGGACAATTGAATCCTACAAGTTTGAACATATTCAGTGTATTCAATCTCCTTCATTATCATTCTTAATCGCTTCCATCGGTTTCCTTAAGTGATCATCAATTTATATTTTCGGGATCCAATATATTTTGTTATGTACATATAATTTAATATGTTCTACATATTCCCTCTGTCCCTATTTGTTGGTCCCAGTTAACACTTTTTGTTGTCTTAAAAAGATTGTCCCTCTTCAACAGTAAATGGGCACTATTAAATAATTTTCGCTTTTGCCCTTCCTTTTATAAATGAGAAGTACTAACAAAGTAAGAAAAAATAATGATTGGAGAGTAAAACTGAAAAATAAAATGATAAGAGATGCAATGATTGTGTCCTCCTATTAAGTTGGAATCTCTTAAAGAGACCAACAAATGGAGAGTCGGACGGAGAAAATTGGTCCCACAAAACTTGAATATTTATATGCTAACTAAATGCAGTGAGTCTCAGTATTGTTATACTCATTTCTAAATTTGTTGATGCGGATCCCACTTAGCCTAATCTCTTTTGATGAGGAATAGAGGCATAGCAATATTATGGGTCTCACAGAGATTGAGCATTTGTATCCTAGCTAAATGCAGTAGGTCCTATTTGATGGTTTGCTCTCTCGAAAAGATTTAATGATATCTTAGTCGATTTTGGATTCCATAAGCGATAATGGAAAAATGCATTCTCGCTTTTATTTTATAGGGTGTTTATGCTAGTGATTAACTTATGCAGAATAATTTTTTGGTTGTCTTTATTCAATTTTTTTTTTTTTGCATTTGTAAGTTTTACGGCAAACTTTTATGTGACATAGATGAGTAAAGATGAGAGGAACCTGAAAAGTAAAAAAATATGACTTTTACACAAGCATATTGGGAAATATCCAAATCAAAGTTCGAAAAGTCAATTTTTGGACATTTTCTTGAATATTTCACAAAGTATTTGTGTAAAAGTCATAATTTTTTATTTTTCCGCTTCCTTTCATCTTTACTCACTCATATTACATAAAAGTTTGCCATAAAACTAACAAACGTAAATTTTTTTTGAAAAAGGACAACCAAAAAATTGTGGTGCATAAATTAGGATGAACAGGGTTAGTATACAGGTTTTTTGGTTGCCGATCAAATGAAAACACAGAGCCAAGGTTAGCAAACGTGAGCTACTCGTACCCAAGACTTGGATGGGCGGTTTGGGCTCATTGCTCCTTTTCTTTACTTGTAGCACCCCACTCCCTCTGCTGTTCCTACCCGTTCCCTCTTCCTTCCCGCCCCCGAGAGCAGTGAACAGTCAGCATTCGAGGAAGATGTCTTTCCGGCTAATGGAAAAGCCTAGAACGCATATACCATAACATGGGTCAAACACAAGAGATATGGGTGGAGACGTGGCTGATACTAGAGTGAAATTTAGTGCCTTTTATGTTCACTGTTTTTCCATTTTACACATAACCGAGTTTCAAATTAAGATTCTTGCATGAGCCATGTAAAGGTTGAGAAAGCGTTTAGATCATATGCACTCCCTGCCATTGGCATTACCACAATTGAAGCTGATAAAAAGGGAAAAAGGCATTAAACAAATCGCCACAATACATGAGACCATAGCAAAGCAATGGAAAGCAGAACCACATGGATCTGTTATTCACGAGGAGGTAAATTAACATCCGAAATGTTTCATGGGGCGAAGCGACCATAATGACCTTCTCAAGAACACCAAAGCTTCCTTCTGTATGCAACAAATTATTTGACAGTGATGCAGCTCATTTTTTAAGAAAGAACCGTAATCCAAAACCTAAATAGCTACAGGCCAAAATATAATTAACAAGCGGAATACACCCCCACCAAGAGTTGATTTTCGTTTTCAAGTTTCTGCTTAAGCAGTGGCACCTGCATAAGCTGTGACTGGAGTGGTACTCTGTTGTCTACCTGCGCTGTATTTCTTGGTAATGAATCTGCAAAAGCCAACACAAGAATCACTAGCACCAGCAGTTCCACTAAAAAAGACTTTATATTCTGGAGCGGAAGAGTTCAATTGGATTTTTTTATACAAAATTAAAAAAATCACTAGCCAATAAATAATTGGAGCAGGAATAGGCAAGGTTCATACGGTGATATAGATTATGGGGAAAATCTTAATTATATTGGCGTATGAGTTAAGAATGGTATGCGGAGATACCTGAAGAAATCCCTCCATAACAACTCATAC
>BPLS01000165.1:349680-394564 GCA_019656275.1 Rhododendron kiyosumense
GAGAGAGAGAGAGAGAGAGAGAGAGAGAGAGAGAGAGAGAGAGAGGCCAATGGAGGAATGGGACGAGCAATTGAGTGAGTGCAGTACTACAACTACTACTGGAGCCTAGAGTGGAGATAAAAATGAAATAAAGACAAAAAACGAATTGCCATTCCATGCCCATGCCCATGATCATCTTCGTTTTTGGGTATAAATTTATGTGTTCGGGCCACTTTACGTGCACTTTAACTAAACTTGGAAAACAATCCCCCCTGCCCACTTTCTAACCGCTACGTCATAGGTGTATGAATTGACTCCAAATAGGTTAATAACACCTGAAAAATTTCAAACTTTAAATATTCAGAAAAAGTAAACCTCTAAATCTCATGCCTTAATCACTGGGCCAACCTCACAGGTTCAATCATCATCTTCGTTGGCACACACGTTAAGATAAACCCTTGCATCCCTTTGAGGATTCATCAATGCACATAGGGAGACAGAGAGACATGAGAACAAGTGACCCAAATTGGAGGCCAACATTTATTGGTTCAAAATGTCCATCGATTTTAATTGCAGCATTGAGAATTTTAGACATATAATGATAATGATAACCGGGTAGTCCTATGGTACACATCCCTTACTAGGAGCCGGGTGTACCATATGCACTATGATTTTAAATCCTTGGATTTAAACGTGAATAATAGACCACCCATTTATTAAATCAATTAATAAAATGAAAAAATGGCTTAGCATGTAATAAGTTATTCTCTCTTCCTTAACTCTCTCTCCCTCTCCCTCTCCCTCATTTGTAAAATACTGCAAATTATATAATATAACCATAATTGTTATGACAACACAAAAAATTGGTATTTTTTTACTACAATGTGTCGTACCAAAAGAATATTTAGAATTGTGCATTCAATATGCTTGATATAAAACCAATTTCTCTGTTGTAACTAAATGTACGGTTGACTTGTAATTGCGACACAATAATGACGATCAAAACTATTGATTTTGTTATATTTGTTGATTAAATAATCCACGTAATTTTTTTGGCTCGATAGGGTGTAGAAAGCTCTTTTATTGGCACCCAAATTCAATAGTAAAATCATTTTTTTTGTCTGATTAATGGTCTAATGATAAGCGATCAATTTCATTCTTGGTACATGTGATCTATTCATATTATGCAAAAGATAGACAATTCCAATTAATCAGAAAAAAAACGCCTTACATGGGGCTCGGGTGGGGCATTGCTAGACTTTAATGTATCTGGATACTTAAATATTTTTCGATTACGTAGTTGTCGATATCTAATTTTGGTGACAATGCTGAATATCGTATGATGACTTGATATTCTAACAGTAATGAATGATCATTCTAAAAATATACTCGCTAATGACGTTTAGTTATGGTATGGTATTTTGCCGATTATAACTATCGTTAACTGAACATTCCGATTGAATGAATTTTTTTTATACGATATGTTGTGGATATAAAAAACGTCAATTTATGATATTTTCATAATAAATTTGGTTATATTACTGAATTTGTGGTATGGTATTTTGCTAATTATAACTATCGTTAATTGAACATTTCGATTGCATTTTTTTATACAATACGTTATGAGTAGAAAAAGTCAATTTATGGTGTTATCATAACAAATTTGGTTATATTACTGAATTTGTGATTTGGTATTTTGCTGATTATAACTATCGTTAACTGAACATTCCGATTGAATTTTTTTTATACGACACGTTGTGAGTATGAAGACGTAAATTTATGGTGTTGTCATAACAAATTTGGTTATATTACTGAATTTGTGGTATTTTGGTCTTGTTACGGAATATTTTAATCAGTTTCCTTTGCTATGCTATGACAGTTGTGGGCATGAAAATGCCAAATTATGGTATTGTCATAACAATTATGGTTTATTATATAATTTGTAATATTTAAATATGTTTTCTTTTGATACGACACTTTGTGGTAAGAAAATGACAATTTTAGATGATGTCATAACAAATTTGGTTATGTTACTGAATTTGTGGTATTTTACACATATATTTTGTATGGGTACAACAATTGTTAATTTTGGTACGACATATTTTGATTTTGTTACGGAATATCATACGTGTCAAAGAATTTTTGGTACGACTTATTGTGGCAAGATAATGCCAATTTATGGTGTTATCATAACATTTGTGAGTAACATTATTTAATTTGTGATATTGTACACATATATTTGGTTGGGTACAAGTATTATGGTTTCTAATACGAATAATTATAGTTACATAATAACAATATTTTTTAACTATAGATAACCTGCTAATGACATGTTCAACAGGAAAATTTTTAAGTAGAAGTCGTAACTACCATCAAAATTATGCATTAGAAAATCAAAAATCGTCATAATGAAAATCACAAATTGTCATAACTTAGACATACGGTATACCATGTGTACCATAGCTTCCTCCATGATAACCTATCAAGTATGGACACGTCTTACATGTGTCGAAAATACACTCGACACTGTTCAAACAATGTCGAACACGTTTAAGTACACGTTCGAGATACTCCTGGAACACGTTAAGGACACATTAAGAGATTAAAAGGCAATCTCTTAAAGTTGTTTCAGAGTTAAAACTTCCACCGATCGATATTGAGTTCATATATGAATTCCTAAGATACATCGACGATATAAACGTAGTTTATGTTTTGTGTGTCCATATATATCCTTATTTTTGCATATGTTTTCTGTGTCGTGTCGTGTCTGTATCCATACACAACATCTTAGATGGTAATAACAGTCATACTGTATCAATATCGAGATTATTGAACGAGACATGCAATGGGCACCCAAGGTGATTATGGTGAATGTTTCAATTGGACCAAGTGTATTACAACCGGAAGTTCGAAAATTTTAAATCGTTCTTAAAAAATCGGCTAAACTGATAAACACATAATACTCGGAGAACAATCAAGTTTAAAAAAAAAAAAGGACACACAGAGCCAGAGTGGTGCACCCCATCAGGAGGAAATAGGCTAGTATAATTATTAGATCAACAGATGGGTGCACGGGACCATCCCAAGAATAGAAGGGGTATAATAACTTTCAGGAAATGTAGGTTAGCTTTGCGTGTTGTCCGCAAGTTTTTGGTTGTTTTTTCTCCCTTGTCCAGACGTATGGAGCTGCTGGGAGCTAGCTTCTGTGATAGGTATGCATAATTCCACTATATGTTAGCTATAGGCACCAGCTTTTCCTCCCATGTCTCTATTTTTTTAGTTCGAATTCGGGCCAATTTACACGCATTTTGATTAATACTATTTTCGAGCCGATTAAAGACAAGTCATCCACGCAAGGATTAGGGGATTTACGAGAAATTACTCTCTTTCCTCCTACATCTCTGGTGAATTAGTTTCTGCAAATCAAGAGTTGAGGATTACCCTTCTGCTAATACTTGAAGTTATTACAGAACAAAAAGACTACTAGGTACATAATTTGATAGCTAGTTATTCAAGATTAGGGATTTTAATAAGCTACTTCTTCCGAAACATAAAGTCTGGAATCATTCATTTAAGTTGTACCAAAAAAAGAAGAAGAAGTTCGAAATCAAGTAGTAAATCTTGTGATTAGAATGACCTTTTCATTTAGCATCGTGCAATGACCATGGAAGAAATCAAGGTGTCGCCAGAGCGCCTAGAGCTCGACACAACAAATCAATTTTAATTGTTCGGTCATGAACTCTAACTTTGAAACTAATCGAAATGCGCATAAATTGAACAAATATCCAATTATCAATGGCGATGTCCACAAAAAAACAGAGCAATTATAGAACACAAGTGGCCCATACTTAAAAATGGGACGGAGCTGCTGTCACTCTTGAATCACTCTCTGTGTTTGTCTTGTGGGAGAAGAAGATAGATTTGGGATGAAGTCATGAAACAAAATCTAGAGACATAAATGCATGGATATATAGCGTGTGAAGCTAGACTTGAGTTGGGTTAGATTTAAATGCCTTATTTGGTCACACACTCATATCTCTGCTCCTTCACTGTCAACACCCTCAATTATGCCCTTTAGGACCCAAATTCCACTCTACTTGATTCACTCCCTTGACTTCGTCTGAGGGAAGAAAGAAACAACGCCAGCAAAACAAAAGCAAAAGCTGGGATGACGTTCAGATTTCTGTACTCTTTTTTTCCCCACTTTTTTAGGAAATGTACATATTCAAAAGATGGAAATCTTGTCCATTGGTTAGGAGAAATAGACTTATTTAAGAAGAACTATTATTTTGTTTCAATTATCAAACCTGGAACCCTTCTAAACCAGGTGCTTCAACTATTAACATAATTATCTGGCTGAACCATGATGCTGCTGCTTTCGTCTTTTTAAACGGTTCCCAGAATTCCCTGCGTTTCTAGCATGTCGCTTCAAGCACTTGTTACGAGTTATGATGTGAATCGCTAGGATTGTTGAGGTTCTTCGAATCCTATGGGACGAACTCCCTTACACACCCTATTTATGAAGAAGACAATAATGTTAATCCACCAACGACATGATTAATTGACTAAAGAAGCGAGCTCTATTGCTTTGAGCGGACCCATTTCACTGTCTTGCGCAATTATGTTGTGTTCGTCTTTGCCTGTTTGATACTTGTACAACTAGAAGTACTGCCAATAAAATGGAAAGTTTATGTAGACTAAAACAAACATACGCTAGTCGAACCAACCTGAATTCAAGATATGCTAATAAAAAAAAGTAGATATACAGGGAAAACTAAGGTTTAATACACTACAATAAGTAAATAAGTATACTAACAGCCAAAGCAAGATGGAAATAGGTACTACACAACATCTTTCCAGATCAACGACGGTCCAGAGCTAATCCTTCTTAAGTGCATCCATTTTACCAAAAAACAAAAATGGAAGTTTCAAAAGCTCATCTAATCTATTTCTTTGCATAGGTAATCAACATTGGGTTCTCAGGTGATATCTTGAAACCCTGGAGTCCCTGCATTGCGTATGTGGATTGCATCTCATTCTCATACTCAACAAAGGCAATTCCAGGTTTCGCTTCCACCATTCTTACTTCCTTAAAGCCAGGGTATTGGCAGAAGAGCACTTGCAGCATCATTGGAATGGTCTGATGCAGAAGATTCTGAACAAATAATATGTTATTTGGCGGAGCTGGAGCTTCTGGAACTGCAGATTTTGCACCACCCATATATGGTATTTGTAATAACTGCACCAAATTGTGGAAGGAGACAGAAAAGGTGAGGTCCTCACAAAACATACCAAAATTATCCATAAATACTAAAAAATTACAAGGAATGAACAAAAGCTACCACATAGCATTCTAACAAGAAACCTATTGCATCCATTCCATGCAAGTAGAGTACTGAACAGCAGTTGGTATATCTACGTCATAAAGTGGAGTCTAAAATCAAACACTGAGTCAAACATCCGTATGGGGTGTAGTTGTAGTCGACAAAATATTAAGCCAACTTATTAAGTGCCCAATAACTATACGGCCTAATATATCGCGTTAATTCCTATTTCCTTTCTCGAAGTCTGCACGGTATCACAGCAAGCTCCTGTGACTGGACACACCAACCGTGGGAAAAAAAGGACCATACCTTGAATATCCAAACAAATCAAGTAGCACAGAGAACATAGAGATTTCTCAAGGATAAATATAGAAGTGACGACAACGATACCTGATTTACTCTTAGAATATTCCTTATAAAACATATGCATGCAAACTCAATAAAGTTAATTCCAAACCATTCTCTGAAAAATAACTCCAAAAGTAATTTGACCTTCTAAGATAACAGGAAACATGCATACATGAGGAGCTGCACCGTAGGCACCACCATAAGCAGGATTCTGACCCATTCCAGCTTGATTCGCATCATGTTGGTCTTTTTGCTTCCTCCCTGTTGAAAGAACGAGACAAGAAAACTCATATAACTAAAGAGAAAGCTTACCATAATCCTTTTTTGATACGTCTACTTATGTTTGAGTAGTCTTAACTTGAACGGCATCAAGTGGCATCAATGTTTACTTGTCAAATACTCTTGAAAAAATAAATGAAACATAGCAAATACCCTTTACCTTTTTATAAAAGGGCGAGTGAAGTACATAATATAACTATAACAAGATACCTGAATGAAACCCATGTTAACATTAGGAAAACTCCGACTTTTCACAAATCATCAGCATCACGTAAGGAACTCATAATATTTAATTTTGCATAAATACACAATGTGATTAGCAAAGTTTCTCGACTCATCGAAAACTCAGACTTAGACTACCATAGAAATTGAAGGAAGAGACGCGTATTCCATGCATGTGTGCAATAATGTCTCACCTTTTTCCTCGCGCCTCTTTCTTCTTTCTCTCGGAACAAAAGTACTATCAGCTTTTGCTATTACATCTGATTTCGTCTTTGCATATTGTATCCTCTGCATTAAAATAAAAATTACTATTGGTCATGCGTCTATATGAAAGAGCAAAACAAAGACATGCACACCTACACGTCATGACTACAAGTCTACAACTACTCAACTGGCATGAAAGTGCAACATAAGCAACATAGGACTCAGAATTACCCATTGACTTCCATACGAGTCTAAACTCAACATCTACTATTGGAACACGAATGTAATGCATATTTGTAGCTTAGTGAGCTAAAGTTTTGCAATAACTTTGACTTGACACAAATACAAGTTTCTCCTCAGAATTTACTATTTCAGTTCTCAAACACAATGATGAAACTTAGTTGGGGGAGAACCCTATACATTCTATTAGTAAAGTCTAATGACCAGGCCAAATATTCGATGACCTTGAAACGGAAATAATCTTTTATAACAAGCTCACACCCAAAATTTCTTATTCCAATAACCTACAATGTCGGACCTTATTATTTCTTCTCTTTTAATAGGCCAGTCCAAACACAATTCCATGCATCAGTTGGTTACCACACCAGAAACCTGGTGTCCCTTTCCTGAGTATTTGGTCCTATAGAGCCAAGTAGGCAACAAAACAGGGCCAAAGAAAACAACCATATGGGAGAACAAAATAAGCTAGTCGAGCACTATAGCAAAAAACATGACCCGGGCATGACGTCGACAAAGTGAACTAAACAACATCGCAACTGGAATCATAAAGTATCTGTTCCACCAAGGAGACAGATTTCTCGCCTCCCAATTGAGTCTCCTCGAATGTAAACATTTCTCAAATGGAGCAGGCAGCAGGGAAAAAATAAGGAGCTCCAACTGTAATACATAGGTAGGCCACCATTCAAAGGACCACTCGCAGGTCCACTATCAACCATTAACAGCACAAAGTCAAACTAGTATAGAGCCTGGTACTCGCAACAGTGCTCGGAATTGCTTATGACAATGAAAAGCAAGCTGCCCGACCACAGGTTACTGGTTATGGACTGTCGCCTCAAACTTAGATAAAAGTTATATAAACAATCATAGACTAGTAGTGCTTGGTATTGCTTATGATATTGAAAAGCAAGCTGTCAAAATTTAGGTTATTGCGTACGGCAACCAATCAAGGTCGCTGTCTCAAAGGCACACGTGCATAAATCTTACATCTTTAGGGGGTTCAATTCTTGCCAGAGAACAAGACTAACTATGGTCCACGGGGCTCAATCATCAACCAGATGACTCATCATATGAGACCCTTATGTAGTTAAAATGAGAATTATACGATGAAAGTGAAATTTAATTCGTCTGATGGCGTTATTGTCATCAAATGGAGATATTTTTGATATCATGAACCCCATATTTATCGTCATATGCTCTCATTCCAATCAACTAACAATGTTATGAAAAAAGAAGGAAATAACTTGCATTGATCTGTTTTGCCTGCATAATTAAGTTATCCTAACAGTATAAAAGCACAACTGTCTATGATATAACAGAAATTCGCCGCCTTAGAGAATTCCCACAAATAAACCGTGAAGAATATTAGAGTTTGGTGAAAGAGAACGCAAATTAAAGACAGTTCTTTCTGAGTTCTTTTTGTTTCCTGGTAGAATTTTGCTACATCAGTTCGATAACACCACCGAAATAGTAACATAACAAAATGAACTGTCATAGAATCCATAGTTTCGATTTTTTAATCGACTTAAAGAGTTCATAGCACATTGACTACGAGGAGTTCTAGCTAAGTAACACCTAGTCAAGGTCCTTAGAGAGGCTACCTTCGGCCACTCCAGTTACAACTATAAACCAGAAAGAATCAGCAAATGTGTTATGCAGTTCTCCAAATTATCCCACCGGTGCTCGCAATACTTATATTGCACTGAATTTAACCTGACGAAGCCATCAAGTACTCGTGAAAACTGAAAAGAAAGGGCAGCAAAATATGGGGCCATTAACCATACCATACGTTTGTCATAAAACATAGCGCCTTGCTTTTGGCGAAGCGCACTGGAGGCGGAAGAAAGCACTACAGTCATCGAAGGTAAAATGTGGTGGCTGGTCACCGCACGCCGTTTGGGGTCCACTCCAGGTCCGCAAGGATGATTCGAGCCGTTTAATAATTTAAAAAAAAAACCGAATGGGTTGCGCAAAAATTCAGCTCGATTCGATATGTGTAGGTGCTCGAATCAAGCTTCTCAATCTTTGGAAAATCAGAAAAAATGGAAGGATTGGTTTTTTGATTTTCCAAAGATGAAAAGCTTGATCCGAGCATCTACACATATTGGATCGAGCTGATTTTCTGCAATTCCGACTCTGCTTTTTTTTCCTAAAATTATTAAACAGCTCGGATCATCCGTGTGAAGCCCAGAGTGGACCCTCATGGCATGCCGTGGCTGACCACCACATTTTAGATTTGGTGGCTGTTGACGGTCTGATTAATTTATCAGGCTTGCATTCTGAAGTTTATGTCGAAGTTTATCCTTAGTGGGTAGAGTAGTCGTTCATTCGAGTCTCTAGAGCTATGTCGGGACACTTTGTGGTTGGAGCCAGGTTATGGCTTAAGTTTGTCTTGAGAGAGCGAGTCATGTGTTATATACTTGTATTGTCGCCTCGGCTCCTCTTCTCCGACCCCCAGTATGCCAGAGAAGATTGCCACAGGGTTGATCGCCCCTTTTCGGCTCAGATGAAACATGCCAGACAATGTGGTGTTCGTGTTCGCCTGTTTGGTACTTGTACAAAGAGAAGTACTGCCAATAAAATGGAAAGTTTATGTATGTAGACTAAAACAAACATGCGCTAGTCCAACTAACCTGAATTCAAGATATGCTAATACAAAAAGAAGACATACAGGGAAACTAAGGTTTAATACACTACAATAAGTAAATAAGTATACTAACGGCCAAAGCAAGATGGAAATAGGTACACAACATCTTTTCAGATCAAAGATGGTCCAGAGCTAATCCTTCATAAGTGCATCCATTTTACCAAAAAAAAAGGCAGTTTCAAAAGCTCATCAATCTATTTCTTCGCGTAGGTAATCAACATTGGGTTCTCTGGTGATATCTTGAAACCCTGGAGTCCCTGCATTGCGTATGTGGATTGCATCTCATTCTCATACTCAACAAAGGCAATTCCGGGTTTCGCTTCCACCATTCTTACTTCCTTAAAGCCAGGGTATTGGCAGAAGAGCACTTGCAGCATCATTGGAATGGTCTGATGTGGAAGATTCTGAACAAATAATATGTTATTTGGCGGAGCTGGAGCTTCTGGAACTGCAGATTTTGCACCACCAATGTATGGTATATGTGATAACTGTACCAAATTGTGGAAGGAGACAGAAAAGGTGAGGTCCTTCCAAAACATACACCATCATTATCCATAAATATTAAAAAATTACAAGGAATTAACAAAAGCTACCACATAATACCCTATTCATTCTAGAGATTTTTACCTCTCTAAGTACATAAAAGTGACACTTAATTCCCATTAAGGGGAGATGAAATACTTAATTACCATTAGGTCTACTTTTACAAAAATACATTTACCATTAATGGAAGTGTCACCCTAGGGTTTTAGGGTATGCTAAGGTTTTATGGTACCCTAGTGGGTACCCTAGTAACCTTGGGTACCCTAAAATCTTAGGGTACCACAGGATTTTAGGGTTTTAGGGTACCTAAAGATTTTAGGTTTTAGGATAACTTAGGGTTTGGGTTTAGGCACTTTCATAGAGCCCAAGGTTTAGGTTTAGGCACTTTCATAGAGGTTTTAGAGTGCATTTTCCTATTATAGGGTTTTTACACTTTAAGCACTTTCATAGGGTACCCTAGGGGTTTAGGCATTTTTATAGGGTATCCTAAGGTTTGGACACTTTCATAGGGTGCCCTAGGGGTTAGGCACTTTCAGTGTTTAGGGTTTTAGGTACTTTCATAGGGTTTTAGTGTTTCGTTAATTAAAGGAGACTTTGTGGGAATTATTTTCTATTTTCTGGACCTAGAGGTAAAATGCCCCATATTCTAAGGGGAAACCTATAGCATCCATTCCATGCAAGTAGAGTACTGAATAGCAGTTAGTATATCTACTTCATAAAGTGGAGTCTAAAATCAAGCACTGAGTCTAAAATCCGTATGGGGTGCAGTCGTAATCGATAAAATATTAAGCCAAATTATTAAGTGCCCAATAACCATACCGTCTAATATATCCCATTGATTCCTATTTCGTTTCTCGAAGTGCACACAGTGTCAGTGTCACAGAAAGCTCCTGTGTGACAGGACACACCAACCGTTGGGAAAAAAGGACTGTACCTTGAATTTCCAAACAAATGAAGTAGCAGGGAGAACATATAGATATCTAAAGGATAAATATAGTAGTGACAACGAGAATACCTGATTTACTATTAGAATAATCCTTATAAAACATATGCATGCAAACTCAATAAAGCTAATTCCTAACCATTCTCTGAAAAATGACTCCAAAAGTAATTTGAACTTCTAAGGTAACAGGAAACATGCTTACATGAGGAGCTGCACCATAGGCACCGCCATAAGCAGGATTCTGACCCATTCCAGCTTGATTTGCATCGTGTTGGTCTTTTCGCTTCCTCCCTGTTGAAAGAAAGAGGCAAGAATACTCATATAACTAAAGAGATAGCTTACCATCATCCTTTTTCAATATGTCTACTTGTATTTGAGTAGTCTTAACTTGAACGACATAAAGTGGCATCAATGTTTACTTGTCAAATACTCTTGAAAAAAGAAATGAAACATAGCAAATACCCTTTACCTTTTTATAAAATGGCGAGTGAAGTACATAATATAACTATAACAAGATATCTGAATGAAACCCATGTTAACATTCAAAAACTTCGCAAAGTTTCTCGACCCATCGAGAACTCAGACCATCATAGAAATTGAAGGAAGAGACGTGTATTCCATGCATGTGTGCAATAATGTCTCACCTTTTTCCTCATGCCTCTTTTTTCTCTCTCTCGGAACAAAAGTACCTTCAGCTTTTGCTACTACATCTGATTTTGTCTTTGCATATTGTATCCTCTGCATTTAAACAAATTACTATTAGTCATTAGTCTATATGAGAGAGCAATACAAACACGCACACCTACACATCATGACTACAAGTCTACAACTAGTCAACTAGCATGAAAGTGCAACATAGGACTCAGAATTACCCTCGACTTCCATAGGAGTCTAAACTCAACATCTACTATCGGAACACAAATGTAATGCATATTTGTAGCTTAGTGAGCTAAAAGTTTTGCAATAACTTTGACTTGACACAAATACAAGTTTCTCCTCAGAATTTACTATTTCAGTTCTCAGACACCATGATGAAACTTAGTTGGGGGAGAACCCTATACATTCTATTAGTAAAGTCTAATGACCAGGCCAAATATTCGATGACCTTGAAACGGAAATAATCTTTTATAACAAGCTCACACCCAAAATTTCTTATTCCAATAACCTACAATGTGGGACCTTATTACCTCTTTTCTTTTAATAGGCCAGTCCAAACACAAAATCCATACATCAGTTGGTTACCTTACCAGAAACCTGGTGTCCCTTTCCTGAGTATTTGGTCCTATAGAGCCAAGTAGGCAACAGAAAAAAGGCAAAGAAAACAACCATATGAGAGAACACAATAAGCTAGTTGAGCGCTATAGCAAAAAACATGACCTGGGCATGACGTCAACAAAGTGAACTAAGCAACATTGCAACCGCAATCATAAAGTATCTGTTCCACCAAGGAGACAGATTTCTCAGCTCCCATTGAGTCTCCTTGAATGTAAACATTTCTCAAACGGAGCAGGCAGGAGGGAAAAAATAAGGAGCTCCAGCTCTAATACATAGCTACGCCACCATTCAAAGGACCACTTGCAGGTCCACTATCAACCATCAACAGCACAAAGTCAAACTTGTACAGAGCCTGGTACTTGCAACAGTGCTTGGAATTGCTTATGACAATGAAAAGCAAGCTGCCCGACCAAAGGTTACTGGTTATGGACTGTCGCCTCAAACCTTAGATAAGAGTTATATAAACAATTCTAGACCAGTAGCACTTGGTATTGCTTGTGATATTGAAAAGCAAGCTGTCCAAATTCAGGTTATTGCATATGGCAACCAATCAAGGTTGCTGTCTGAAAGGCACACGTGCATAAATCTTACATCTTCAGTGGGTTCGATTCTTGCCTGGGAACATGACTAACTATGGTCCACGGGGCTCAATCATGGACCAGATGGCTCATCATACGAGACCCTTAAATAGTTAAAATGAGAAATATACGATGAAAATGAAATTTGATTTGTCTGATGGTGTTATTGTCATCAAAGGGAGATATTTTTTATATCATGAACCATTGAACCCCATATTTATCGTCGTAGATGCTAATGGTCGACACTATCGTCATATGCTCTCATTTGAATAAACTAACAATGTCATGAAAAAAGAAGAATATAACTTGCATTGATCTGTTTTGCCTGCATAATTATGTTATCCTAGCCGTATAAAAGCACAACTGTCCATGATATAACAGAAATTGGCCGCGGTAGAGAATTCACACAAAGAAACCACGAAGAATATTAGAGTTTGCTGAAAGAGAATGCAAATTAAAGACAGTTCTTTCTGAATTCTTTTTGTTTCCTTGAAGAATTTTGCTACTTCAGTTTGATAACACCACCGAAATAGTAACATAACAAAATGAACTGTCTTAGAATCCATAGTTCCGATTTTTCAATCGTAGCACGCACATTGACTACAAGGAGCTCTAGCTAAGTAACACCTAGTCAAGGTCCTCAGAGAGGCTACCTTGAGCCGCTCCAGTTATAACTAGAATCAGCAATGTGTGATGCAGTTCTCCTAATTATCACATTGGCGCTCACGATACTTAAATTGCACTGAATTTAACCAGACGATGCCATCAAGTACTCGTGAAAACAGAAAAGAAAGGGTAGCGAAATATGGGGCAATACCATAGGTTTGTCATAAAACGGAAAGCCTTGCATTTGGCGAAGCGCACTTGAGGCGGAAGACACGTCTTCGAACACAACCCAGGCTTGACCTTTGTGTTTAAGCGTCTTGAATGCTAAAACCTCCAATATCTTCCCGAATTGAGAGAAAACGGCCAACAGCGATTTCTTTAACTCTGGAAAAAATCAAACTCAGAATTAAACACCTCCGTTCGAGAGATAGAGAAAGAGGAACTAGGGCAAAACAAATACTCCAAAAAAAGACGATAGGGAAAGGGAAAGGAGTACCTTCGAGTTTGATCTTCTCGTTGAGGTTGTTGATGTATATAGTCATGTTCGTAGGAACGTCGCCGCCGGTAGCCATCTCCGCCATGGGTCTCTAACTCTGAAACGCTAATAAACCCTACTACCTTTGAACTCCAAAGCTGCGAGAAGTTTTCCGAGTGGCCAAACAGGTGAGGTAATTCCTCTCTCTCTCTCACTCTCTCTCTCTCTCAACTTTGGATAGGCTAAACGGGCCTACTGTTGGTTTGGGCCACCAGTTGTGTAATGGTTTCGGGCTGGGCACATGGTTGGCCCCAAATAAAAACCCAAATCTCAATAATTATTATAACCTCCGTTGTATGAAAATTTGCATTCATATTCGAGAAAATTGTATTGTTATTTGTGAAATTCTATAATGTGCGCGAGTAATGCATTGATATTCGAACTTATTTAAAATTATTAACATATTATCCTTCGCTCACTAGGCGGATGTTAGCAAGACCGATCTCATTAACACGGTCCAATAGAGCATCTCACTTGACGGGACATTCTAGATGGTACAACAGAAATTAACTTGTTGCAAAGGAACTGGCAAAGAATGAATGCGCAACTCTCATCACGTGTCGAGAAGTTTATCAGGCTTGCATTTGTGAAGTTTTGTTCTTAGTGGGTCCCTCCGGTATTCTAAAAGTGTATTTGTTTAGGTATAGGGAAATACTATAATATGTATCTTTTATTTGAGTGTGTATCATATGCATCCTTAAAATGTTATGAATCATAAAAAAAATGTTACGAATCCTAAATGTTAAGAATTTTATTACTAAAAAGTTATGATTTTTTAATATAAAGTTATGAGATACACCAAAATGTTATGAATCATAATGAAAATATTATGAATCATCTTTATTATAAAACAGAAGGGTGTGGGAAAAAATTGTTGGAACGACTTAGATTCATTTGATCCAAAGGCTGTAGTGCCTCCTCCTACTTACCGGTTAAGTGCCCATGGTTTTCACCTAAATCACACAACTGTCATCCCCTTCCAACAGAGATGCGTAGTGCCGTAGGCACGGGTTAACACTAGTATTGCTAAAAGTTATGAGTTCTAGATCAAAAGTTACGAAACATACTAAAATATTATGATTAAATCATAAAATAGGTACATGTGGTACACACTTTTAAGGGGGTGTATCGTAGACTTTCCCTTAGGGTTTATAGATCCCACGCAGGTTAGGTAGGCGGAAACCTAATGACGAGGAAGAGACAAAACCCGTTAAACCTGCAATTTTTTGTTGTAATGTTGCTTCGTGGAATTAGGCCCCGTTCCAATTTGTAGAAATTTTTTTTTGAAAATGAAGGCAATTTCAAACTTAAAAATTATATATTTACGCCAATAATTTTCCACTAAAATGTTATGAATCATAATGAAAATATTATGAATCCTATTGCTAAAAGTTATGAGTTCTAGATTAAAAGTTACGAAATATACTAAAATGTTATGATTGAATCATATTCAAGAAAATTGTATTGTTATTTGTGAAATTCTATAATGTGCGTGAGACATGCATTAATATCCGAATTTATTTAAAATTATTAACATATTATCCTTTGCGCACTAGGCGGATGTCAGCAAAACTGATCTCATTAACAGAGTCCAATAGAGCATCTCACTTGACGGGACCTTCTACAAGGTACACGAGAAATTAACTTGTTGCAAAGGAACTGGCAAAGAATGAATGCGCAACTCTCATCACGTGTCCAAAATTTTATCAGGCTTGCATTTGTGAAGTTTTGTTCTTAGTGGGTCCCTCCGGTATTCTAAAAGTATAGTAGTATTTGTTTAGGTAGAAGGAAAGACTACAATATATGTCTCTTATTTTGGGTATGTATTATATGCACTTTTAAAATGTTATGAATCATTAAAAAATGTTACGAATCCTAAATGTTACGAATTGTATTACTAAAAAGTAGAAAGTTATGATTTTTTAGTATAAAGTTATTAGATGCACCAAAATGTTATGAATCATAATGAAAATATTATGAATCATATTGCTAAAAGTTATGAGTTCTAGACTAAAAGTTACGAAACATACTAAAATGTTATGATTGAATCATAAATTAGGCGCATATGGTACACATTTTTAAGGGGGAGTGTATTGCAGACTTTCCCTTAGGGTCTATATATCCCACTCAGGTTAGGTTAGCAGAAACCTAATGAAGAGGAAGAGACGAAACTTGTTAAACCAGCAAATTTTTGTTGTAATGTTGCATTGTGGAATTAGGCCCCCGTTCCAGTTTGTAGGAAAAAAAATTTGAAAAGAAAGGCAATTTCAAACTTAAAAGTTATGTATTTACGCAAATAAATTTTCTATCAATATGGATCTTATTTGATAGATCTCATTAAGATCTTTTATACGGTGCAAAAAAAATGAAAAAATTATTTTTTATTTTCATTATATTTGAGTTTAAAATTTTTAAAAAATAACTTTTAGAAAATGAAGGTAAACCAGAACGGAGCCTTATTGACTTATTGTTCCTTGGATCGTTTACAATATTGCTTTATATAGTACTCCACGTGTATTTAGCTATCAGATTAGCATGCAAATTATTTAATGCATATTACTAAATTGTTGTGACTTTGTCGCAATGAACGTTTCGCATATTCGTGAATTATCTTTAAATTTTATTAATAAAGAGGGAGATTAGAACTCCATTTCTCGCTTATTATATTGGTGAGATGACATGTTTACATACTGTATTAATGATGCCCTTTACCCTATCCAATATGATGGATTTTTGCTTAGGTTATGAGGGGTTTATTACATTTGTTATTGAATTCCCCTTCAAATATTTTTTCCTGAAGTCAAACGTCGGAAAAATAAATTGTTAGTATTTGAACTTTTTATCAAAGTGCCCAATGAAAAGTGAAGAGATTATTTTTTAAACATAAAACCATAGCTTTACGTGACATTTAATAAATTGGTAAACATTCATCCAGAAGCAAGAAGATAGGCACGAATGATTAAAAGAAGAAGAAGATAAGCACGAAAGCAAGAAACCAACAAACTGTTCGGCCTTTGGCTTGCTTTGATGGAGATGCGAATTGCGATGACCTCATCCTTTGACTCGACCTTTCTTTCGACGTTCGAGAATCTCTTTAAAGACAGTCCGCCCGCTTGTATCTTCCTCTTTTTTTCGTTTTTATAATATAATATAATATAATATAAAATCTCTATTATAAAATAGAAGAGTGCGGGAACAAGTTATTAAAATAATTTAGATTCATTTGATCCAAAGGCCGTAGTGTATTCTCTCACTTCCCGATTAAGTGCCCATGATTTTCACTTAAATTACACAATTGTCATCCCCTCCCAACAGAGATGCGTAGTGGCGTAGGCACGGATTAGTACTAGTACTCCTATAATACATGATGTTTTGAGTTAGTTTGTTTGCATTTTGTACAAACTTTCATGAGGGTAAGGTGGCCCAAGTTTAACATGCTTATGCGTGAGGTTAAGGTGGCTGAAGTGTTGCTCGTAAAAAGAGTCAAATCTTGAATTATTAAGAATGAGCAAACCCGTAAGTGTCAAACAAGACAATTTGGCCAATCCCTGGGGTGCCTGAGCCTCGTTTGTAATAAAATATATATATATATATAAGGACAAAGTGGACGCCAGTGATGTCATATTAGTGGGAGGGACGGAGAAACGGTCCGACGGCTGAGAGAGAATTCATCGCCCATTTGAAAGAAGATTCGGCCAGCTCACCTCCTTTTTGCTATCGTCGAAGCTTCTTCGCATTGTTTACAAAACAAAAATCACACGTTAATAGCGATTGGTAGTGGAAAAGTAGTGAGTAGCTCAGCCGTCCGATTGTGTTCATTTTACATGTGATTAAAATTAGATCCAATCATGAAAGTGTAATAGAGGAGACCTTTGACCGAGTAATCCACGGGTAGTTTCTGGGGTATTTGGGGCATTTCTTGCTTCAGGGGCCCCACAAATTTTACCACCATATATTTTAATTTTAATGGGTTATTTTTTATTTTTTATATGGTCGAACAAGTTTATGCTTATCTCGATTGTACAAATCATTAAGTGAACTCAAGATTAGCACAACCAACCTATAACCATCTATTGCTGTAATGAAGGGTCAGGATTCGCTCAAGCACTTTCCCATAAAAGTTAAGCTTATCATTGGAAGAGTTTTTTTAAAATTTAGACTGTCCAAATACATCTGGACGGTCAGAATTACACACACAACCAACACAACGGTTGTGCAAATAGCATTTTTGTTAGTTAGTCAAAATGGTTGGTCTCCGAACAATTCAAACATTAAAGAGAATTTATTAAAGTAGGCACACATAAAACTTTTGGTTTGTTTTGGGTATTTGTGAATGAGATTCTTCTACACAACGTTGGAGGAAGGTCTGGAACAAATGCCGCGAGTAATGAACAATCTCTCCAGAAGCTATGCATGGAATTTTTTAGCAATATTAGTTTTAGGTGAAGTCTTTTATTCCAAGTCAAATTCTTTATTTTTGCAGAGTTCATCTCACATGAACAGATTGTGAAGGTAGTAACAAATTTGAAAAGAATCACTTACTTGGTAAACTTTATTCAGAAAAACAAGCAATTCAACATAGAAGCTAAAAACATTTTAAAAAAGACTTATAGTATATTACTCCTACGAGGGAAAAAAAAATTTACGGTGCTTTCTATGAATAGTTGTTTTATGGAGGTGAATCTCGAACATTCAAAATATTTTGGATTGTCCATCAAAAGCTGAAATTGATGGGCAAAATGGATGGCCGAAATCGCACAACTTTGTGAAAAAACCTGTTTACAACGGCTCCGTGAATATATGTATCTCTACTCCTATATTCTAGAAAAAAGGGGAAGCCGTTGGCTTCCACGACTTTGCGTCAACCAGTGACACACAACTTTACGCGATTAGATGCCGACTTTGACGGGGCCCCATTGGCAAACCACGCGTTGGAAATTTCTCTCTCTCTCTCTCTCTATATAAACTCTGCAATCGCCTGTGACTCTCCCTCATAACGATCTCTTCATAACACGAGAGGTACCCTTCTAGAAAGAGAGAGAGAGAGGATTCATTAGCTGCTGCGAAAGGTTTTTTCCATAGAAGAAGAATCCACAAGCCTTTTCGCAGTAGCCTTCAATTTTCTTTTCTCCAATTCGCATAAACATATTTATACTCCTACACAAACAGAAATGGCTCGCTCTCTCTCGAACGCCAAGCTGCTCTCCGCTTTCGTGGTTGACAGAATCTCCGTCGCCGTTAGCAGGTAGCTACCGCATATTCCTCAATCTTCTCTCTTTGATTTTACCCGGTTTTTGCTCTCTGTTTCTACAATATGGAGAAAAAGGAAACGAAAAACAGAGGAAACCGGTAGATAACAACAATTACAGTATTATACTTCAAAATCAGCATATGGAGTATTTTTCCATTTTCTACGAATATTACACGTACAAGTATATTCTGGAAAAGTCAAAAATTTCCATGCTTTATTGCATTTTTAGGTAGGATTAATATGATTATTCAATATTGTGTATTGAATATTGAATTTAAAATCCAATTTCGTGTGTACAGGCGGGGATACGCAGCGGCATCACAAGGTGTTGCATCGGCTTCCGTGAAAGGAGGCAGCGTGATGGCAAAGAAAGGAGGGGAAGAAACAACCAAGAAGACATCTTCGTGGGTACCTGACCCGGTGACGGGATACTACAGGCCAGAGTCCCATGCCGACGTGATCGACGTTGCCGACTTACGGGAGATGCTCTTGAAGAACAACAACGTTAGACGAAACTGAATAGGAAGGATGGTGATCGATTGCTCAGAAATTATATTCATTCCGTTTCTTCGCTTTCGAAGAGATGGATTAATGTTATAGTAGACTCCTCTGTGCCTTGTCGTGAGGGATTATTATGGTTACTGGGGTCTTTTGCTCTTCCCATTGTTTTGTTCCCGAAATTGGTTTACCATTGAATAAAATTTACCAATTGCGATGTTGGTTTTCTGGTACCTTTTACTCATTTTTCAATAACTGTATGTATGATTAGCTTTTGCGCATCTCGACTTTCTCTCATTTTTTTAATTTTAGCTCTTTTTGTCGTCGTTGGAGTCGAGAATTACACGTGCTCTAATAAAAAAGGTGGTGGTGAGCAAATTGAAATTGAGATACTCAAAAGCTTCAGCTCCACAAAAAAAATTAGTGGACAATGGAAATTAGGTTGTCCTGCACAGTTTGTCTTCCGGTAAAGGACTAAAGTCAAGCTTGGAGAGGAAATTAAATAAAAAGGTAACAGTCCGGATTACCAAATTGGAGAAATAAATATATTGGTAATATATAAATTTGAGCGATCAGTGTCACAGCCCAGTACATGCACGGATGCACATGAACCACCCCAAAGGGGACCTAGGGAAAAAAATTTCAGTGCCGAGCGGGTATCACGTAGTGTCCGTTCGATCATCTGAGTCGTCCATTACATGTATGGACGGCTCAGATTTGGAGAGAGAAGAGAAGAGAGAAAGTGTTAGGATGAAAAGAGATAGTGTGTTTTAATCCAAGCCGTCCAAAAATGCATCGGACGGCTCGGGTGCGCCGTGCGGGTGCCACGTCGGCAATATCCGCTCGGCACTGAAAAATTCCTCGGACCTAGGAGTACAAGGTCTCTCTTGTAACGGCCTCCTACGACAACGAGGATAAGCTTATCTCTACTCTACGGGAATAAGGATTAACATTCCAAGTTTTACGCGAACTCCTAGGAAAGCTATGCAATTGGACCAAATCGGTGTCATCCTAATTCACACCCCAAGATCCAAGGATTCTAATCCTAATGGTTAGTTACTCTTGAGCTTCTAACTTAATACTCCCCTTTTCAGAATCATACTTACTTTATTTCCGTGAAATAAGAAGAGTAACACGAGGAAGATGCATCCCTTTTCAAACAGTACATATACTTCGACGATGGAAAAGTCGATAGAAGAAGCAATCCACCTAATGCATTTTCCCACTGAAAGCAACTTCAAACAGTATTTACTTGTCGATAGAAGAAGCAGTCCACCTAATGCATTTTTCCCACTAAGCAACTTCAAACTGTATTTTTACTTGGATATCATTTTCCTGAAAGAAAAAAAAAATTATTTCATTGAACACGCAAGCGTTTTCGTCAAAACATCTTTACCATGTAGCATACATGTTGATACTACTCGGCCTACATAAGCCTGCTCAAGAACGATAGAAAAACAACAACCAGTGCAATCCCCAACCTGTCTAGTCAGAGATCTTTTTTGACCCAAACACTTGGCTTAAAAGATACTACTACTATATATTAGTAGAAATGTGTCAATAGACTAGGGTGGGCATTAATATACCAAGTGAGGCTCTAGTTCCCAGCCGATGTGGGAATAAGCACTCATAACACCAGTCGATCGCCCCTCAAGACTGAACTACCGCTCCCCCAAATCTGGGGATTACAAACAGGGCACCAAATTGAAATTCAACCTAAACATGCTTCCCAATCAATTCAAGTAACAATCTATAATAGTTCAAAATGCTTCCATTCAAGTAACAAATCCATAATAGTTCAAGATGCTTCTGCATTCCAATCAGCATTTCTCTCATTCTTATTTTTGACTAAACAGTCGAATGCCCTCAGCAGTGTCTGTTCATCGAAATACTTCACCTTCATAACTTCCTAGTATTTTTATGGCAATTTTAGAGGATTATAATAGAATATATGGTCTCTTCGTGTAAAAGGGAATCTAATCTGCAATTAATGTGCAAATTTGATTTGCTGTAAAGCCAAGGAGGGCCTTCTTCTTCCTCCTCCTCCCCTTTCCCCTCTCCCCTATAGAGTTGTGTACCCTTTTGGACACTGATCATGTTGCTAAATGAAACATTCTTGCACCAAAAAAATTGCAAGGAAGTTATGAAAGAGAAGGATTACGATGGAGAGACGCTGCTGAGGGCATTTGACTATTTAGTTAAATACGAGAATGAAGGAAAGCCGTCCTTGACAAATAGTGCCAAACACCAATCAATGTCGGTACGTTTTTGCAAGAAAGTTGTCGAGGATGAATCATCATCTTAAAGTCCTTGTTCCTTCCACAGTAATTAAGGTGACGTGCAGTCGGTCCTCTGTAATTTCTTTAATTCTGAGAGCAAAGCAAATTCTCCAAGTTGTGCAGATAACTTGGAGAAATGACATGCATCTTAAGGGAAAAATTCAAAAAAACCTCTGAACTTTGAACTCAATGTTAAATAGACACCTGAACTTAAATAAACTTCAATTGAACACCTGGACTTTCACTCAATTATTCAATTTACCCCCTTCCGTCTTAATCCGTGACTTTCCTAACGGCAACCGCTGAGCTAGATACTAACAGACAAAACAAAACGTTAGAGGGAGGAATTGGAGGAAAACATCAATGATCTGGCACCTTTTTAAGGCCCCGTTCGGCTAAATAAGCCTATTGCTTATTTTTTGTCTTAATTCAAATTTTTTTGTATTTTTTTTGGTCAATTTTTTGGGAATTATTGTATTGTCATAAAAAGAGGAATCTAAAAAGTAACAAATTATGATCGAAACCTAATTTTTTTGAATAAAGACAAAAATAAGTCAATAAGCCAATTTTTTCGTCTTTATTAAAAAAATGGATTTCGATCATAATTTTTTACTTTTTAGATTCCTTTCTTTATGATGATGCAATAATCTCCAAAAAATTGACGAAAAACTAACAAATATGAAAAAAAGTTGAATAAAGACAAAAAATAAGCCAATAATCTTATTTAGCCAAACGGGGTCTTAAAAAGGTGCCAGATCACTGTTGTTTCCCTCTAATTTCTCCCTCTAACGTTTTGTTCTGTCTGTTAGTGTTCAGCTCAGCGGTTGCCGTTAGGAAAGTCACGAATTGAGACGGTAGGGGGTAAATTGAATAACGGAGTGAAAGTTCAGGTGTTCAATTGAAGTTTATTTAAGTTCAGGTGCCTAGTTGACATTGGGTTCAAAGTTCAGGGGTTTTTTTGAAGTTTTCCCGCATCTTAATTGGACGGAAAACTTCACTCGCGGGACCAGTTGGTTTCTCGTGTAATACCCTACCTCTTTCGGAGCAGTGATCTTTTCTTCTACGTTGAAGACTTTGCAATGCAAGTCCTAATTGACATGTCTTTACCCACCGTCACAATTCTAACCCAAAGCCTACAACCTCGTTTTTTCTCACCCATCCAAAGATGGACTTCGCTAGCGAACATAACGGGTGGGTATGATCACCCGTTATGTTCTCTTTAGACTTGGATAGATATGCATACACCGTGAAACTGCACAGTCCTTTTCAGCAAACTGAAAATTGGCGGGTGACCTGTGATCTGCGTTGGGAATAAACCCACGGGGTACTCGTATGTGCAACGAGTATCTCGCAGGTGTCGGTGTCAGCAGTGATTGGTGGTGGAAAATTCGTGAGTAGAGATGCATAGAAGAGGGAGAGTGAGAACAATGACTTAATTTCTCCTAGCTGAATGGGATTGATTGGAATTCGAAATTCAAAGAATTTTTGATAAGGATGAAGATGTTATAAACAAAACGTGTCGGATCTGGTTAAATCTTTGGTTGTAAATCAATGTAGGGGCGAGAAAATAGCGGAATTTTTTTTAGTGGTTCTTATTTATTGTAAAAATAAATAAAAATACTAGGCAAAAAGACCAATTCAACCTCTGTTGAGGCTCATCTTGACTGTTAGATGAAACTAACAGCATTTGCCAACAAACAGTCGTACCATTTGTGAAAAAAAGGCATATTCCGATCGAACAGCACATATTTCAGTTCCAAAAATTTCGGATCCTTCTTCAAATCAACTCAGTTCCAAAACACATGCAGGTTACAACATAGATAAGAAATCAGTTCAACAAATCGGATAAAACACGATACAAATTGAAATTAGCCTCTCTCCTAGATCTTATTCTTCCTCCTCTGACGTCGTCGCAATCAAATCCACAGCCACACTGCGGGCACTCGTCAAAGCCATCGACGGGAAAATCGGCAGAGGCGATTCCGACAGAGAACTCGAGCTCGTCACCATCGCGAATGACCTCAGCAATGTTGAGCCAAAGGAAGAGTACTTTGACGCTGATTCCGCTCAGCTTGTACAGCTTGTCCGTGGTTATGACGCCCGTGATTGTGGTCTTGTACTTGAGCTTGTAGCTGCTGATGGTGAATGTGCAGCTGCTGTTCAAGTAGGCCGAGAATTTTCCTGTTGACGTGTCCAGTTCGTAGCCGGTGACGCCTTGTGGGAGAAGACCAATGGGGAAATCGTATTCCTCTAGGACTTCGTACGCCGTGAGCGTGTCATTGACGGCGGCGGAGGAGGATGAGGCAGAGAGAGTGAGTACAAGGAGTAGGAAGAGGCAATGAGCAAACTGTGAAGACATCGGTGGAGGTTCGCCTGGTCTCTCTCTCTCTCTCTCTCTCTCTCTCAAGATGGAGAAATTATGGTTTGTTGGGAGTGGGAGTGAAGGGGGGTTGGGAAATTGGATTTGTCGGTCAATTTGACGCAGTTCGAATGCTAAAGTCATTCATAGCCAAAAATAGTAATTTAATAGTAAGTTAAAAGTGTCGTGAGTCATGCTACACGTACAACAATTTCAATCTACGTGACGGAAATACTGGATGAGCTCTCTCTAATCAGCTACCCAACCACGTGGTTTCACGTTTCTCGTGGACCGGTGGATGAGTTCTAAAAACTACTCAACGCCTTTATTTTTATTTAATTTTCCACTAGTAGGAGTATAAAATTTGTCTGCCCACTTCATGAATTCAAGCAATAAATTAAATTTACCCAAAGCAAGCACGTAAATTAAGAAGCAACAGGCTTGTCTGCGGTCCAAACGTGGATTGATTGCTGAGGTGTAGTTAGAGTGTTCGTACCCATCGGATGGTATTTTAAACGGTCGAGATTTAATTTTTTTTTTTGAAGTTTTTAAAAGTTTGGACCGTTAGATGTAAAGATGAACGACTGTGATTGAACTGCAAGACTCTCTACAGTGTTGGACGGTAGAGCATCCGCCTCCATTAAGAAGCTAGGAATAGCTAAGATAAAAACAAAGGCGCGGCTATTCACAGCCCTTTATTTTCTCCCATAGGCCACTATATTTCGGTAAGTGGTTGTTGAAAATCATAAATAACATTTCAGTAAATAGCTGTTGAAAACAAGATTATATTTCGCTAACTACATGTCGAAAATATGTTTAACTTTCGGTAAACAACTACCGAACATGCATTTTCGATAAATAACTGTTGAAAAAAATATTATAATTCGGTAATTGGATGCTGAAAATGTATCTCAATTTCAGTAATTAACTGTCGAGTATAATTGAAAATTTTTAATAGACTATGGGAGAAAATGAAAGGTTACGAATAGCCGCGCCCAAAAACAAAGATAAACTCCTGGTCCTGCAAGTGAACATGTACGAAAAAGCTGTCGTACAGTTTTGTTGTTCATTCCGCCGTCTATAGGAAAATATAGTGCGGAAAACAGTAATCGATTTTTTTAATTTCTAAAAATTTACAATCAAACAGAAAATTACATGAAATGGAATTACAGGATATGAAATGTAGACATAAACTGTAAATAAGGAACAAGAATTTTCAAACCGAGACCCGTTTGTTCAACGGTGCCCTTAAGACAAATTCGCCGCCTCACCGGTGCTGAAGGTTGTGTCGGTGTTTGTCTCCCAGGATTAACTCGGTTCCCACTCAGCCGCCGGAGAACCGTCGTAGACTGTCCGTCAAACCAATTTGTGTCTGTACTCTCTCTCTAAAAAAAGAAGGAGAAACTCTTAGATTTTTTAGTGTCTTCAAGTAAAGGAACCGAACTCCTTTTTATAATCGATGAGGAGTATTCTCATTGAATACGAGAATTCAATAGGGGGAGCCTGCTCATTCAATAGGGCCAATTCAATATTTCATATTGAATATAGGGAATTGAATACGGTGAATTCAATTTCTAGAGAAAAACTACCATAGTCATTAATCCAGCAATTGATTCCATAATCAAATCATGGGTTTTATTCTAGGCATGCAACCCAGTATTAATCAGCTGCGTACAACTGATTCTGTAACTGGACCATCCAAACGCAAATAGTTCAGACCCAATAAAACACAATCAATTCCAAACCAATCTAGATTAGACTATAGACCACAGACCTCGAACCACAGGTCGCAGGCCCACGAATCCTGAGCTCCAGCTCCGGCTCCGACTCCGGCCCCGGTCTAATTTAGGTGTTTGATGACGATGTGCTCACACGTCATTTGGCTTTTCCAATTTCCATAATGAGACAATTTTTCATTCATCTCTTAATGGAATTCGTTCACTGTTGTTAGGGTTCACCTTACGCGGTGTAGGTCCCACCAAATTCTCTTTGGTTAAATTCCATTTTCCAACACCGTCGACCCTATCTATGTTTCTATGATGACCCAAGAACACACTCATTCTTTAGCTGTAGAGAGACTTTTGAATTGCGAGGTGCCATTACGAGCTCAATATATACGAACAAGTCTAGACTCATGGACGCACGCACCGCCTCGTAAGCTGATAGTGAGTGTTGAAGAGAAAACTAAACATACCTCATCGATCAGAGGGATCAAAGTGTTTCGGAAAACCGCTATGTGGTGTTTTAGGATATATATTCTGTATTAGGATACACCTACGTATCGTAGAATACGTTACCGTACAGTGAAAATTCTATACAAAAAGAATACGGGATAGAAAACGAACGGTTAACCGGAGGGGACGATAAGATACGTGTGCGGTTTCGTAGGTTTTGAACAACGAAGAGGCGGTGGTACGGATTTTTCTCTCTGATCGAGCTCATGAGCTTATATTATGATTTATGTTCCTCAGAATATGAGGTTTGAGCAACAATTATCTCCGTATAATAAAGCATGCAATCACGCCCTACTCAAATGTAGAACAAGTGATTACTTCAAACAAATATAGAGACGTATTCATAAATAAATCAGTTGAATTAAAGTTACTGGAAGATATCACAAGAGCATCCACACAAAAGAATGCCTATTTTTTCATTGTCATTCGCATTTGTGGGAAATGAAAAGTATCATTTGACAAAAAAAAAATAAAGATAGAAAGGATGCTTCTCCTAGGGCTGAAAATGAATCGAGATGCTTGCGAGCAACTCAAGCAACTCGTGGCTTGGCTCAACTCTTTTAGTAATCGAGCTGACCTCAAGTTTGAGTTTTGGGCCCATTAACTAAACGAGCCAAGCTCGACAGTCAAAAGTTCGGCTCGACTCACAAAAACTAGGCTAGTATGTATAGGTTTGGCTCGTTAAGTAAATTAGCTTGGCTCCGCTTTTTTACAACCGAGCCGAGATCGAGTTTTAGGCTCGTTTAGTGAGCTTCAACACTATAAAGCTCGGCTCATTTACACCCCTGCTACACCCATGTATGCCAATTTGTCTTTTGCCATTCTCATTTCACTCTATCTCTCTCTCTCTCACAATAAAAAATGACAACTTTGCCATATATTTTGCCAAATTTGAGAAAAGAAATGGCAACAAATTGTGCTAAATTTAGCAACCGGTGTGTTTCCTCTAACAAAGTCCATTTCCATCTCAAATTGTCGATAACGGAAACAAGAAATCATACTTAGGGAACAAATAAGAACACGAACAGATATAAAGTTGAAGGGATTGTCTGGATCTTTATTCAAATGTCAAGGGATGTGCTGCTGTCTTTCCAAAATGTAAAGGATCGATGTCCGTTATTTTCACCCAAAGCTGTAAGCCTGTAAGTAAGACTTTGATTTCCTTATTTTTGTTTCTCGTAAATACAGTAGGACGTTACAGCGACAGTAGAGATAAAACAAGAACATGAGAACCAAAAAACTTGTAAGAAAGAGAAAACAACTAAGAAGAAGCTACAAACCGATTCAACTTGACATTCCTCCTCCCTTGATGATCAACACAATTCAATCCGCAACCGCACTGCGGACACTCCAAGAAATTCTCCATCCCAAAACTAGCCGACAAAATACCTACCGAAAACTCCAGCTCCTCCCCTCTCCTTCTCACCTCCACAATATTGAACCAGAACAACAAAACCTTCACACTAACACCGGACAGTTTCGTAAGTTTGTCTTGCGAAATCTTACCTTTGATCGTGGATTTGTATTTGAGGTCATACGAGCCTTCCAGCGAGAAGCTACACGTCCCTTCCCCCAAATACGCCTTGAAATCCCCGGTCGAGTTATTCAGTTCGTACCCCGTCGCGCCTTTCGGGAGGAGGCCGATTGGGAAATCGAACTGCTGGAGAACTTCGTACGCCGACGGAGTCTCCTCAGCGGCGGCGGAAACGAATAGGAGGAACAGGGCAATAAAAGCTGTGCAATCCATTTCTTTCTCTCTCTCTCTCTCTCTCTCTCTCTCTATAGAACTCTGATCGGCGACTATCGGATTGATGGGGTTTGGTTTTGTTTTATATGCATAAAGAGGGGGAGGTGTGGAAAGTTGGTGCATAAACAAGTGGAGACCCTAACCGTGACGGGTGACAGCACGTATGTTTCATGGGAAATTTTTTCATTCCCAGGTGGGTACCACGTGGTACCCATTCGGCGTATCTGAATTGTCCATTATATTTTTAAACGGCTCGGATTTGAAGAGAGAAAGTGTTAGGGTGAGAGGGGAGAGAAGATTTTAATTCGAACCATCCAAAAATGTATTAAACTACCTGAATGTACCGAACGGATATCATGTGGGATATATCCACCCGGCAAGGGCGGATCCAGGATTTAGTTGCAGTGGGGTCAAATATCGAGCAAGAATTGTAAATTTCATGGGATCTTCGGGGCAAAAATATTACCTTTTGGGGCAAAATTACGATATACTTCTCAAAACTATACCTGCTCTACGGGTATTTTGGAACTCAGTGGCGTTACGTGACCCCGCTTGCCATAGTGTGGGTCCGCCACTGCCACCCGGCACCGGAAATTTTCTCTGTTTCAGGCAACTTACCCCGTTCACGCTAATTTTTTTTGTTTATTAATTTGTGTCAAAATTGCATGTTCACATTAATCAATAAGATTTGACATTTTAGCATCTAGTTCACATTAATTAATAACTTATTTACATTATTTCACTTACAATCAACAACTAAAATCGCATCTTGTTCATACTAATCAATAATAAGTTGTTGATTAGTATGAACAACTAACAACTCGTAGATTTGATTGATCAACCCACTTGAGAGAGGGCGGAGCAGAGGATGGGCGAGCTGGGCCTTTGGCGACTCGTATCTCCTTCCCACTTGAGCAGGTAACCTCTCATGGCTGATGGCACGATCTCACTAGCAGATGGGCTAGGCATCAAAGCCCTAGATTCGAACGAGATTCGACGCAAACAGAGGTTAATGGCGTTACCAAGCCCTAGAAACTCCAAGAACTCGCCACGTACTGAGCTGGGGGTTCCTCATCAAATCACCAAGGATGTAGCAGAGGAACGAGAGAAGGAGGCCCAAACCAAGCAGCGGGCTGTCTCTGATTCTTCAGTATGCCCTCCATCTTTGCAAGGGAATCTCTCAAATGCAACACCCCATGGGGTTGAATCCCGTAGCCCTAAGCTGACCAAGGTAAATAAAGTAAGCTCCAATCGGACCTTGCCTTCCACTACCATACAAAAGCCCTTTGATCTCTGCCCTGGTGCTCCTTCGAGCGACCTAAACCAAGGATCTGCTCTCAGAAATGCAGTTCATGCAACGTCACCGGCTGAGGTTGGGACATCCAGCCCTAGAACAGACAAAAGAACCAGTCCCTCAAGGAAATTACAGCAAGTTTTCGAGGAAGCCTTAGTGAGAGAAGCGGAGGAGCGAGCAGCGACCCCCCTCGACAGCAACTGTCAGATTGAGCGCTCACAAGAAGAGGTACAAATTCTGAACCCTGCTCAGCAGATCTTGTTTAACGCCAGAGGAAATCCCTATGTGGAGGGTGATCCTAACTTAGGTTATAGTGTAGAGAGTACTAAACCTAGGCCTGGCCAGACCAAACCAGTGGATAATAAACTAGCTGTTAATATACCTCATAAGTCTAACTACGGACCCAAGCCGGGTCAGATGCAATCTAAACCCAAACCAAAAAATTGGGCTTCGCTTCTTCAATCCCAGAGTCCCTCTTTGGATTTGAAGTTGGATTTTTTCCCTGACTTACAAAAAGGGAAACAAGCTCTAGTTGAAATAGACATCGAACTGACTGAGGTGGGGAAATGGAACAGATATTTGGTTGGTCATTTCCTGGATGGTCAAATGCCTTACCCTCTTTTGGTGTCCACAGCCAGGAACCAATGGAAAGACCTCTTTGTGGCTGTCAAGCCAAATGTAGCTGGGTTCTACTTGTTTGAATTCAGAGATGAACAGGCTAAAATGCAAGTTCTAGAAGGGGGACCCTATTTCTTCTCACAAAAGTACCTTGTGCTTAAGGATTGGCACAGGATGATGAAGCATGCTAAGGACCAACCGTCCAAAATCCCAGCTTGGGTTAAACTACATGACCTTCCTTTTGAGCTTTGGAATCAGGAGTGCTTGAGCCGGGTGGCAAGCACGATTGGGAGACCTCTTCATGTTGATCAAGCCACAGCCAAGACTGTTAGGCAACCTGGCCTTCTTCATACTAAATCCACACAAGCTAGAATCTGTATTGAGGTGAGTGCTGAGCAAGCTCTTCCTGATGAGGTTCAAGTCATTGTTGCAGGAGAATCTGTAGTTGTTCCAGTTGAATACCAAGTGCTGCCCCCCATGTGTGACATCTGCCATGTCTTTGGACATCACACAATGAAGTGTGCTAACAAGTCATCTACCTCTTCTCTCCCTCCTCAACCTGCTACTCAACTTGTGACTGAAGTCGGGAGTGGGAAACAAAAGGATGACTGTCAACACCTCAACCAACCCAGCAGTTCACATCCAATTACTCACTCTCTTGAGGAAGAGCTCAGTGATTCTGAAGATGAGCTGCTTGAAGTATTAGAAGGAGTGGTGAGTAGCAATCAGAAGGTAGGAGTGTTGAGTCAAAGTGTAACACCAACCGCCTCTCTGGTTAATTCCCAATCTGAGCTCATCGCGTCCCCAGCTCCTGAACCACTTGTTCCTTTAGGTATAGGAAGCAAAGAGGAAGTTGCTGAACTGGCTACCAAAGGCAGCTCTGTGTTCAACAAGTATCTCTCCAAGTCTGCGAAGAAACGGTTGAAGAAGCTAGCTAAGGAGGAGGCAATAAGCCCCTTAGCAGTGGAAGGAATTAAATAACACCTCTATGACCAAGAATAAATTATATCCTTTTTGATATCCTTTTGAGTATGTGCAGTACTACTTCTTTCAATCTCTGCATCACTATGTTACTCTCTAATATTGTTTCTTATGTTATTACAATCTTTCAACTTAGGGTTTTGGAATATTCGTGGTCTGAATGACCCCATTAAGCAGAAAGAGGCTAGATCCTTTGTGAGATCTAATAATCTTAATCTGGTTGGCTTTATTGAACATAAAATTAGGGCAGTTTGGGCAGATAGGATCACTCATTTAGTGTGTCCTGATTGGAGTTTTGTGAATAATTACTCACAAGCTGCTTTGGGAAGGATTTTTGTGGGTTGGGACCCTGGAGTCATGTCTCTTACAGTGTTAAGCCAGTCTGATCAATTTATTCACTGTGAGATCCAACCCAAAGATGGAAGTGCACTATTTTTGGTCACTATGGTCTATGGGTCAAATTCTCACTTAGAGCGTAGATCATTATGGCAAAGTTTAACTCAATTCAAGACTTTCTCCCCTTGGGTGGTTCTTGGTGACTTTAACGCTATTCGGCTCCCTAGAGAGAAAGTTGGAGGTAATGCACAGTGGTCTCCACACATGGATGACATTAACAATTGTTTGTTTACCTCTGAACTTGAGGATCTGAGGTTCACTGGGTGCTTATTCACCTGGTCCAATAAACAGGTGCCCCCTTATTGTGTGGCCTCCAAACTTGATAGGGTGTTAGTGAATGAACCCTGGATGAAATCATTTACTCAATCCACAGCTCACTTTTTGGTTCCAGGTATTTCAGACCATTCTCCAGCTGTGGTATCTGTCCAGCCTAATCCAAGGAAGTCAATTAAACCATTCAGGTTTTTTGACTTCATTGCTGACCATCCTCAATTCCTGGAAATTGTTTAAAGGTTTGGAGGACAATTGTAATTGGTAATCCCATGTTCTGTGTTTGTGTGAAACTTAAACAACTTCAACAAGAATTGAAGCGACTTAATAAAGAAGAGTTCAGTGGTATCTCTGAGAGGGTGCGGGCCATTAAGCTAGATTTAGAAAGCACTCAAGCTATTATTGGTTCTCATCCCAATAATAGTTCTGCCATTGAACATGAGCGGGTGGTGCACAAGCAATATCTCACTTTGCTTAGGGCGGAGGAGAGCTTCGCTAAGCAAAAGTCACGAATTCAATGGTTGAAACTTGGAGATCAATGTACTTCCTATTTCTTTAAAGCTGTGAGCAATAGGAGAAATAGGAGCAAAATAACCAGTCTAGTGTTGAGTGACAACTCTATCACTCAGGATCCCAAGGTTATCAAAGAAAAGTTTGTTAACTTCTACACAAATTTATTGGGTACCTCCCATTCCACCCCTCACTTGGGACCAATTAGAGTCGGGCAATTAATAAGGAATAAGCTTAGTCTTGAACAAAGCCAACATATGGTCTCTCCGGTCTCAGATTTGGAGATCAAAGAGACCTTTTGGTCCATCAATCCCTCCAAGGCACCGGGGCCAGATGGGTACAATGGTGGGTTTTTCAGGAAAGCGTGGTCTGTCATTGGGAAGGAGGTCACTTCAGCAGTCCAGAATTTCTTTCGGTCTGGACAATTGCTCACCAGAGCTAACTCCACTATTGTAGCCCTTGTCCCTAAGATACCTAACCCTTCCAAGGTGGGTGACTTTAGGCCCATCTCATGCTGTAATACCATATACAAGTGCATCTCTAGGATTTTAGCTAAGAGGCTGCAATCTGTTCTCTCTTTGCTCATAGATCCTGTCCAATCAGGTTTTGTGAAGGGTAGGAGAATAGCAGATAACGTATTCCTCACCCAAGAACTCATGAGAGGCTATCATAAGTCATCTCCTTCTCCTAGGTGTACCATGAAAGTTGATATAATGAAAGCGTATGATAATGTGAGGTGGGAGTTTCTATGGGATGTTCTATCTGCAATGAACTTTCATCCTACCATGATCAAGTGGCTACAAGCTTGTGTCACCACTGCAAATTACTCAATTTGTATCAATGGAGAAGTGACGGGTTACATTAAGGGTAGGAAGGGTCTACGACAGGGTGATCCTTTGTCACCATACCTCTTTGTCATTGTGATGGAAGTTCTTACCAACCTACTTAAAGAGAAATCTCAGCTCCCGGAATTTCAATTCCACTGGAGGTGTAAAACCAACAGATTGATCAATCTTTGCTTTGCAGATGACCTTATGATATTTTGCAAAGGAGAACTTCCATCTGTCAAGCTCATTCAGGATGCATTGATAGAGTTTGAGGCTCTTTCTGGTCTATCTCCCAGCCCAGGGAAGAGTAGCATTTTCTTTTCTGGAGTTAATGTGGGAATTAAGGAGACTATTTTGCGGGAACTTGGATTCCAGGAGGGTTCCCTGCCAGTGAGATATCTGGGGGTTCCATTGCTATCTACTAGACTCAAAGCTGTTGATTGTAAGAGATTGGTAGATAGTATTACTGCTAAGACTAAAAGTTGGACTAATAGGGACCTTACCTTTGCTGGGAGAGTCCAGCTTATCAAGAACATTTTGTTCTCGATGCAAACTTATTGGTCATCCTTGTTCATCTTGCCAAAGAAGGTCATCAAGGAAGTTGAATCTATTCTTCGGGCCTTTTTATGGTCTGGCCCAGACCTTAAAAGAACAGGGGCTAAGGTGGCCTGGGAGCATTTATGTGCTCCTAAGGATGAGGGAGGCCTTGGTTTCAAATCTTTGGAGGTTTGGAATAAGGCTGCTGTTGCCAAGCATATTTGGTTTTTGATATCAGGAGGTGAACAATCAATGTGGTGCCAATGGGTTAAATCCTATTTATTAAAAGGGAGGAACTTCTGGAGTCTTAAAATGCCTAGTAATCCCTCATGGGTTTGGAGAAAGTTACTTAATCTAAGAACTCTAGTCCAACCATTCATACTCCATGTTATAGGCAATGGAGATAACACATCTCTGTGGCATGATCATTGGCATCCTTTCGGCCCTTTGTTGAGGAAGTTTGGTTCCAGAATAGTTGATGATTCTGGTCTCCCATTGAATGCCAAAGTTTCCCAAATAATTCTCAGCTCTGTATGGGCATTCCCAATCACACAATCTTGGGAGCTGAACGAAGTTCGAGATCAGCTTCCTCCAATTAGAGGTACAAGGGACCAAGTCAGATGGACTCTAAACCCAAATGGCCAGTTCAGCGTTTCCTCTCTATGGGAAGAATTGTGGGAGCCATTACCCAAAGTCTCTTGGCATAAGGCTGTTTGGTTTCCTAGTCATATCCCAAAATGCAGCTTCATTGCATGGTTGGCCATTCAGGGTAGGCTCTCCACTGAGGATAGATTAGTTCTTTTTGGGATTAAGTCTAATTCCCAATGCAGCTTTTGTCCTGGTTGTGAAAGTCATGATCATTTGTTTTTTAATTGTGTGTTCTCCACACAGGTTTGGAATGCTATGCTGGCTAAGATTGATGAGAGGTGGCCCCCTCAATCTTGGGCAGCATGGATTATTCACTTCTCTACCTTTAAGGGGAAATCCCTTAAGAATGTTGTTACTAAACTGGTCTTCACTGTTACGGTGTATCACCTTTGGCTTGAAAGAAATATGAGGAAGTTTCAAGCTAAATCTAGCACCTGGGAACTAGTAGTTCACAAAATCTATAACATGGTTAAAGGTAGACTACTGTCATTGCCCAAGTTGCCCAATGGTTCACAGGATACTAGGTTTGTTAGAGAATGGGGAATAACTATGGAATAATAATATCTGTCACTTGGAGTATAATGTGCTTTTGTGATTAATGCTTCAATTGATACATTTGTTTTCCAAATCCTATAAAATTGTGTTCTGAGAATGTTCATGGCAGTTCCATTATGAGCATGGTTAAGGAGGCTAGCAGGTTTCTGATGTTTGGATGTCAGGAGGCTAGCAGATTCTGGGAATTGAGATGCTTGGTGGCTATCAAGTTACAAAGGAAGACAATTGACTGCTAATACTTCTACTTATAAGGTATCTACCTTAATCTTTACATTTAGTTTGTTTGTGCAGCTAGTGTAGGTGAATTAAAATCTGGTTATCTCAATTCTCTGCCTCTTTCCTTGGATCTGTGTGTATCAGCATATGTGAGACCTGTGAGATGTGTGCTTGAGCCCCAATATTTTTCTTTGAGAGAGGAGATAAAAGTTAGTGGGAGTCTTCGTGTAAGGGAGAGCCAAGGGAGTAAAGGTCCTTCCTATTGCTTGTAGATTTTGGTGAGTTAGGCCTTGAGGGAGCTAGATGGGGAGCAGAAAAAGCAATAGGCCTTTTACATTAATTTGCAGAGTATGTAGCTTCTATTTTCTGCTACTGTTTTGTTGCTAGTCCATTTCCGTCCAGGTGGCTAGTCTGTATTCAGCCCACTGTGGGTTGTAATTCTGTTGTTCTGACATTGCTTTGTTGCTGTACTGTGAAACATAATTTAGCTCTTAATCATGTGCTGTTGACTGCAATAGGGAGATGCTTTGATATCCTAGCTTCTTGGTTGAGCAATTGGGTTGCTTCTCATTGCTTCCTATTTTTAGAGGTTGAGCAATTGGGATTGTTCTGTTTTGGCTGTGTTCATGCTGTTCTGAGCTATAGCTGCTTGCTTCTGCAAGTTTTGTTCAGTGTTAGGTTGGCTCCCAATTGTTAGGCAGTCCTAATGCTGTATGACTTCTAGGCAGGCTCTGGCTGGCCTGTGTGTGTTTGTTTGGTTGTTTGTACTTACCCTTGGGGGGTTGTCCCTTGGGAGGTTTATGCTTTTGCTAGGGGGCATGTCCCTAGCTGTGTAGTTGCCCTGTTCTGAACCTGTTCTGAACCTCTAGCTGCTGCTATTATTTCTCTGTTTTCTGGAAAACCATGCTGCCTGTGATGTTTGCTGCTACTGCAGCAGCTGCTGCTACTGTTATGCTGGTTCAGTGCTGATCAGTAGCTAGAATGATCGGCTACTATTGATCAACGATCTGCTGTTACTTCAATGCTATGCTGGACAGCAATCTAGCACCTCCAAGCACGATTGCTACCAACTACATAGCCTACTATTGCACCTGATATGGCAGCAACTGCTGCCTCTGTCATTCTGGTCATTACTAGTACCGACCAGCTTTTTTTTTTTGTACTGCTGTTCATTGCAGCCCATGACCTGTTCAAGGATGGTCTACTGCTGTATTGTACTGTACTTAAACCTCAGTTTGGTGCTGCGTATGCTGCTTGGTGTTGCTGCTGCTGCTTTTAGTTTGCCGCTGCTGCCGCTGTTTGCTGTTTGTAGTTTGCCGCTGCTGAATGTTGCTGTTAAGCTGCTGCTGCTTGATACAGCCCCAGCAGCTGGTCACGGCTATCTACAGCTCAGATGCCATATTGTTTTCTGTTTCGATCTTCAGTAGAACTGTTAGAGGCTGCCATTGGCTTGCCACGTGTTAAATGTCTAGTTTGAGTCAAGTTGATGTCTAATTATCTTACCTTTTCGTAAATTCAGTAAGGCTGCAAGGTTTCAAGGTTGTACAATGTGTAATCCTTTCTATCTGTTTTGTATCCCTCTATCAGATGGGTGGGAAACAGGTGGTTCAATCACCTTTAGACCTTTGTAGCCGTTTGGCTTAGGCTCTTGGTCTTTTCTTTCACCTTTTCTTTCTTTCTTTTGTTTTTCCTTTTCCTCCTGAGGTATGCCCCTTATAGGCTGTATATTCGTTTAGCCTCTTTTTATTTCAAGCTGTTTTACCCAAAAAAAAAAAACAACTCGTAATCAACAACTTCTTCACATTAACTTATTCATTAGTGTAAACGAGTTTCATTTCACAATTTAATGCCTTGTTTTCTTTACTTCTCAAAAAGTATTTTTCAAAAAATTCCCCATAAATTCTCCATACTTCCACTATATCTCTCTTCAATTATTATCCTTTCCATTTTTCAAAAAAAATTTCAAATTCAAATCCAAACACAACATTAAGTGACCGTTCTGGAAGGGGTTTCCTGTAATTAGGCCTGTCAATAGATCGGATTCGGATCAGACAATTTGATCCGAAATCCAATAACGTCGATCCGATAATCCAATAACGGATTCGGATCGGATTGGATTAAATCCGTTATTAATCCGAATCCGAACTTAATTTTTTAAATTTTTAAATTTTTTTTTTAAAAAACAGTAAATTTTTTATTTTGAAAAAAAAATGTTTAAGGAGTTGTTTTTTAATTTTTTTGGGAAAATATTTTTTAAAAAATATTTTTTTGTATTTTTTTGGAAAATATAATTTTTTTTTGCTTAAATTTTTGAAGTAAAAAAGTTTTCGGATTCGGATTATCACTGTCGGATTCGAGTCTTATCAGATTTGGATCGAATTTGGATCATATCGGATCCGAATCGAATCCGGCCCATTGACAAGCCTACCTGTAATGCAAAGCCACACTTAAGGGTTGTGGTGTGCATCCAAGCCGTTCATCTGGCAATCGATGATCTAGATTTCATCTCGGCCTTTGTATATCGGAATCATCCATTGCCAAGATGAAATCAAGACCATTGATTGTCGAGATGGATGACTTGGATGCCACACTATAACTTTGTGGTGTAGCGGTGCACCATAAGATCCCGTGTCCCTTTGCGGCTTCGCCGACCAACGGGCACACGGGGCCCATTCTGGGTCCTGCGCAGATGATCCGAGCTGTTCAACAGTTTTTTTTAAAAATCGAGTGGACCCGTGTAAAATCAGCTCAATCTGATATATACACGTGCTTGATCCAATCTTCTATTTTTCATTCAGATTATATAATCCTGAAATCTTTTTCAATCCACCATATATTCTTTTTTATCATCGTTTTTGGCAAAAAGTTATAGTTTCGTATATCCTTTAATCGCTCTTTAAATATTTTTCCCTTTATTCTCCTTATTAGTGTTGGAAACAGAATTATAGACTTCGAAACAAAGAATTATTTTCTCATTATCTTTCATTATGCACTAGTAAAAAATAGAAGACAAATACATTATAATAAATTTATCTTGTTGGAAAACTAATACAGTATAAAAGGTCAGTATATTTCTTAGAGCATCTACAGTAGAATAACCAAAATTATAAAGTTAGCAATGTTTTCCTAAAAAAATGCTCATAATGACATAATCAAACTTAATATTTGGTTCTTGGATAATCAAAACTAGCAATTTTTTGCCAATAACTAAACATTCTCTCTCTCTCTCTCTCTCTCATATTTTTAAAAGAAGCTTTTGTTTTTTTTGCAAAAACAGTAAAACTTTTTTTTATTAAAAAATATTTTTTAAAACTGTCTTTTTTTTAAAAAAAAACATTTTTTTTATAACTTTTTCTGAAAAGTGTTTTTTTTTAAAATAAAAGTTTTCAAAAAATTATTTTCCATTTCTAATAACCTATTTTTATTAGTTTGAAAACTATTTTAAAAAAAAATATTTATGTGGTGACAATTTTTAGTTTTTTATAGGTTGAAAATGTGATGTGGCAAGTTTTGATTATTCAATTATGATTATGCGGATATCTACGTAAGATGATGTGATAACTTTTGATTATCCACTTTTGATTATTCCACTGTGGATACTCTTATATGGTGGATTAGGTATCTACATGTGTTTTTCAAATGGAAAATACATGTTGAAGAGAAAACAATGGACACTGACTATCAAAATCAAAATACTATGACCCGTTCGTTTAAGGGTTTTAGACTACTCTCATTTTTCTCTCTATCTCTCTCAAATCATTATTCTATTTTCAATTATTACTTTATTTCTCTTTACACTCAGAACCTATAAATCTAAATTCAAAATCCCAAAAGGGTCATAAGATGCATAAGTAAACAAAAGTAGGTATAACAAAAGTAGGTAATAGTTATGAACTTAATTTAAACTTAACTTAAATCTGAAAAAAAAAAATTTATTTAAATTTTTTTTGTATTTGTTAGTTTTGCGCCAAATTTTTGTGGTTTATTGATTCGTCTCGACTAGAGGAATCAAAAAAGTATTTTTTTTTTTACTTTTACCCAAGTATTTTGAGAAATAACCAAGTTTTTTTTTATTTTACTTTTACCCAAGTATTTTAAGACGAATCAATAACCCAAAAAAATTTAACGCAAAACTAACACATGCAAAACAAAAATTAAATAAGGACAAAATTCTCATATTTGAGTTAAGTTAATACGAACGCAGCCTTATTTTTGTTGATTGTTGTGCAATCTGGGAACTTGCACCAATTACATTTCAAGAGTCGATTCTCGGACCGGTTCTGTGAATATTTTTTAAGGAATCCCATTTTCAGCTCAAATACTAAACTAGTGAACTTCGAATGTTTGCTGATTCAGATTTCGTGCACCTATCTATGTATTTTCTTGAGTTCGGGTGTCCGAACTTGCTTACGTGTACCTATCTGTGTTTGAAACACATTGCTAACAATATCATTACCCAAAGTGAAAATTCAACTCAATAGTCAAAGACCAAAAAATTTCCAAGAAGCCAAGAACCAAGCTTAACGGATAAAGCAATGAAATACCACCCCTGCTTTTGAAAAATGAAATTCCAATGAACTCGAGTTACCACGGAAGGAAAACGAAAAATGCTAGTTGCCAGGGGAGAGAAGTCTGTGATCTCAAGTATTTACCTGATACGGCGGAATCAACTCTTTGGTGAAAATATCATCCTCATTTGATCTTCTCTCAACCCTCAAATAAACACATCCAATCAAGCTTGAAGCAAGAAGTGTAATGTTTAGAGGTTTATCAAGGTTATGTGAGAGAGTTGGTAAAAGCTCAAGAGAAGTCAAATATACAATGCACAGATAGCAACTTTCCAACCAGGGAATGCGTTAATAAGCCTTTTAAGGTTAAACTTAAACTCGATGCTGCAACAAGAGTTACTATACATACTAGTATAGCGTTTGAGGATATACTGAGTAGGCTGTCATTGCTTCCTCAACAGTACGATCAATGTAATATGCATCAGTCTTTTGCATCCAAGAAATATTCACCTAGTTTAGTAAAAATAATGGTTAACTACGCAAACAGACATTCCCCTCTACCTAAAATGCTCAAAATTGTGAGCACCGTAAGGTTTTCCGAGTCATCAAAATAGATGAATTGTCCATCCTGACATCTAAGTTTAAGATTTTCTAAAGGTAATTTGATCCATCTTACGTATCTCTCAACTACTAAGGGGGCTCCAATCACTTATTAACACCATCAATGAAAGCCACATAATTTGTAACTGTTTGTAAAAAGGACCATAATCTCAGCATAAAAGTCAGAACATGTAACTGGGATCAGAATCGTAGGACAAATCTTTATCAGCCAAAATACGATAAAGGCTCTTGTTTTAATCCAACCAACAAGGGCTAAGTCAATTCCTTCCTTCAACTTCAAATGATGTGTTAGATTCTAGAGTCTATGTCTAGGCTTCTATGGGCCAATACAATCATACGGTTGGAACATGAACATTTACTGGGTTAGAATCTCGATTGCAGGGTCCGGAATATGTGTAGCGTTAACTATTAGCATGGAGACTAGGATTTCATGTGCCCCCTCATTGTAGGAATATATTTGAGATTCTAGTGACAAGTGAGTGAATATGACGGGGATGGCTTATAGAGAAAACGAAGTGGGTTGGTACTCATGGCCATAGGCAGGCTTTTGCTGAACGGCATAATTATCTGTAACTTTCCTTCTTTGGTGCACATGGATGGATGTGCTTCCTTCGTGATATAAGGAAGTATCAACTAAAACTCCACTACAACATACAAACACAACTCGAAGAGAAAAAATTCCAAAGTAAGAAGGTAAAATAGAATGAGCTAAAGGGCAAATATCAGCAAACGAATGCATCACCGAAATGCAATGAATATAGTGCTTAAGCTGTGTCCCACTACCCACTTACACTAAGCATGTAAGTTGTGGACATTGGGACAGCATTACACTAAGCCTGTAGGATTTGGCCAACAATTTAAGAAGGTTGGAGCAGCAGAATATCTACAGAACTAAGAAAAATAAATAATAAAAACAATACAAGGTGAGGCAGTACATACAGAATGAAATTTGTGTTTCTCATGACACTATCAAAAGATGAACAATTTGGAAGACTTGAGGGCAAGATAATCAAATTTGGAATGAAACACTACAAGGTAATGTTAATCACAATCAACAGAAATTATGAGGAAAGCAGTACAAAGACATACGTACAGGAATTTATAAAATCAGTTCACATCCTTGAGTCTTTTTATCAATGCATCAAGAGACTTCTTCTTTGGGTTCGCCTTGTATCCCCTTGTTCCAAAGGTCCCGAATAGCCGATCTGATTGATCCTTTAATTTCTCCGAAATGATCACTACTTTCCGGTAGTCCAAAGCATTATAACTTCTTTCCCTGATTACTGGATTCAGGAAATTCTCTGGGTGATTGCTCAAGAGTAAATTACTCAGTTGCCTAGCCTCAATAAGTGCAGCTTTCAACTGATTTGCATCAGCTTCTGACAAAAGTGGAGCCTGATTCTCTGCAAATGATTCCAGCAACCGAACATCTACATCAATCCCCATGATAGCATTTATGTTAAACCTCTTTACTGGTTCCCCAAGTAAAGCCCCCACAATCATCTCGGATATGTGCGCAAGAACATCTTGTAGAACTCTTTTAAGAACTTGAACCGGCAATACCTGCTGCGCAGTAGAAACCAGAGTTTCCAAATAAATAATCACCTCATTTGCATATTCATTCCCGTTTTGAGGAGGGTCATCGGCCATCCAGTTCACATTCTCAATCAATGTCATGAAACCATCTACCTTTTGTTTAAGCAACCCAGAAAGCATCTCTTCAGCGGCATCACGGGCTTTGTTCAGAGGAAACTGCCTCCTGCTCCTCTCCACCATTCTCAAAGGAACACCAGAAAGCTGTGCTGCATGACGAAAGAAGAAATCACAAGCACGCTCCAGTACAGCCATATTTGCTGCCACTTGCATTGCTTGAGAGACCCCATGGATGGAGGTATTAATGATCTTCAACAACCCTCCATCCAACACCTCAGTCAGAAGCCGGTCCAAATACTTCTTCACGACATCATAGAAATCAAGCTGCCCACCGTACGACATATAACTCACAGAGTCCTCAATAAAGGACCGTACTATTCTACAACAATCAGGAACCGTAGAAGAAAATGGCGCAACATATGGAAATGCAGGTACTATATCCGAAGTTTGTATATGGAACGAAAGCACATTCATTGAATACTCGTATTCTTTCTTCATCAACATCTGCTCAAATTTATCAGCAGAAAGCGCTTCCGCAATCTGTTTCCTGCAATCCGACAGCAACAACTCGTGGTACTTGTCTCTATGTTTGCTCAACACATCAAGCAAAGCATCAACTGGGTACCCATACCCGCGCGCAGTCACCCCTAGCAAACTCACATAGTCCTTAATCAACAACAAATGATTAGCTGTCTGCATCCTAGAGAACTGATCTTCTAATACAGAACACATTTTACTCACAGCCGTATCCCACAAGTTTTCCACTTCCATTTTCGTTATCAATTGCCCTCCGGTTCTCAAAATTCGATCCTCAACTATAAAGAAACCAGCAATTTGAGCGAAAAACGTCTGGTGGGATTCAAGAAAAGGTGTCATCGACGATACCTGAAAATCCGAAGTCAGTTGAAGCTTTCTATTCTCAAAGTAATACTGTTTGAACCGATCTTCAAGCCCTAACGTCTGGTGTATATGATAAGCTCTATACAGAGGAGTCAAATCAAACCCTAACATACCATTCCCACCGTTACTATACCCATCCTTATTATCATCGCCTATCCCACCCAAACCATCGTCATCTTCTTCTTCCAAAGCGTAAACACAGTCTCTCAGGCTGAGTCGACTCTGTTCCTCGGCTTGCCTCTGCTTCATTCTCAGCTCCTCTTCTCTCTGCCTCGCGGCCGACGCTTGCCCGATCGCCAGCTGTCCTAAGTTACGACTCACGATACGGATCTCAACCAGCCAATCGCCAAACTCTTTATTAACTCGTCGCTCGATGTGCGATCGAATCGCCGGGATGTGCTTCTCGAGCATCGTTCGGATCGTCGACGAAGGCGTTTTGTAGAGGAAGCCTCGCTCGATCGAGTCGACACACTTTAGAGCCATGTAGAAGTTGTTTTGCGATAGGTGGAGGTTAGATCGGGTACAAAGCTCGGTTAGTTGAACGCAGGTGGTTATGGAGTCTAGCGCGAGGGTGACATTTCGGCTGACCTCGCGGGCTTCGACGAAGGAGTCGAGAGAGGATAGTAAAGGGCCGGCGACGGACTGGAGTTGAGAGTTGGAGGCGTGGAGAGCGGATTTGAGGGAATCGACGTCGGAGAGGAGGGATCGGAGGTCATCGACGGCGGTGATGAAGTCCTGGTAGTGGGCCTTGCAGACGTCTTCGATCTCGGATTCTTTGGACTTGGAGAAGTGACGGAGGTGGTGGAGGAGGGTCTCAGGCTTGCCGGAGGAGAAGGCCTTGCGGACGAAGGGGCCAAGGTCCTCGCCGTTGCAGATGGCCGCGGAGAGGAGGAGCTGGTCGAGTTTATCGCCGGAGTCTCCGTCGGCAGCGGTTGGGGCGACTTTACGGCGGGTCTTGGGGGTCTGCATGGTCGGATTTGCGGTTGGTAGAAGGGTAAACGGCGAGCAACCGCTGGATGGACGGAGGCGTCAGGAACGGAGTAAATTTAGGTGATCAGAAATCATGGAGGGGACAGGTTAGGGAATGTGGTCTTGACTTTTCCATAAAGTTGAGAGAGAGAGAGACGGAGGAAATTTCATTGACTAAAAATACAATGGAAATGACGGGAAAACCTGGAATCATATCTCAGGTTACTGGGTCCTGCTGTGTTTATAGAATGGGTAATCTGGTAATTATGATTTGGGGTTTTAATCTCTCTATTGCTAATCTCTGTATTCCATTTTTGGTAGGTTGCCAACCAGTAACCAGTAAATGTTCTACCTATGATAATATCTGTAACTGATAAATGGTCTTTCTATTTGATTAGAGTATCCACAATGTAGTAATTAGAAATGAATAATTAAAATTTGTTGATTATTCATTTAAAATTTTGTTAAAATTAACAATGCCAAGTTTCACGTTGTATGACGAATCAAACTATGTCCATTATCATCCTCTATAGCAATATGTTTTGTAGAAGATTACTAAAGAGACCGTAAAGTGCCATTTCAAATTTGCAACATGAATAACTACTATTTTTATTTTCTTCCTTCATTTTCTCATTCAAATCCCAACTGAACAGGGCCTTGGGCTTTTCAGTTGCGTGAGTGGATATCAAATTTCGGCTGGTTTATGGTTAGGGGAAATGACGGCCTAGGACGTAAATTGATAATTAATACTCGTTAAAGAATATTTGTTAATACTAAAAATGTCATAAGCCAGTATTAATTATCAAAACACGTCCTTAGCCGTCATTTTCCTTTATGGTTATGGATCTGGCCCAAAGCCTTGAAAGCCCATATGGTTACAACGGATCTGGCGCAAACCCATGAAAGCCCATCTGGTTATGCAGCCCTACCTTTTCCCCTCTCTACCAACATAAAATCCCAACTCCAAAACCCTAGCCTCTCCTTCAGATCCCATTTTCGCTCCAGCAGTCGCGGCGGGCAACAGCAACAGCAACAGCCATGGTATCTCCTGCTCAAAAACCCTTCGAAAAATCTACACCAGTGTTTTCTTCCTGCATCTGTTTGTTTTTCTGTTAACATTTGCTTGTTCGAACTACTGAATTAATAGGGTATCGATCTGAAAGCTGGTGGCAAGAGCAAGAGGACTAAGCGGACCGCACCCAAATCCCAAGATATCTACCTCAAGCTCATCGTCAAGGTATCTTCTCTCTCTCTCTCTCTCTCTCTCTCTCTCTCTCTCTCTCTCTCTCTCTC
>BPLS01000165.1:394574-404594 GCA_019656275.1 Rhododendron kiyosumense
ATTTCCTATGGCAGTATGGCTCATACATCTTCAACTTGTTTTGAAATAAGGTTCCTAAGTTTTTTGCTTGATATTTGATCAGCTGTATCGCTTCCTTGTGAGGAGGACGGGAAGCAAGTTCAACGCCGTGATACTGAAGAGACTTTTCATGAGCAAGGTCAACAAGCCTCCCATTTCTCTCTCCCGTTTGATTCGTTTCACCGAGGGAAAGGTGCACCTCTCTCTTCCCTTACCCCACAACCCCCCCATACATTATCAATACTTGCTGGCTATTCTATCCGATTAACAAGGAAATATACCATTTGAAAATATGCAAATTGATGAATTGTTTAGTACTTCAGTTTGTAATTTTGAATAGCGAGATCAGTCATGCATCATGCCCTCATGAGTAGGAAATGGGGATATGTTCACGAGTCGTAACCCCAATTCCTGCCCTTGCTCAAAATTTTATTCAATTTGAATAGAACTGTATTCAAAAGCTTCATTTGGTAGGAAGTACTCAAGTGGATAAACCATAAACCCACATATAAGCACAAATTTTGAGTAAAAGCTACTTTTTTTTTTGATCAGCTGAGTAAAAGGTACTTTAGTGGCATAGTTGTAAAGTGAAGTTGAGAAAAGATTTTAGTCTACCTTGATTTGGTGAAAATTTTGAGTAAAGATAAATCTGCTATGAGTTCAAGTCGAGAACTGAAGTGTAGAGGTTTTTTTACATAGAATTTGGTTTTGAGTCATTTAGAAGAGTTAGGAGATGCTCTTACACACCTCACGTCCCCTTGCACAAAGTTTCCCCTATATCTTGAAATAACTATATATTCCCACAGTGGCCCCTGCCTGTATGTGAGAGGAGGGATATATTTCCACAATGTTCCAGGATTAATAGACCAAAAAGAACAAAATGCTTTTCTGTTGTAGAAAGATGGCTCCATTTCTGTATCAGCTTTAAATCTTCTTATATTGTTCTTTACATTGTCCCCTTGGGATTTTCTGTTTTATTTTCCTACATGTGATCACTCTTGGTTTGATACCAGGATGGTAGGATTGCAGTAGTTGTTGGGACCATAACTGATGACATCCGGGTGGATGAAGTCCCTCCTTTGAAAGTGACTGCACTGAGGTTCACAGAAACTGCAAGAGCGAGGATTGAGAAGGCAGGTGGGGAGTGCCTTACATTTGACCAGCTCGCTCTTAGAGCTCCACTTGGGCAGAACACGGTATGTCTTGCAATCATACTTCTTAGTTTTTGTTTGTGAGATGTTGTAACTAACAATCACTTGTTGGTGTTGCATACTTGTGTTAATCTTATGTTCCAAACTGCACGGAGCTGGACCGGAGTGTATGCTTGTAATGAACAAGTAATGATACTTGTGTTAACCTTTTTTCCCTGTGACCTCTAATATAACTACTGAAGATTTCAATTCTTTGTACTATTATGACTGACTAAGCTAATGAATTTGAAATGAAATTTATGGACTCTCTTCCTGCAATGATAAATATGTTTTCCAATTCCGATCTGGTCTAGTGTGATAAGAGTGAATCTTTACACTCAAAACCTTGATTCTCAACCAGTGCTGTTTTTTGTATTTTTTTTTTTTTTTTGTAGATTCTCTAACTCAGTTCATTCTTTACTTCCATGGTTTTAGAGGCAGTTCTCACATACCAATCTCTGTGGCCATGTGGTGCAGGTTCTCCTTAGAGGCCCAAAGAATTCTCGCGAAGCAGTGAAACACTTTGGCAAGGCTCCTGGTGTGCCGCACAGCCATACTAAGCCTTATGTGCGAGCAAAGGGAAGGAAATTTGAGAAGGCCAGAGGAAGAAGGAACAGTAGAGGCTTCAGAAACTGAGCTCTTGGCAGTGGTTGCTACACAGACTGATCTATTGTTCTAAGCGAAGGATTTTGTCCAGCCTTTTAGTCTTGGAGAGTATTTTGTTTTCTGTTTTTCTGTCTTTCAGACATTCTCAATATTGTAGCAGGTCTTCAACATTTGTGTTGTCCTTAGTTGTTGGAGCTGGAAAATATTACATGTCTGTCTATCAGGCATTGAGTCGTCATATTTTTCAGTTATGGATATGCCATTCAGAAAATAACCTGTTTCGGTTCCTAAAAGATGATATCCACCTGGTTAAGGTGTGTCCTGATCTGTTGTAGCAAATATTTGGTTCCGTCGTTGATGTGTTTTTTGGGCAACCAATTCGGGCTCCTGGAACTTAAACTATTCAATCTGCAGGAAGTAAGAGTAAAGAAACATCTGCATATTATGTTCTCTTTTACCCATTTTACTGGAATTTTATCCATCATGGTTAATCATGTTTAGTTTGAGCATCCGTTGGCACAAGTGGCACCAGCTGCTAGATAGCTTGAGTGTGGAATTGAAGGATCGGGAATTGAATGCTATGATTCTGTTTATAGATAGCCCGAACTGTCTGGATTGATGTGGTCTTTGGATTCATAACATCCCATAATACCCAACCAAACAGAGGAAAAAAGCGGACAATGGGTCGCAAATGCACCATGGGATTGTATAGCTTCTTGATGGGCTCTTTGAAATATTATAATCTGAGTCTGTACTGCTCATTTGATAAAGTTCATCGAACATAGTTCGGAGAGAGATTTGTTTTACAATTTATTTTGCGAATCACGGTAACATTTCTTTTTGTATACATGTGTTGTCCGGTCATGTGGTTATAATGTCCGGTGAACTAATTTTTTTGTACAAATAAAGTGTTTGACAAACTTATAAATGAATGATTCGAATCGTGAGAATGCTATCTCGAAATGCCTATTTGAGTGCATTCTCGTACTAATAAGTTGCTGCACTAGAATGATTTCTCCGTTTCATAACCGTGAAAGATGGTTAGGATTCGTAATCAGATGATATTGGTAATAAGAAGAGATTCGTAATGAGATGAGATTGGTGATGAGTATGTTTGTTTGAGACATAAGATAAGATTGGTAAGGAGATGTAATTGGTGAAGGCTATTTTCGTATTTGTGCATTGGCAATGAGGGGATTTGATTGTTAATACTAAGTGGGAGAGGCCTTTCTCAATCCCTCTAATACCCACCTTGCTAGTCCTAAGGATTAATAATCCCAACCCATTTTGAATTACCAAACACAGTATTAATAATCCATTGGGATTGGTAATCCAATCCCAACCCCTTGGAGGTTTATCAAACGGGCCGTCAAGCTTGAAAAGAGGTTGGAAAGAAAGTTCTTTGGTTAATGGGGTGTTTGGGAGCCTATTTTTTGGCTTTTTATTTTTAACTTTTTGCCTTTTTGGCTTTTGGGATTATGATCAGAATGTATTTTGTATTTGATAGAGTATTTGGATGATATGTACAAAATGTATTTTACAGCAGAAGTAGTGTTTGGGAGATATGGAATGAAAATGAATTATAGATTGATTTTTTACTATGTTGCCCTGGTTATTAATAATGGTGTATAATATATATATAAATAATGTTTTAATCAAATTTTTTAAAAATTTCTTCCGAAATTGCTTATGTACATGAACTAAAACTGTTCCCCCCCTTTTTTAATTATATTTTTATTATTTCAATTATTCTTTGCTCTTACTTTTCCACCAAAAATGTTTTAATGTTTTAAATTAAATTAATAATGAAGTTTAAACCAAAGTAATCGAAAAACCAATCAGTACAACATTACAGAAATTTATAATCTTAACATCAACATTACAACACAAAATATTACAGAAATTTGAATTAAAAAAAATTACATAAATTAAACAAATATACTACAAAATACATTACAACACAATATTACAGAAATTTGGAGAGAGGTGGTCAAGACTTGGGGTACTTCATTCTACATGCAAAATCCCAGATTTAAATCCCCACAAAAAAATCCCAGATCTAAAAAGAGACAAGCCAGGAATGATTATTGGTGGAGGAGGTGAAAAAATATTTGAACAAGAGGCAAGAACATGAAAGAGCGAAGGTCCAGTCGTCTGCGGATCGGTCTTCTCTCTTCTTGTATTCTCCTTTGGTCTCTGGTATGTGAACAACTGTGTGAGGTGAAGGAAAATCAGTTGAGAGATAACGTTCAAGAACGAGGGCAAAGTGAAAATTATTCCAAGAGGGAGAGAGTAGGGATGTCTTTTTGGCATGACAGAATTCCAAAATGAGAATGAAAATTGAAAAAGCTTCTTCTCACCTCTTTCTACGTTTTGTATTAGAAACGTGAAAATGGAAAACCCATTTCCCTCAAAACCCATTTTGCCTCTTTTAGCCAAACACCCAAAACCAAAAAAATGAGAAGTAGAAAATGAGAAAAGGGGCCATCCAAACACCCCCTACATACTTTTGACTTTGTAGTCTATAGAAGACTTCATAATGAGGGAATATTCTGGAATCGAATTAGATCGAATCCACGAGATACCAGTTCGTCACAAGATTCACTGAAAATGAAAATTGGATGGTCTGCCTTTAACCCATCAAGTCATAATAAGAAAGTAATTTTTGATGAATAATGAATGACTTATATTTGATCGAACTAAACTGTAAATTAATTAAAATATACCTAAATTAGGGATGAGCAAAATATTCGTCAAACCGTAAATCCAGTCCAAACCAATCCAAACCGAAAGATTTGATTTTGTTTTTTAGTAGTATGGTTTGGTCATGGTTTAAAAAAATTAGAAACCGCATTATATAGTTTGGTTTGTGGATTCATGTTTACGGTTATGGTTCCAAACCGATCCGAACTGTATAATATATATATATATATAATGTGTAGTTATATATATTTTAATTATGATTCACCAAATAAATATGGGAGCCTACTTTCCTAATTTATTGATCCTATTATATCCACCAATATTTAGTTTTCCAATTCCTATTCCTATAATTCCTCTACTACCATTATCAAAACTAATTACCCGAACTTTCTATATAAGAAAACCTATTCCTATACTATAAAAACCTAATGTACTAACGTAGCATTCATCTCTTTGCCCTTTTATTTGGTTAAGATGTTTAATGAGTGGTATTCTTAATTGGTTCATTGTAGTGACTTACCGGTATTTCGTTTTATTTGTTTGAGGCAATTATTGGTATTCTACTCTTAAATTTGTTGGTTGATGTTAGTTTGTTTTAAGAATTTGAATGAAATTGATTTTAATATAAGTTTTTTTTAATTTATCTTTGTAATTTTAAGTACTTCAAATATTTTTTTTAGAGATGATAACTTAGTTCAAAGCAAACCATGGTTAAAACCGAAACCGAACCGTAGTCTAATGGATTGGATTGGTTTGGTTCTATGCGTTTTGTGGGTTGGTTTGGTTTTCGAAATTTATAATCCATAGGTATTTGTTTGGTTCTTGGTTTACTATAAAACCGAACCAAACAGAACCATGCTCACCTCTAACGTAAATTGACCAGGACAAACTTGACCATTGGAAAAAGAAGAAAAAGGAGGAGATAGAAACCAGGACACGGGGGCTCTGCTGCCCGGATGGGCGCAGTAGCCCCTACCCAGGCCTAGAAACGGCTCCGTTTCATTTTAAAAAAATTTCAAACCACTAATTTGCAATCCTATGGAGCAGAAACGTGATTATGAGAGTTCTAGAGACAAAATTTGATTATGTCACTTTAGAATAATATGATCAAAATAATAAGATCTTCACACCCGTTCAAACGGATTAAAAATTGAAGCACTTAATTTTTTGAGACCATTTTTTTATTAAAAAATATAGTTAAAAAATTAAGTACTCCCATTTTTAATCCGTTTGAACGGGTGTGAAGATCTTATTATTTTGATCATATTATTCTAAAGAGATATAATCAAATTTTATCTCTAAGACTCTCATAATCACGTTTCTGCTTCATAGGATTGCAAATTGGTGATTTAAATTTTTTTTTTAAATGAAACGGCGCCGTTCTGGGCCTGGGTAGGGGCTACTGCACCCATCCTGCAGCAGCCCCCGGGTCCATAGAAACGATGTGCCAAATTATTTGCTACCTACGCACGTTACGAACAACCCATTTGAAAGCACTATTCGAAGTAAATGCTTTATGAAGTATGCATGAATAATTATTATAGCCTTTTTCAGTCAACCTTATCCAAGAAAATCTTAAAAAGATCCAATAAATCCATCTGATTGAGGTAGAAATGTGAATATCCCACCGAGAACATTTATCCCCAAAGACCAAAGGAAAGCACAGTCAAACTTCTCCTTTCTACTCCAAAAACCATTTACAGTGGAAGCTTTGAACTCCAAAGCAAAATCAGCAAAACTCTTCTTCTTCTTCTTCAGACAGAGAGAGAGAGAGAGAGAGAGAGATATGGAGAAGATAAAGCACAGCACCATATTCGTGAACGGCATAAACATGCACGTAGCAGAAATCGGCGACGGTCCACCTGTCCTATTCCTTCACGGCTTCCCTGACCTCTGGTACACGTGGCGGCACCAGATGCTCTCCCTCTCCTCCCGCGGCTACCGCGCAATCGCCCCGGACATGCGCGGCTACGGCGACACCGACGCGCCGCCCTCCGCCGCCAGCTACACCGCCTTCCACATCGTCGGCGATATCGTGGGCCTGTTGGATGCACTGGGACTGGATCGGGTCTTCCTGGTGGGCCACGACTTTGGGGCCTATATGGGCTGGTACTTGTGCTTGTTCAGGCCCGAACGGGTTAGGGCTTTGGTTAACATGAGCGTTGTGTTCCATCCGAGGAGCCCTTCGAGAAAACCAATTCAGTCACTTAGAGCTGCGTTTGGTGATGACTATTATATGTGCAGATTTCAGGTGATTTCTGGTTCCTTCAACCACTGTGATTTTAATCAAGCTTAGCTTATTTATGACAAATTGATCTCAAACAAGCTTTTAATCGGGCTGAACGCGAGCCGACCTCGAGTCATTTGAATTTATTATGCATCATAAGCCAAACAAACCGAGTAGTAACTTTGTTCGAGCTCGGCTTGAAAGCTTAACGTGCTTTAAAGAAATGTTCAAGCTTGGTTTTCCGAACAAAATCGAGCTTGAGCTCGAGTAGCTCGATTCGTTTGCAAGTCCTAATCGGAGAACTGTCCAATTTAGCTGGAACTCTGAGTATTTGGCGTATTCTACTGGAACTGTCTACTTTTGGTTTTATACGCTTTGCAGATTCCCGTGTGTTCGAAATGAAGTTCTGCTATGCTAGTATAAATATTGGGGTTGTACAAATGTAGTTGAATCATGTCTGAATGCCGTGCTTGTTTGGTTATTATGTTCTCTAGTTTCACAGCCAAAACACCCATAGAGTATGGCACACTAAGGTTTGTGTACCAATGCCAATCCCTTAAGAGATAAGGGAACATATGCATTTGACTATTTTGTGGAATGAGATGCTTCATTTACAATGACATGGTTAATTCGAGCACCAATTCATTATCTTTTCTACCACTCTTTGTTGTATGAATGGAGGAATCAAGGCAGCACATTCCAATATTTGTTGAAGGTGGTTAGAGCAAGTTTAGTACCATGTAGATAAGTTCTCTCCTTTTCTATGTACCGGCTAGATAGGAGGATACGGCTCTCATTCCTAAGGCACCACCTTAAAGACGTTCTCTTCTTTTGGTTTGTGTTGTAGGAACCTGGTGAGGCAGAGGAAGAGTTTTCCCGCGTTGATACCGCAAGACTGATAAAGTATTTTTTCTTATCTCGCACACCTGGTCCCCTTTGTGTGCCTAAAGAAGTGGGATTTGGTGGTTCACCCCATACTCCATTTGACTTGCCCTCTTGGCTTTCGGAAGAAGATCTCAATTATTATTTCACCAAATTTACCCAGAAAGGTTTCACTGGTGGATTAAATTACTACCGAGCTTTGGATTTGTAAGTTCTGTTTGGCACTTCTTTAGAACTTTTCTGCTTGTGTATCACATACTAGGTGGCATGCATGAATATAAGAAATTATATCCATGCACTTGTTTAGTTGAAATGCAAGAGGATTATCCTATATGTGGATTTCTACAGAGCTTTTTTTTTTTGAACGGCAAAAAATAAATTTCATTAATCTTTGAAATTGTTACAAAGACTAATAGGACAAGGAGAACGGCATCATATATTTCTACAGAGCAATGATCATTTCTTTAGACTATAAATTCTTATAGGATTCGGTTTTTATTTTGAGCTCAGTGATTAGGCATGAAATTTAGCTTTCTTTTTTTGTTTAATGGAGGAAGGAGGGTCTGCATATGTGAGCCTGGTAACTTCATTTTCCTATTGTTGCAGAACTTGGGAGCTAACAGCACCATGGACCGGGTCGCAAATAAAAGTGCCAGTTAAATTTATTGTGGGTGACGAGGATGTGACGTATACTACCCCAGGTGCCAAGCAATATATTCACAGTGGTGCTTTCAAAAAACTTGTTCCCTTTTTGGAGGAACTTGTTGTAATGGAAGGAGTAGCTCATTTTCTCAGCCAAGAAAAGCCAGAAGAAATCAGTGCACACATATATGATTTCATCCAGAGGTTTTGATCCGACCTTGTTATCTGTTCATGCCTTGTTCTTGTAAGTCTGATTAAAGTTCATATATGTAACCAGAATAAGACATCTCTTTTCAAAAAATAGTAGCCATGGTTTTGTAATTGTCTAATTCTGTGTCACTACAAAACAAGACAATGCCTATATGTTAGGTTCCGGACTACTTTGCTGTTATATGTTGGATGCCATTTTTACCGTTGAAATAACATGCCAATTTCTTTCGGGAGGGTTTATTATGCTGAGATCATTTTGTCGGAGGCACATGATAGATTGATGGTAAGAACTAAGAAAGAATGATAGTTTGGAAATTTGTCTTTTCTAATTCTGACTAAGAGAGGTAATATTGTCATTTTTAGTAGACCCCTTAACCTGAACCCATAGTTGATGCGACTTAAATACATATATGCAAAATTTGCATCCATATTTGGTGTCTAGGAAGGAGCATTCTTAGAAAGTCCATGCTAATCTACTTCTAATACGGCTGTTAATTTATACTTTGGCTGTGCAATCCTGCTATTTAGAATCCCAAAATTTGTCCTTAACCAAGAGCCGATTACTTGATTACCTATTGCCAACTTGTATGTGTTTCATCAGGAGATAAATTTTGCTAGGCTTTATAAGGTTCCATTATTCCGTACCCATACAATGGGTTTGGGGTCTACATGATTTTGTGGTTGTGAAGGGGGTTTGGACGCCACATGATCACACCCCACGACCCCTCAATATTTATCCTTTGTAAAAGGGGTTTGTGTGCTTAGACTTTTTGACTCTTAATTGCGTGGTTAGTTCAGCATTTAATGTGAGCCTAGTCCTCGTCCTAGCCCAACCTCAAACCATCATCTCAATCTATGATAGCCAAGGCCGCCTTTGAGATTTTCAGGGCCTAAGACGAACTTATGAGGGGAAAAAAATATTCATATGGAGAAGAAAAAAAGAGGCTCCTAAGACTTGAACCATGTACCTCTTGGGTAGAGGAACTAAGTTTTTCCACTAAGCTAGCTAGCTTATTTGTTATATAAGTGCTAGATTAAATATATATTACATACCTGGCTACACCTATCTGGAACCCTAATTTTGATCCAAAATTCGGGGGCTTAAGTCTGCTGCCTTGCTTGTCTCGGCTCGGAATCAGCCCTAATGATAGCCATTAGCCACCTACCTTCAATTCTTGGCACGCAACTATCAGTGGATTAGTCAGTCAGTAAGAAAATGACGTTGAAGAAATAGAGGAAATTTGGATTAAAAACCATGAACCTCTTGGGTAGAGGAACTAAGTTTTTCCACTAAGCTAGCTAGCTTATTTGTTATATAAGTGCTAGATTAAATATATATTACATACTTGGCTGTACCTATCTGGGGCCCTAATTTTGATCCAAAATTCGGGGGCTTAAGTCTGCCACTTTGCTCGTCTCGGCTCGGAGTCAGCCCTAATGATAGCCATTAGCCACCTACCATCAATTCTTGGCACGCAACTATCAGTGGACCAGTCAGTAAGAAAATGACGTTGAAGAAATAGAGGAAATTTGGATTAAAAA
>BPLS01000165.1:447053-567888 GCA_019656275.1 Rhododendron kiyosumense
CTAACTAACTAAGAATATCAACCAATTTGTAGTTAAAGGCTAACACACCCTTGGAGGGTGGCAAGCTAGAATGGATTATCGTTCATTATAAACAAACGAACATTACTAGTGTTTTATCAATGTGGGATAGAGGACTCTGCGGTTTCGCACAAACACTTATATAGTGAAATAATATGAGAAAGCAAAATAGGAGTACCATAGGATTATATGAAAAGCTTTCAATAATTACAATTTACAACACCAATTATGAAATGAATTGCTGTTTTGAAAAGATAAATGAACTATTCTTCGATACGCTTCTCGCTATAACGATTTTGATTTGTTCTAGGAAAAGTGCAATTTTGTGTTCATGCCCCATGGAAGGTAACCAAAGACCCTGTAGTTTGCAATCCGAGTTGTCTATCTCGGCAATCAATGGTTCAGCCCTCATCTTGGCAATTTTCAAGTTTAATTGCAAATCTGTATTTTCATTTGATGTCAGAAAAATCTTCAATGCATGACGACATCTGATTGTTGTCATGGCTTCAATCCGAACATAAAACGCATATTCAAAGGTTAAAGTCTGGTTTTTGAGTTGGCTTTCTACTGCGATTTCGATAGCTTTTGTGATATGGTCATCATTTTAGCCTCTGTTGTGCGAAAGGAATGGACTAGTACTGGTGAGATTTTGTAGGCGTGACGACATTTGGGCTTCACGTAGGAATAAAGCCTTTCAAACGGATAAAATCTTTCATTTCCTTTTGAAGTTTCCAAGGGAAATCATTACAGATGCTTCCTTTTGAGAGGAGCATATTCAAATATTCTTGCAGTAGCAGCCCAGATAAGATTAGAAGAAGACATATCATCTTTTTGGTCCCAATGCACGCACTCCATTTGAGTCACATAATACATGCGCATAAGTATGAACGTGAGAGTAAAAACGTATTTCAAAAATATTTTAAGTTACTCATGAGAGTAATGATTGAGATTGGCCGGGTACGTAAGACGGGAATTAAAAGCGGAAATATAGGGTCCTAATAGAAAATATTAATGTGACCTAGATTGCCATTCCACCAATGTCGATCATAAGAGATTGCTGCTAATTTGGGGTCCTAAATTAAAGAGAGTTGATTGATCGAAAACACCCAATTAATTCCAATGTTCCGTGAATTTGTCAAAGGAAATATAACTCAATGAAAAGATAACTATAACAGAATTACACATGTGCATAACCGAGTAGAAGATTGTTGTTTTGACAACAACTATTCGGATTTTTCTAATATATTTTACTAACTACTTATAGAAGATTGTTGTTTTGACAACAACTATTCAGATTTTTCTAATTTTACTAACTACTTACATAATAAACTTGGAAAGGTGTTTAGCTCTTAACAATCTTCTCTTTCTTTTTTCAATGGACAATATTGGACATTATGCAACATCTAAGAAAACGTTAGGCTAACACAAGAACTTTAACTGAATTTTGGATACGTTTTGATATCTCATGTAATGAAAAATAGTGAAGATAGCATGAAAGTGATTTGGACATTATCTAATTTTGATAAAATAATTGTGATTTTTGCCATTAACAAGGAACTTATCTTCTGACTTTCAACCCGACTTCATTACTGGGATTGCGTAAAATTACCATCTAATCATGGACGGACATATAGGTAGCTAGGAGTGAAAATCACACACAACCGATTAACGCGACACTATCAGCGCTCCTTCTCTGATCGTTTTATTCTTTCAAACGGGTCCATGACTCCATCGACCACAACCACAATTACCACTCCCACGGGAAAAGCCACACCTCTCACTTATTGCTGTTCACACCACAAATTATCGTGATTATCGTTGCAATATGTGTCTCGCATGTGGGCATGCTCGCTCTAGTTATCGTGGAAGCTGAAGACGAATTTGATTGGATGGATGTTGTGGACAAAATGGAGTTGAATTTGACTTATGAGGGAGAATTAATGCTTGGCAATGGAGGAATGAAGAAGAGAAAACTGATGAGTAACTAATTGAATTTGGAAAGTTATTGGGAGCATATTTCTGCAAATTTTATTTGTATTCTTGTTATATTATTAGCTTCCTTGAACTACATGGCATGCAAAAGACTTTCACTAAGGCTCCGTTTGTTTGGATGTAAAATGTTTTCTGGTAAAGTATTTTACCTATTTTTCGGTGTGTGGTTGTGTAAAAAATGAAAAAAATATTTTACATGTAAAATATTTTTACTCATTAATTGGATGAAAATAACTTACCCTTAAATCTTCCGTAAGTTATTTTTCGAAATGAACTCTTCTACAGTAATTCTCACTGCTCAGTTTTCTCGATCGTCAAACCCATGTTTAATTCCAATATTCTCAGATCTCTCCACCGTTGAAGCCCCCCTCTAGATCTCTCTACACATTTTTGTTGATTTCTGAAAATATTTTAAAGTGTCAACCAAATACTTGAAAATAAGAGTTTGAAATTTATTTTCTGAAAAAATATTTTACATAGAAACAAACGGAGCCTAAATAAATCAACATGAGACGGTACAAAATTTATAGGAGTATTGTCTTTCAATCTTACCTTAGTGGGTACAAACACAAAGTAGGTAGGATCGCAAAGAGAGAGAATATAAGACATAGGATTATTAGGAAGATACTGATATTATTGCTTACTCGCTTAAGTCTGATTTTACAAGGGGAGACACCCTCCTTTTATAGGCGCAAGGAGGGGTTGCCCAGCATCAGCGCTTACATCAGTTACACAGTACTTAAACATAATTGGACACTACTATTTACTACTTTAGGACGTAGAAGTTTTAGGGTTGATGTCACTTGGATCTTTTCCTTCAATGGCATAAGTAGGAATGCATCGTTATCGAAGGAGTAGTTAATTAACACTTGCTATATTCTTGTTAGGACCGCAAACGAATTGATCAGTTTGCTCAAGAGTAGCTCGTTTGCACCCCTACTTCTTGTACTCTCAAATGTACTCAAGGCAAGTTTCCCAAAAGTGATAAAACAGGCTGAAGAAGCTTGTTTTCTTTTATATTTTGAAAATAAAATAAACCCCTTTAACATTTTTGAAAAACTATGCCTTACTAATTTAGACTTTTGAAAATTCTATGTTGTAATTTTCAGACCCTAACCAATGGTGGCTTTGGTGTGGAGAGAAACTTTCTTATTGACTTTGGACATAGGTTGATAATGCAGGCGTATCAGACTAAAATAGTAAATATTACTATTTGATTTAGAAGGCTTTTAGAACTTTTATACTCTTATATATTATGCTTAAAGAGTTTTATAATTATTGTTGTCACTAAAAATGTGAGAATAATGATGCTTAAATAATAACTTTTGAACTCATGAAATCATCATTAAGTTTATTTGTACTTATAATAATTAAAATGTTTATTTTGAAATTATATAGGACCCTGACCTACCACAACTCAGCAAAACTATATTTGTACCTATAAAATGAGAAGAAAAAATATCTCCATCATACGGCGTTTGTGTGGTGTGGCCTTCCCTGAACTCATATATCTCTCTCTCTCCCTCTCTTTCTCTCTCTAGATTATCTCTTCACCATCTTCGTCCCCGCTCATCGATTGCTAACCCTTCGCATATATTGCCACATAATTTATCCGAAATCAAAGTGGCACAAGACAATCATTACTACTCTCTCTCCGCTCACAGCCGAATACGAATCGTTTGAACATATGTAGTATTGGGTCGAATCAATGAGCTTTCAATTTGAGTGTTTTCGGTTTTCTTCAACGCTCATTAGTTCGTTTCGATGAGATTGGTCCGTTCCAATGCGTCATGATAGGGATGGCTTGTGCTCCTTCAATGTCAGGTGCGTCCTCGATTTCCTTTTTCTTCAATTCTGTTAATAAAACTTGATTTCTTTTGTATGTAGTTGATATGGTGTAATTTGGCAGTTTCTGTGGAATGTGTGAACGTATGCAAGTTTTCGATAGGGGATGGGAGTGGTAGATACGACTGTAGTGCCCTATCTTGCGCGTGGAAGGCTCCGAGGGCATTGACTGGGTTTCTGGCAAGCACTGCACATTCTCCTCAGTGTTCGGTCTCGCCGAATCAAAGAACTGGGAGAAGGAATCGCTTCAAATCTGTAAGTTCACCTGGCTCCGTTCACTTGTCAAGAACTTACTGTGTGAAGATTTTTCTCGTTTATAGTTAAGTTAAGTATGTGTTCCTTTGATGCAAGAAACTTAAGAGCAAGTTGGAAGTAGTAGTTTAATTATGTAGAAACAAGATTCCTGCAACAGCTTGTGGTTTTTGCGGGACAAGTTTCGAGGAAAGCTAATCCTGGGGAAAGTTAGAGATGTGGGTCCCACTACTTCCCGAATAACTGAACGCATAAAAAAATGCAAGAAAGTTGAACATTCCCATGGGGCTAAATGTTTCTTACGCCGAGTTAAAATGATAGACTCCTTATGTTCTTGACCTTATGTACCTTGTAAAATGAAGCGTTCATAGCTGAGGGCTAAAGCTATTGCTGTTTCCGGGTTTTACGTAGAATGGTTTTTAAAGCAGTATTGCTTTGTTTAGATTCAACTGAAAATCATCAGGAAATCTGTCAATTACTTTCTTTAAGAATGAAGATACATGTGACCGTAATTACCAATAGTTCTGTCGCTTAGAAGCTGCTATTTATGTTTGGCCTTTAAGTTTGGCGGAATTGGGTTGAGTGTTAATGAACACGGTCTCATCAGTAATCTCTGAACAGACAATTCCAGCTAATTGACTCTATCAGAAACTGATTTTCTGGTAACCTGGTCTAGCCTCTAGGGACTCTAGGAATCAGTTTTTATGTCCTATTTTGCTTTCTTCTTGTTCCATCTCGAATTTTTAATTTTCCTTAGTTTTCATGATTATGCAGCTTTACACTATGTTTATATCCTTCTCCCAAACACTTTTTGTCTGAAGTTATGGGAATTTTCTCGAGTACGAGATTTTGAAGTAAACTTAAAAGTTATCAGCAAGAGCATGGAAATATTTGGATTACCAAGGATGAATATGGGGGGAATGATTACCTTTCAATGACCAAACTGCCTTTTTCTGATAGTATTTCCATCCTTTCAGATCTGAGTTCTAGTTTCTGCTAAATTAGTTGGTTTCTGTTTTGACAAAAAAGTGGAAAACATGTATTACAACTTAATCACTTTACTTGGGCCAGAGATGTGAAGCATCTCATGTGGGGAGCTGGTACTGCACTGAAGCTTCTGAGTTTGTACTTCCAGGAAGACTCTTAAGATCAAGTTTGGTTCATGTTGGTTGTGGAAAATGGAGAATTTGTTGTTCTTCTCCATCTTCTTCAGCATCCTATGAGGAGGTTTCACCTGAAAAGTTATGGGAGGTAAGAGAATTGTTGCTGCACTGGTACTTTTTTGTTTTTATCTTGTTCTTTATTAGGCATCTATCCTCTTGTATGTTTCACAACTTAACAGTTTCAGAGGCCTATCGATGTAAATTTTAGTTACAGTCCATATGAATGTCGTTATGGTTTGATGGAAAATCTATGAACTATGTGGTGTTGTTGCTGATTTTCATGATGTTCAATCATTCTTAGTAGCCTTGCCTCCAGCATACACCCACCCTTACTTTAATTTGTGCCACCACTTATCTTTGAGGTGATTCTAGTGCAAGCCAACTGATTCATTGGTGCTTTTGCTGGTGAAATGATAAAATGTATACCAAACCAAACCAAGCCTTAAGTCTTAATCAATCGGAGTTGGATACATCGATCTGTTGGTGACATGGTAAAATGTATAACATGAGGAAAAAAAAGCGAAGGTGAATGAATGGATTGTGTGGGAAACACCTCCATAACAGTTGTGCTTTGCTTATTGATTCAATCTGAGTAGAAGATATGGGACGCACGAGCTCTCAACCCAGCTTAGTCTAGGTTTCCTAGGGAACACCTTACTTAAGTGAAGTGGGACCTGTCTTGATTGGCAAACTACTTACCAAGATTCCTAGATGTTAGATTTGCACAGTACTCGACTGAAGGAAGGAATGTTACTATAATTTTATAGTTCTGGATTTCAGAGATAGCGATTGGGGAAGGAAGCAAGAGAATCATGAATTGCTTTTCAGTCAACTCAATCACTCTTCAGCTGGAATCTGAAGCAGCAAAAGAAAAAATCTTGTGGCAATTGTTCTGTACTATTCAATCAACCAATACGTAGGGTGGCTAAATGAACATGGGAAGAATTACTGTTGACTGTCGTATTGAAGTTTGATGAGCTGATATAATTGCAAGAAAACTATTCGTTGGCCTTATTATGTACCACCAGGATTGAATTTGTATTTTCTTCATATTTTCTGGTTATTGAGGAGGACATCTGTTAATGAAGGAGTGTGTTGTAGCTTGTAGAAGTATCATGATAATCGGTGCTTGTGATGTTCCTATCCCTTTTATTATGGAGAAGTTCGACTTCTCTCATAAAATGAGTGGAGACTTCATGCATGTTGTCTTTTCATCATAGATGGAACATTGAGAGTGTGTTGAGTGGTGGAAGTGCAACAAATGCCATGCAATGTTAATTACTTTTATTTTTTGATTGCCTCAGGATCTGAAACAAACTATTTCGTACCTTCCAGCAAAAGAGTTGGAATTGGTGCGCAAGGCTCTGAATGTAAGTCTCCTGTATTTTCTTTTTATCCCGTCATCTTTTTCAGGGGTTGAAGTGTTGAACTTCTTTTGAAGACAATGTAGTGGCTGACCACATATTGGCTTAGTCAGAAAGAGGGAGGGAGGGACCATTTGTTATTAACTGTTCTTCTTGGGGTGTTGTTGATTTCCCAGCATCTATATTTCTACTTAAAATTGGCTTTGGTGTTTTACAGCTAGCTTTTGAGGCACATGATGGCCAGAAAAGGCGCAGTGGAGAGCCCTTTATCATACACCCTGTTGAAGTAGCACGTATTCTGGGAGACCTGGTGAGTTGCAAATTTCTGAAGCATTCTTCTTTTTAACGAAGTATTTATCTTGGCCAGCATTTCAATTATCTGTCTTTGTTGTGATCAACGACTTTGATTTATGACAAACTACTTTTCTAGGAGTTGGATTGGGAGTCAATTGCTGCTGGTTTGTTACACGATACAGTTGAGGATACAAATGTTGTTACTTTTGAAAGAATAGAGAAGGAATTCGGTCCTATCGTCTGCCGCATTGTAGAAGGAGAGACTAAGGTCCTTTTTTCTTCTATGTTTCTGTTCTCTTCTAGTCATTTAAGTTGGAGTAGCTTTGGCTTGGATACCGAATTAAATGGTTAATTGACCGGTAAACTAGGTGTCCAAACTTGGAAAACTCAAGTGTGAGAGCGAAAACGATTCAGTGCAAGATGTTAAAGCTGATGACCTCCGGCAGATGTTTCTAGCAATGACAGAGGAGGTGACACTTGTTATATTCATCAATCATCATGTGAACATGTTGAATGCCACTACCAACTAATAACAATTACTTTTCAGGTCCGTGTTATAATTGTCAAATTAGCAGACAGATTGCATAATATGCGCACTCTTTCACATATGCCTCAGCATAAGCAGGTGGTTAATGTTGACTTGGTATTGAATAGTTTGATTTTCAATTAAAGGGGTTACACAATATATTGTGTGTTGCTAACATTATTGATTGATTGTGGTTAGGCCAGCATTGCGAAAGAGACGCTACAAGTATTTGCTCCCCTAGCAAAACTTCTAGGGATGTACCAAATTAAGGTATTCCAATCTACGTCAGTTGATAATCTTACTCTTGTACTTTGAATTCCAACAATCATTCTCTCCTTTGTGTTCCGACAAACTTCTGTACTTTCATGCTGCCTAAAGATCGATATATTAATGCTGAACGAAGTTTTTTTTTTTTGGTTTTGGTATAGATCTTCTCTGTCTAGTTTCTCTCTTGGCACTTTCTTTTATGTTCCATTTACTTGTGAAGAAATCTAAGTTCCTCTTCCCACATTCTGGACCTATGTTGCCAAGGAACATCAATACCCTAGGGCCTAGCCCTAGGGAATTACGTTTTAGTATGCACACTCTGAAACATGGTACACTTCTGTTCCAATACAATAATTTAGTGATCCAATGCGATCCCTGTAAGATATTCCAAAAAAGCATGAAATTAAAAATTAAAATTCTAGAAAGCGTGAAATTTTGGTGAGAGCAATTGTGAATAAAAACCCAGGTCATTATGCTCCTAGAAATGTGTTTTGTCTGGATAATTTGAAAATTAATAATTAGTTGTACTAGATGTTTATCTCTTGGAAGAATAAGCTTTAATTTTGTAATCTATAGAAGCCTACCTAACCCTAGTGTACCACCACTTAGGCATGTGGCATCCCAAGTTCTAGATGACTTAGTGTTGGAAATTAAGTTAAGATGTGAAAAGCGCTGATTTCTTTTATTTTGGGATTGAATTTTCACCTTGATGTGCATACCGATGCTCTGGACTATCAATGAAGGAAGCATGGTAATGTGCACATAAATTGATTTGGGTCTCTAGGCCTGCCCTCTCTGATGCCATTTGGCTTTGATTTGGGGGCATGGTTCTACAACAAAACGTCCCTGTAGCTCCTCGGTTCTTGGAGGTTTAGGGGGGCCACTGTTTCAGTGGTACTCTGAGAGCAGCCACTTTGTGCATATATTGCCAAAGGTTAGGTCTGTCTCCAATCATCCCCCGCCCATACCCCCAATGATTGGGGACTAGATGGGTTATGTTATGTTGTTGTTGTTGAATTTTCACCCTGTGAATTTTTTCCTGTATGAACAAGCTTGCCTCGTTTCTCATTGTTGTGTAACATTACAACATTGTATTAGACTATTGGTGTTGTTTTTGGGGAGGCCTCATTGATTCTGGAACTGGCTTATCAAAATGAATGTTGTGATATGCCAGCTGCCATGTACAGGCCAGCCATGAAGAGCCAAATTTTACCTTGAGATAATTGATCATGCCTTATCTCACCACTTCAAAAAAATAGTCCTGTTGTGTATGATCTACAAAGAAGAACGCTCTTGCTATTATTATTTTTTGACAAGGTTTAATACCACTAACCCTCACCCGTGATTTTTGAAATTCCTCTGCATGTGTTACTGTTTTCTGACAATATGCAAAATACCTTTTCTCTGTTAAGTTGGTGTCGATAGACTTGACAGTAAAAGCTCATATCATCATTTAAGCTATCTAAATACCATTTCTGTCCTTGTCAAATTTATCAAGTTTACTTTCAGTTGGGGGGGAAATGGATAATGAAGCAAATGGGTTTAAGTAGTATATATCAGGTCCCTTATGCCTCCCCTTGACAGACCACTTTTTCCAGGGGATGCAATATTCACACCCGAATCTAACGTTTACCTTAAGCTATGCTGGAAGGTCTCTATAATTGTCAGGTCCTTAGACTACGTTCGAGTAATTATCCCATTTTTCTTTGAAATTTATGCAGTTACATGTGTCCTTACACCTAGATATTTTCCTAATGTACTATTTTTTTTTCTTGTAGTCTGAACTTGAGAATTTATCCTTCATGTACACAAATGCTCAAGAATATGCAAAAGTCAAGAGTAGAGTTGCAGAGCTATACAAGGAGCACGAGAAGGAACTCGTAGAGGTAGACTTCTATTTTTGGTCAAAATAATCGGATGAAGATTTACAAATGACCATTCACCTATTTATTCTTATTGCATCGGATATCGGAAGTTGGGATAAAAAGAAATTTTTTGAACTAAATCTATGCTTGTAATGATTGATGATGATGAGCAGTCTAGAAGTTAGTGTCTGGAGTATTTTAAAGTCTTGACGTTTTAAGTGACTTCAATATTGGTTCTAAGAATCTGGTCTCCTAATCAGTCCCTTCTCCCTAGGCAAACAAAATTTTGATGGAGAAGATTGAGGATGATCGATTCCTAGACCTTGTGAGTGTGAAAACTGCAGTTCGATCTGCATGCAAGGAGCCTTACAGGTAACACCATGAACATCATTTTTTTATCATGATTTCAGTGGCGATGCTGTGTAGCTCACTACTGGGTCCCTGTTGACTTCGATGCCCAGCTGAGCTCATTTCATCCACATTTGTTGGAGTTGGAAATAAATGTTAACCTGTCAAAATGCCACAGGTTATAGTAGGGTCAATACTCAATACGGAGCAGAATAGTTGACCTTTAAATTATGTTTATTGTGTAGCCCAATGTTTGACGCTCAGAATGCTAACAGATTTTCTATCTAATGTTTTCTTCTCTTAAATGTTTTTTTTGGTTCCATATGATAGCTTTATGGAACGTCACCTGTGCTACTGTTGTGTTGAAGCTTTCCTTGACAGGTTATCTTAAACTAATTTTGTGGTTTAATTACAGTATCTACAGAGCTGTACATAAATCTGAAGGTTCAATAAGTAAAGTCAACCAAGTTGCACAGGTTTGCTATAAATTATCCTTGCGAATTTTTGGTTGCCAAATTCGCATGACATTTCTTTTTTGCTTCAAAACTAACTTTAATTTGCTTGGATTGTAAGCTTCGGATCATTATAAAACCAAAGCCATGCGTTGGAGTCGGGCCTTTGTGTAGTGCTCAGCAGGTTGATTCTTACTCATTGCCAAGTAATGTCCATAGTTTTGTAAATTACATACAAAATACTACAGTATTGATCATTTCCCTCGCTCTAATAAATGTGCATTTTTCAGGTCTGTTACCATGTCCTTGGGCTATTACATGGAATTTGGACCCCTATTCCTCAATCTGTATGTAACTTGCTTTTCCTTTGTTTCGAGAATCTGAATTCATGTTTCATTTTGTTACTAATCACTATTGGTCTATTACAGATGAAAGATTATATTGCGACTCCAAAACCTAATGGTTATCAGAGTCTTCATACAACAGTAATTCCATTTCTTTATGAGAGCATGTTTCAGCTAGAAGTTCAGGTTTGCTTTTTAATCTTCAATTTTTTCCTCATTATGCAATTTCTCTCCTTTGATTCTTTGAATGCTGTTTAATGTCATATCCTTATTATTGGTCACCACGTGAGTATCAAATATGATTTTGTCCTTTTGAAAAACATTCAATTTGAGTTGGGATGCAGTATTAAAAACTTATATTGATCTGCTAAATTTATGAAAAAAAATATAGCCCTTGACAGCGCAGAATAGCAAAGAAGGATTCATGTATCCGATGCCTTTTAATTGTAACATGAGGCTTAATTTTATTTGGATTTCCCTTCTGGTATGCAGTCATATTTTTTCCTTTTATGGTTGACAGATAAGAACTGAAGAGATGGATCTGATAGCGGAGAGAGGCATTGCTACCCATTATAGTGGGAAGGTTTTGGTTAACGGTTCCCTCAGGGTATTTTTCTTTGATCCTTGCTAATTTAAAGTCTTCCTTTAAGGAATTTTCTTTTTATATTTCTTTGGATTTTTATTCCTATTTTATTTCTTCATTCCCTCCTACATGAATTTATAGAACCCGTAGTAATGTGCGCAGTACAAAGTTCATGATGCAGAACTTGTTTGGTTCCTGATGAAGTTTTGAAATACCTGACTTCCTTTCCCTCCAGATTGGTTGGCTCAATGCAATTAGGGAATGGCAAGAGGAATTCGTTGGAAACATGAGTTCCAGAGAATTTGTAGACACCATCACCAGAGATCTTTTAGGTAGCCGTGTCTTTGTGTTTACTCCGAAGGGAGAGGTAAGAGGATTGATTCTCACAAATAAAAGAATATTCTGCTGCATGATGTAGTGTTCTAAAACTCGCTACTTGGTAGTTGCTCTGCCAGGCACCTTGGAGCAAGTAGTCGGCGTTAGTCGGCGAGTAATGGCCACCGAGTAGGGATTAGTCCCCTCGGCTAGGCACCTTGGAGCGAGTATTCGGCCAGGAATACCGTGTTTTAGAACACTGGCATGACGTCTTAATGGTCTCTTTCACATTCCATGCAGATTAAAAATCTTCCCAAGGGGGCAACTGCCATTGACTATGCTTACATGATACACACTGAAATTGGCAACAAAATGGTCGCTGCAAAGGTACACTTTTAACTGTGGGCTTGTCATTCTTAGCATTCCACAGCTCACTGCCCGATTTTTTTATCCATTTGCAGGTCAATGGTATCCGTGTTTGTCCCTCTCATGTACTTGCAAATGCTGAAGTTGTTGAAATAATATCCTATGATGTGAGTTGATCTCAGTCCCTTTTTGTTGGATTTTTGGGTAATTTACATGTAGATGATGTGGTGGTATTTATGTAGATGATGTGGTGATGTTTATGTAGATGATGATGTGATGTTTTTACGATTTTGGTTTTTTACCTTCCCAGAGTTGCTAGAAAACTATGTTTAACATGATGACAAAGTATTGTGCCAAATTATGTTTTTCATGATGAAAACTAACATGATGACAAAGTATTGCACTCATATCATTTTCAGAACTCTAACGCTGAAGATGTTTCATGAGGCATGTGATTCTCTTGACGCGCTTAACGAAAAAAGTACCATATCTCCGCTAGTAGATGACTGTGTAATCAGATTAAAAAACACTGTAGGGATAGGACTTGGGAGTTCTAAAGCATATAGATAATTTGACTTGTCAAGAGGAAATGAAGGCCCTTATCACTGTAGACGATGAAGTGGCATGTCAGAGATCTCTGAAGCAATAATAGCACAACGACGAAAACAACATATGCCCTTGTCTGTGGAGTCATATTTCCGTATTCCAAATGTTCCTTTATACATCCATAAGTTTATGACTTGTAAGAAAATGTGCCAGCAAGGTGGTCATGGTATTCTTCCCATCTCTGGTGGTAGTTAGCAAGTTTATTGTTCTCCACAGAAGTAAAATCATATTAGGGGGTATGCATCTACCATGCATCTGCTTCCAAACCACATGGCATAAACGCTGTAAAGTATCAAGAGATTGAAAGTTAATAGTTGTGATGACTATCTGGGTTGCAATTCCACTAAATGTGTGTATTGTAGGATGTAATAGTTCTAATCTTTATATTCCAAGCTCTAGAAAGTTCAATGTTAAGATGTCATCCATCCCTTACGAGTGGTAGGTCCTAAAGTAGAATTCTAGACTTAGTTGTTCGGCCTCTATACGAGTCACAGACATCCTATTTCTTTTGTTGCTCATAGCTAGTGTTTGATATGCTTCCTAATTGGATTTGTTTGTTGCTCTTGAGTTACAGCCTACCATCCATATACAGTGTTCTCTCGAGTAATTTGCAGTTATGCGTATTTACCACTAACTGCAACTTACGTGAAATTTTACTGTGAAGTGATTCAGTTGTCCTTTGCTTGCTTCCTATGCGACTCAAAATTTGCATTTTTGCCAGGCACTCTCAAACAAAACAGCATTCCAAAGACATACAGAGTGGCTGAAATATGCTAAAACACGAAGTGCCAGACACAAAATTAAGAAGGTAGGTTTTCCTTACCATAGAATTTTGGTACTTAGACATCCATTGCCTCTGTCTGTTAATGTAAGGTTTATGATGTGTTCAGTTTTTGATGGAGCAAGCTGTACTATCGGCAACGGAAATAACAAAAGATAGAGTAAATGAATTTGTTACCGATCCCAAGGAGGATAGCAAAGTAGAAGGGCTCTCAGATTATTCCAAAGGAAGCTCCTACAACTGGGAGAAGATCGTCAGGAATGTTGTTGAAACCTGCAAAGATACTTTCCAACTCCAACGTGGTAGCATTCAGGACCCCAAGGTCAATGGGAAACATAACAAGCATATGCAGCACGTGAGTTTGAAGGCCACAGGAGAGGTTTTATTTCAGGGAAATGGTGTAGGTGAAATGATACTTGCAAATATTCCCATGTACGAAGAAGTCTTGCCCAGTCTGAACCGCTGGCAAGCTGACAAGGTTGCATCTTGGCACAACCTTGAAGGGCATTCCATTCACTGGTTCTGTGTGGTGTGTATTGATCGAACAGGTGAGTCTTTGCTTCTTTTTTCTTCTTTTCAATAGCCCATCTTGTGGCTCTCTTTCTTTGAGATTCAATATGTAAAGGGAATATTTGTGCCAGTAGTCATTAAAAAAATGTAGCGGTTGTAGTTATCTTTGCATTGGGTTACGTTTGCATTCTGGAAAGGGGAACAATTGTTGTGGAAACCAAGTTAGCTCCTTCCATACTATTGAGCACCCTTGGCACCGATTAGATTATTCTATTCGGTTACATTTGCTAAATTGGCCATTACATATTTTACCAACCCGAAATGAAATGAAGTAAAACTTTTACTCGCTAGAGAATTGAATTCACGTCATGTTTATTATAGTTTTGTCAGTACTTATAGGCAAGAATCCATTTCAGGCATGATGGCTAAGATTACAACAGCATTGGCAGCAGTAGACATTACAATATGTGCTTGTGCGGTGAGTAGTTGTGTTGAAAAATTGCAGCTATACTTGTTTGTTACCATTGATCTTCTCCGTGTGGAGTCCATTACAAGTTCTATTATATTAGCAGGCAGAGATGGATAGAGGAAGAGGGTTGGCAGTCATGTTATTCCATATTGACGGAAGCCTGGATTGCTTGGTATGTGTGAAAGTTTCAAACACGCACTAATGAAATCTTCTTGTCTATGCTAGGTTTTTTCAGTCTTTTTTTTCCCTTTCAGGTTAATGTTTGTTCGGAGGTGGATCTAATGAATGGTGTTTTGGGGTGGTCTGTGGGTTGCAGCTGGCCTGAAAGCCAACAATTTCTAGAATGCTAGTCAATTGGTGCATCTGGCAACTGAATAATTAACCCGGCTAGCAGGGCTTGGGTATGAAGTTTTGTCCTCTTGTAAAGATCTGAGATCTGGCTAAGCGGTAGATAGATAGGTAATTACTTTTTTGAGTTTTTCCTTTTATTTGTTGGATACTGGTGACCAAGAGAAGCAGCCACCAATTTGATGTAGTCTGTGGATTCAGGGGGATTGTATATAGAGTGGACTAATAGTTTTTGAAATATACTTGTAAAGATACTTGCAAGACGAGGAGACTTAATCATTTATACAGAAGATTTATACACGACGTATCTACGTCTCTGGACTTTCTTTTTTCTGTGTTTGAAAACCTTGTATCTTCTGTTCTGAGAAGGACTATTATTCTAAAGAAAGTGGCGTTAAGGTTATGATCGTATCGCCCATTGTAGACTATAATAGCGGGAGCCTTGTGCACCGGTGCCCTTTGTTTTAATTTTTATGAGCAGGTGTGTACTGAAGCAATAAATCTTTCAAAGAACATGCAAATTTTGTTTTCTGCTTTCCCCACAGAATTGGATCTTCAAGAGGATGCGACGTAGAATTAAAGCCGGATGGATTATTGGCAGTGTAATATAAGGAACTCAATGTTGGGTGATTTAGAAGAAAACATGTTCATTATCTGCAAATGACTAGCTGACTTCAATTTTAGGATGAATTAGTGTGGTGGTAAGGTAATATAAGATGAGAAATGAAACAATCTGGAACAAGTTAACACCAATTTATGACACAAGAACCGTTAAGGAGATCAACGCAAACCAGGATCTCAGTTCCTTCTAAATTAGGAAAAATGCTACAGCAATTTACTAGTGATCCACTTAAAAATTTCAAAATGAGCTGATTTATCTGCAGGCAAGGTTAGAAAGTATGAAGTTTTACAAAATACAAGGCTTTGATCATTGATGCGGCGGTGGGCTTCATACACGGTGTGTAAATGCATCCACTTTGTAGGTGAGCAGGGACAATTCAATTTGTGGATAACAAGGGACATGTGGTATTAGAGATATGCATAAACAAGATGCCCTTGACCCTCAAGAGTTCAAATAAGCATTGGAGACATGAATTGACATTCTATCAACTTGCTGCCCCTTATTTATAAGTACTATAGGTAAAGCTATGGTAGTTCCCAGATATGGGAGAGAATCATCACTAGTAAGAATACAATGAGACAAAGCTTCACAATGTTGGCAAATGAAAGTAGCAGCGGTCCAACCACTAACAGCAGCAGCACAGCGGCTGACGATATCCAGATTCCCATGTTGGATGTGTCCGTTGAGACATTAATCCTCATCAGAAGCTCCTTCATCGGACTGATTCTTGATTGTACTGTATCTTCATTCTTGTAGTTGCCATTGGCATAGATACCCTCATTGTTGATGCTAGCATAGCAGCCAATCTCCTCTGTTTCAGCGGTTCTGTACTCATCAATCTTCTCCTCCAGTTTCTGGATATTTGTTTTGGACTCTTCTTTGAGGAGTTGTGATAATTCCTCTATTGAATCCAATGGCCAAATTGCCTCGACGTTGGATTCCATGGACGAGTTTCCTGTTTCTTCAGAGCTTTCTTCACCTTTCTCTGTCATTTCTTCCTCATCTGCATACTCATCATTTTCATCACTATCTTCTTCTTCGTCACTGAATCTCAGCAGTGGGTTGTCTTGAATTGTCTCAACCACTTCATCGTTTTCTCCATGGTCATATCCTTTTTTTCCTTCAATCAATTGAATTTCTGCTTTGTCTTTTGCTTCAATCCGCGGTGAAACAATTGCCTTTTCCTCTTCCATTACTTGGATTGCTGCGCCATCTAATTCCATCATAAAGTGATCCTTTTGAGCTGCCTTAACTACTTCTTCGACCACTTCTACACTATTCTCTCCATTTTCTTGTTCTTTTACAACCAATTGGATTTGTGGGTGGTCTTCAGCTTCGGTTTGCAGTGAATCTGGTGCCCCAGTTACCTCATCCTCTTTCATAACTTGGATTTCTTCCGGGTTAAATTCAACAGCAAACTGATGCTTCTGAGTTGTCTCAATTACTCTTTCAACAGTGTCTGCAATATTATCTCCATCATCTTGTTCTTCCTCTTCTTCTTCTTTTTCAATCAACTGCATCTTATTTATATCATCTTCTGCTTCAATCTGAGGTGCATCGGGTGCTGTGACTGCTTCATCCTCTTTCCTAACTTCAAATACTTCCCAGTTAAATTGAACAGCAAACGGATCAATTTGAAATGTCTCAGTTACTTCGTTCACTATTTCTGCTCCATTTTCTTGTTCTTCCTCTTCTCCTCCTCCTTGTCCCATCGATTGTATTTTTGGGAGTCCTCCTTCAAACTGATCTGATTGAAGCACCTTATCCTCAATTGCCTTTTCCTCTGCTACCAATGAGTAGTCTTGCTTGTTGACACCATAATAGTCGGTCTCCAATGAACTGTTTTTTGGTTTTGGATCATCACCCAATACGATGTCCAAATAGTTGGGCTTCTCCTTTGGGCGAGTGATCTCAAGCATGGTGTCGATGTCCTGTATCAAATTACCATCAAAACTGAGCTAAAACAGTACAGTATTGGTGAAATTTTGTTCTACTACAGTCTACCATTCAAGGAGTCTTGAAGATTTAGGGTGAATTAAGAACAAAAACAAGGAATCAAATCAACGGGCTGAGTAATTACAAAACACTGATAAATACCAAGATCAAGCTTTTGCTGGCGTCCAACGGTGTGGAATCAATCGGGGTCGGAGACGCATCTTTAATTTCATCTCCACTGCAATTGGAAAATTAATATATTTGAATCATTTAACACCATTTGGATGACTAATTTGTGGAGCGATTTATCCAGATCCAGAGAAAAGAAATTGTGGAGAAAATGTTCCTCTTCCCTAGAAAACAAATTCTTGATCCAAATCAGTACTCTACCGCAACATAATTACACTAGTACAGTTGATGTAAATGGTTTACCAATTAGTGTATATATATAATTAAATGCATGTTTAATTAGCTCTAACCTTGGATGGTAATCTGGTGGTGGAGAGGAATTATCTTGAACAAGGAGGCCTTTTCCCTGATCATCATTACTGTTGTCGTTGTTCACTTCCAACTGGTTACATGCGTCAGTGGTGGTGGGAATTGGTTGTGGCTGCGGCGGGTGGTGGTGGTGATTGGTTTTGTTGGGTAGTCTTTTGTTCCTCAATTTAATTGCAGAAATCACCGAAACTAAGGTAGCAATTGCCACTACTCCACCCCACACGAGAACTCCTCCAACACCACCACCTCCGCCACTGCCGCCGCCTATGCTGATAGCCATCTTCTGCTTTTCTTGCTTGATCGTGTCTTTGGGCTTCTCCATGTTATCAATTTTATTCCTTGTTCTGAAAATGCGAATCTAAACGTAATCTCCAATTTTCTTGGAGACGGAGGCTTGGTTCGTTTCTCAATGTATTTTGATTCTCATTGGGATTATCAATTCCCCTGTGCTGTGTAGTTTACTCGCAGATGAGAGAGAGAGAGAGAGAGAGAGAGAGTGAGTGAATTGGGAAACATCAGATCAGTCGGAGGTTGAAGCGGACATCTCGAAGTCTCTTTTAATTCCGTTGTTGCTTACCTACAAGCTGCACCAAACACTCGTGCCACTCGTGCTTATATTTATTATTATTATTTTTTATCATTGTGCTAATATTTATTTATTTATTACTACAAATTTTGTACTTCGCATTATAATTAGAGATATTTTAAAGAAAATATAGCTATATAAATATAAATATATAAATGCAGTAAAAAGGGCATGAGAGTGCAAAAAGTTGCCGAATATGTGGGGTTTGAGGAACATGGAAAAATGACGGCCCAGGACGTGTTTTGATAATTAATACCCATTAAAGACATTTTCAGTATTAACAAATATTCTCAGTATGTTCTTGGCAGATATTAATTATCATTGACCGTCATTTTTCCGAGAAAGAATATTGATGTACAAAGCCTACGCTTTGCAAGTAAAGATGTCATTTCCAAATTCCAATCATCAAAGTCAAGAAGCCACAATGAAACGGTTTCATTGGTGTGCTTTAAATGACTTGGATCAAATCATTCTACAGGCAACGGGAGAGTGAGGATTTTCGTTAAGGAGAGCCAACCTAAAAAATGGAATATTCATTGCATGACAAAAGATCCCACATACTTTTCATTTCGTTGCTCCAAGACATAAATTAAAAGATAATCTAATTTTTTTTGGTAAAGTAATTATGAAATAATAGTAATCTTTAAAGAATAAAGTATAATTACTTGAATTTCAAGAGAGCCAAACTAAATTTATTTAAATTATAACTCGACTTTAACTACTTAAATAGTGTCTGTAATGCCATTACTTCTTTTTTATTTGCAAGTTGCAACGCATGGATGAATGGAGGTATCCTGAATACCGAATAGAGTAATTGTTGTTGTTTCGTTTTCTTAATCACTTTGTGCCGTTCCGGATTTTAGAAAAAGGAAGTTTTAGAAAAGAAAGGTAATTTCAAGCTCCAAAATCATGTGTTTACGTAAATAATTTTCTTACAAATATGGATCTTGTTTGATATATCTCATTGAGATCTTTTAAACGATGCAAAAAAAATTGAAAAATTATTTTTCATTTTCATTATATTTGAGTTTGAAATTATCCTCTTTTTGAAAAAGAAGGTTTTTGGAGAAAGCGGAACGGGGCCTTTTTTACCGTTCCAGTTTCTCTTCCTTTTTAAAAAGTTCATTTTTTCCAAATTTCAAACTCAAATATAATAAAAACGAAAAATAATTTTTTGATTTTTTTTGCACCGTTTAAAAGATCTTAATGAGATTTTTCAAACAAGATCTATATTAATAAGAAAATTATTTGCGTAAATACATAATTTTTTACCTTAAAATTTACCTTCTTTTTCAAAACCCCACTTTTTACAAAAGTGGAACGGCCTTTCGAAAACCAATTTAGAAAAAGTTATAGAAAGAGAGAGAGAAGTCCAATTTTGAGGTCATCAAGCTATAAGTCACATAATTCGTGTGCAGATGCATGAGCAGGAGTGTGAAAGCATATTTAAAATACATCCCAAACTACTAAAATTCGCAAGAGCGAGAATTGAGAGCAAGAGCGCAGTGCGAGTGTTGCTAGCGCAGGACATTTTGAAAGATTGTACGACTAAGATCAAGTTACATTGGGGTGTGTGACCTTTTTCTTTGTTGGGAAAATTAGTCTCTCCTCGAAAATGCAAGTTTGAAATTTATCCATGCATATGGAGTACAAGTTTGAACTATACATGAATAAAAATCCTGTACTATATAGGAACAATATAACAGATTTGAATCGATGGACAATTGAAAATTGATCAAATAACAATAAGCAACGTTAGTAGCAAAACTTTACTAAAAAAACTAAACCAAAACGCCCGTGTTTCACACGATATCCTAAAATAGATTCTGCCTACCAGGTGGCAGTTGAGGTTCCATTTGGAGTCCTCTCAAGATACAAACAGTTTTACATAGCCTCAAACACACCACATGCAAAAATTGTGCAACGAACAAAATCATGTGCGTACTCTCTCACAAGAACAGCGAAGTTGTATAAACAATACTGTACAAAATTCTAGATTTCTCCAGAGTTTATGAAACAAAAGCATTGAAATTTCTCGTGTCCTCCAAAAAGTAAGAAAGAAACCCAATTTTCCATTGTGGAGGGAGACCTTTCATTTGTGTCATCACCATAAAATGGACCATGATGATCCATAAAAATGGATGTTTAATTAATTCTAGATAGACATGGAAAGCTGAAAGGTTTGCCACGGATGAGTCAAGAACCGAATGGTCACGACACGACCTTTCACTTTCATTTCAAATCAAAATACTCTAGGCACACAAAAAGCCTTGTGGGCTCACAAGTCCAAGCCCTATCTCAAACTCGGGGCTTATAAAGCCTCCAATTAATAGTACTTTACTAATCACCTTCTCATGATGCCCACTATGTGGGACAATATTCTCATTCATTTTCCAACATTCTTTTCTCATTTTTCATTCTACTAATTAATTGCAAGTAAAACAGTAAAAGAGATAAATTTAACTGCAAGTTAAAAACAGAAATAATACCTAGTACTGCATTTACAAAAAGTAAAAGGGTTGTTCAATGATGGAGGAGAGTGTATGTTTTGTTTTATTTTATTTATTTCTGTCCGGATTCAGTCCCGTTTCTGTTCGGATTTAGTCCGGTGGGTTTTTTATTTCAATTGGTTTTTGATGTTGTCTATGATATGAAGTTCCGTAATCTCGAGGCGTCTGGTATTTGGATACTATAGCTCTACTTATGTTGATCCTTGTTGATAATGGTGTGGAATGAGCGATAGCTCTTGCTTAAGCGTTAGATATCAGTTTCATCTATTTGCTTTTCTTGTACTATATCGTTAACTTCAGGGTTTGGCTGTGTCTCTGTATTCGGGTGAAAATTTGTTACTGCCATATAGCTTGATCTGTATCCCGGTGATAATCTGCAAATATCGTATGACTTTTATAAATGGATATGCTTCTTCCGTCGACAAAAAAAAAAAAAAAAACCCATTCACAAAAACTCAGCAAAATTGTGCAAATAGTCTAATAGTTTAGGGCTTGGGCTACCCAAGTTGGATTTTGTTTCTTTTTTGACCACGTGATCTGCATGCCAAAGCCCAAAACCACTGACGAGGGTGGTTTTCATTTGCTTTCTGGAGTAGAGCGCTTTTTTGGAGAAAGTGGATTTTTGAAAAAGAATGTAATTTTAAGGTTAAAAATTACTCCCTCCGTCCCAAATTGATTGTCCGGTCCGCAAAACGGAGTGTTAAAAATAATACAATTTTTGCAAGAAAAAATCAAAAGTTTTTCAACAACTTACTAGATATCAATGAGAATTTTTAATTTGTGAAAAAAGTTTGAATTTTTTCTTGAAAAAATTGCATTATTTTTAATACTCCGTTTTGCGGACGGGACAATCAATTTGGGACGGAGGGAGTATGTGTTTACGTAAATAATTTATCTATCAATATAAATTTTGTTTGATAGATATCACTCAAATCTTTTAAACGGTATAAAAAAAATTAAAAAATTATTTTTTATTTTTATTATATTTAAATTTAAAATTACCTTTTTTTAAAAAGAAGACTGTGAGAAAAAACGGAACGCGCCGCAGTTTGTCCACCGTAACGAATACTCCATATCAATAAACAAACAAGTTGGCAACTGGCAAGGTCCCATTCAACAAGTTGCAACTGGATGTAGTGGAAAGCATGATGTCGATGACTATAATCAGATTCTCACGACTTAATTGCTAGGATGATCCGGAATATTCCTGAAAAAGAGGCTAGCTACTTAATCCTCTCTGCGTTTTTACTTTTTTCCCCTTCTTTGCGTTTCTCATTTTCATTTTACCCACACAAATACTAACATAAGAAAAACAAATTAGCCAAATATTTGAGAAATAACCACTTTTTTTACTAAAAAATAGTTATTTTTTAAAATACTTGGGTTAAAGTAAAATAATTTTAATTTTTGGATTCTTCTTGTCGAGACGAATTAATAACCCACAAAAATTTTGACGCAAAACTAACAAACGGGAAAAAAATTTAAATAAAAATAAAAATAAAAATAAAATTTCAAATTTAAATTAGGTTTAAGTTAAATTCGTAAGAGCATGTACACCAGAAGAGCAAAAACCACATTTATAGCTATTTTACCTAATCAATGGCACCAAAACCGCTTGCAGCAGTCTCGCAAAACAGGAAGGCATTTTCCCTTTCCGAAAAATGCTCTCTACTTCTACCGAGCAACTATTCACAAGCCATTAAAATACTATTGTTCTTCCTCTCTCTCCTCCCTCATTCTCTCTCGTTCTTCCTCTTTGCAGGACTACAATGAAGGATTCCAGCGAGCTTGGAGGGGGTAGAGGACTAACGGGGGGTTTTGATTTTTATGGGTTTGAGGAGGGTGGAGGAGGGGATCGGAGAACTGGAGGAGGTGGGCAAGGATTGGAGATTAGGATTTTCAGTTGGATCTTGAATGTGCAGGTCAACGATCGGGCCATCTCTGTTTCTCTCTCTACCCTTCTTTCTGTCTCTCTGTTGTATATTTTATTTTATATTATATTAGATTTTATAATAAGAATGAAGAGATATAGTAGAGAGGATTAGTGTGGAATTAAGATAAGAAATTTTTGAGTAGGTAAAATAGAAAAAGTGAATTATTGGATAGATAAAATATATTTTGTTAGTGTACATGCTTAAGAACACAGAGTTAAAGGGATCAGAATGCAATTAACTATAATTGAAAAAGAAGACACGGGAAGAATCGAATCGTAAACGCCAAGAAAGAAAGTTCCACCCCCCACGCAGTCATCACCCATATAAACTCTCACCCCTCCTCCCCCTTGAACTATAAAACCCCACCCACCTTCTCTCTCTCTCTCTCTCTCTCTCTCTCTCTCTCCATTCTCGTCAACAATTTCCACAACAACATTCCTACCTTCCATTTCTACCAGTGCCTTCCATTTTAGTTTTCAAACAAGAAGAAGAATCTCGTACGATTTTAGCTCAATTCATGTGTGGCGGCGCAATACTAGCTCCATTCATCCATCGCAGCGGTGACCGCTGTGTCTCCACCTTCGACCTCTGGCTCAACCCCCCATGCACCCCCCCAAAAGATCAACAAACCACCCGCAAGCGAGCTCCACCCTCTGCCGGTATGCCCCCTTAATTTCCCGCTCTTCACTTTAGGCCTCGTTCCTTTTCTTCTTCCTTTTTTAACAGTCAATCAATTCATTTTACAATATCCGAATGTAAAAGCCCGAAGGCTACAACAATTTCATCAAAAAATTACAGGAATGAACCAAAATGAAAATGATGAACAAATTATTTTCCTTGCAACTTTTTTGGTGTTCAGTTTTTAAGGAAGTTGTGAAACTCTTACTTCCTCACTTGGAAACAAGGTTTTTCCAAAATGGATCAAAACTAGCGGAATTCTTTGCCAACAAGTACACGCAAGTTTCATTTTTCTTTACATCATTGTATGCCACTTTTCTTGAAAATGCACTTTTTCACACGATATTTCTATACGGACAGGGGAGGAGCATGGCGAAAATACTGTAAAGAGGCAACGCAAGAACCTGTACAGGGGAATCAGGCAGCGTCCGTGGGGAAAATGGGCGGCTGAGATTCGTGATCCAAGAAAAGGCGTAAGGGTTTGGCTCGGTACATTCAACACAGCTGAAGAAGCCGCCAGAGCCTACGACAGAGAAGCTCGAAAAATCAGAGGGAAGAAAGCCAAAGTTAATTTCCCAAACGAAGACATTAATTACATTCTTCCTCCCAATCCTCCTCCTTCCCCGTTCCAGGCCTACAACGGATTTGGTGATAATTTAAATCAATTTGGGGCGTACAACTCTAATGGGTTTGTAAACGACCCTGTTACGGTTCTTAACAGTGAAGGAATTTGCGGGTCTGGGACAGAAAGTGCTTACTCTTGTATTGGCAATCAGAATGGAACCGATGATTGTTTAGGAGAGGTGAAGGCGGAGGAAGAGGAAGAGAAGAAAGAGGTGACAGAAGAAAAGGTTGAGGAGAGAGAAGAGGAAGAGAACGAGGTGCAGAAGCTGTCGGAGGAGCTGATGGCTTACGAGTCGTTCATGAAATTCTATCAGATTCCGTACCTCGACGGGGAGTCGGCGGCTGCGCCGACCAATCCGGCGCAGGAGAACGTCGTCGGCTCTGGTCCTGTGGAGCTCTGGAGCTTCGATGATGATACTAGTGCGGGGGCCTGAAAATTGGAAATGCCTTTTTTCTTGAACTTTTTGTTTTTTAATGAATTTCTGTTTGTTTGTTCTTAATTTTTACTACTAGTTAATTGTTTTTTGCTTTTTTTTTTTTCTATTTGTGGTAACTTGTAGTAGTAATTAAGACGTAAATTTGGTTAAGTTGAATAATACAGGATTCATTAGTGCTTTGAGTTAGCAAGTGTAATTACGAATTTGTTCCAGAATTTGAATTTATAAAATTCGATTAATGATGCCTTGCCCAACGGTGTATGCTATCCTCTTTCTGAACTGAACAGATGAATGATGGGAGTATTTCTTCTTCTTCTTCTTAAAACATAACGATCGATAATCAATTGCAAAGGTATGTAATGTATACCAACAAGGTTTTACATAAACTGTGTTTCAGGTGGAACAACAAACAGTACTCATCCACGGACCATAAAGTCAGTCTGATGGAAATGAAGCTCAATCAATTATTCGTCTCTTTCTCCTTCCTCAATTGTAATATACTGTATGTATATCTCATACTTCTATCTATCTGCTTTATAATGAGAGATCCTATCTCAAACTTCTATGTGCTTTATAACAAGACTAATCTAAGAGTGTGGTTTGTCCAAATGGCGAGCTGTGGCTTATCAAGAGGAAGCTGATCGAGGAGATAACGGGCTAATTAAGGATATTCGTGAGATTTGGTTGGATTTTTGCTCTATTTGTTCCCCAACCTTTCTCGGGCGGCCTATACCGCGGAAAAGAAAAGAGGATAATTACCAACAACTTAGTATTAGTGTTCAGAAGTGAATTGTATTTCTTCTTTAACTTGTCCTGAATTTTGTTCGTTTGTTTAATGAAAGCATAAAAAACTTGAGAGAGAGAGAGAGAGAAAGAGAGGGGTTCGAGGGTTGGCATAGTAGTTTGTTTGAGTAACTTCCGGAAGAATTTAGAAGACGCCAAATTATTACTCCCTCCGTCCCATAATACTTAGCACTTTCACTATTTTAACCTTATGAAAAAATTGACTATATCTTTTAATCCATAATTTTTTTATAAGTAATATGGATCTTGTTTGATAGAATTTAATTTGTTCTATTAAACAAAGTTCAAAAAATCGCCTAAAAGATTATGCATTGAAAGATATATGCAATTTAAAAATGGCATACATTCCTAAAAATGCCAAACATTATGGGATAGAGAGAGTAGTACAGTATTACTCAAGAAAATGTCAAAGTCTGTGTTTGGTTTGGTGGGTGGCATATGGCATGCAAAAGTAGGAAGGATCTCTGGTTTTGGGCATATATGTGGTTGGTTTCAAATTCCGAGTGCGCTCCTGGTTTCTGGTTCAAGTACCTCTGGCGGCCCAGCCCACTGCTTCTATATAAACTTGTACTACTGCTCCCATAACGTCTATCGCCTTTATTGTACTACACATGTACTCCCTCCCTATGCACACACCTGCTCCACACGCACGGAGAAGAATGGATCATATCCATGAAACTGTGACACTAACTCGGTCAAGTGCGGAGTTAAGATTTTAAACTCTAGATTAAAATGTCGAGACCCGATAATTCAACAGAATGTTGATTTTTTAATAATAGTATTTCAGATAACTTGATGACATTTGTGGTGTCAAATAGTATATGCTCCTAACATATATATATGATAAAAGAGGGCAAAAGGCACCTTTCTGACCCAAAAAGAGAGAGGAATCTTTCTTGAAATAAAAAAAATATATATACGCAGAACTACATACATGATTTATTCTACTTTTTTAACTGGGTTGATTTAGCATAATAAAAATGAATTTGGAGCTCCTAATGGTGCAATAATACCCATCCTATCATAAGATATACCCTTCTAAATACACCAATTATCTTAACGGGCCGGTTGGCTTCATAACTAATAGGCCTTAAAATAGGAAAAGGCCCACTCCCTATAAACAGTAAAGCCCAACTTGCAGCCTACTCTTGAAGGCCTTGGTCAACTATTGGGCCCGTAGCCCACTAGTTGAGCATTTTCTTTTTCTTTAAGAAAAGAGCCCAAGCCCTCCCGGCCTCTCCAAAACCCTAGGGCCATTATAAGCTGATCTGAAGGGGAGGCGGGCGTGTGTGTGAGGGGAGAGAGAGAGAGAGAGAGAGAGAGATATGGTGGTGCTGAAGCTTCAGAAGCGGCTCGCCGCCAGCGTGCTCAAGTGCGGCGGCGGAAAGGTTTGGCTTGACCCAAATGAAGTCAATGAAATCTCCATGGCCAACTCTCGTATGTTCTCTCTCCCTTATATTCATTTTTGTTTTTGCATTTATTCCATGATCCATTTCGTTGGATTACCGTTTGATACTTGCTTGTGTTTCTTTGTCTATTGTCAATTGTTTGTGGGAAACGATATGATTTTCTTATTCCATTTTTTGGTCCTGAACCTTGATATTATTCCATATTTGTTGATTTGGAGTATTTTTCAATATATTTATCTATGCATGCATCAGCGGATTAACATTTGTGCGTGGATTGTAGTGTTGAAAATCATTCACTACCAGAATATCTGTGCGGAATATGCGACGGTGATAGTGGATATTGGGTTTGAAACATGAGTACCACAGCAGGCCACATTATTATGTTTACAATACCTTGTAAAATCTTATTTAGTGTTAACCGGTCCTGTTTATGCATTTCACAGCTAGGGGAAAAATGAACTCGCACGAATTGAAACATAATTGAGTGGTATATGCGGACAATTGTATTTGCACGAGAAAGCATATTGTACTTCAGATAAACAAGAGTTATTTTATAATCTAATCAACAAATGTTCAACATATCTTTTTTATGGCTTTTGGAGGTAATAGAAGAATACATCAAAATGGGAGAGACTGAAATGATTAGAAATTGATGCCTTGTTACTGGATGATTTTAGTTCCTATTTACAAATTACGATTGATACAATAAGCAAGTGTCAAGTGAGAATATGAACATTTATTTACAACACAGCATTTTCCCTTCTTTTGGTAATTCGTTTTGCAAGTTGAAACTGACCCATGGTTATGCAATCCAAGAATTAAATATTGTCCACTTAAAATAAGCAAATGTCAAGCAAACCGAACTGGCCTTGAATATTTACATGCTGACATCATGATATCTGGTTTACTTAGTAAAAGTGACGCTCTTATAGCCGTGTCGTATATGAAAGCCTTTGCCCAATTGTTTGGGTAATGATTTCTCATATTGAATTTTGCCATGTTCATATGGTTCTTTTGTTTTTTGGTTGCAGGGCAAAACATAAGGAAGCTGGTCAAGGATGGTTTTATCATTAGGAAACCAACCAAGATTCATTCACGATCTCGTGCGCGCAGAATGAAGGAGGCAAAAAGAAAGGGCCGTCACTCCGGATATGGTATTGCCTTCTACTGATAATGGAAATAGGATTGGCTCATACACGCCATAGTTTGCTGTTTATGTATGTGTATATAACAGGGAAAACATCAGCTGAAATCTTCTTGGATGACAAGTAAATTTTTTTGGAATGATTTCTCTGGACAAGCCAAGATAAAGTTACTATATTTATACTCTTGAAGCGAGATGTCTGTGTAGGAGATGTCATGGTCAAGAATCGTTTTCAGTTCCATATTTTGAATCTCTAAGATAGGCTACAAGCCTACATCATATGGCCTTGATGGCAATGTGTTCTTTCTCAAGTTTTGGTCAAGTGGGTTTCTGATGTTGCTTCCTTTCTTTATTTCAGGTAAAAGGAAGGGAACAAGGGAGGCAAGGTTGCCCACAAAGATATTGTGGATGAGGAGGATGCGTGTGCTCAGGCGCTTGTTGCGCAAGTACAGGGAATCAAAGAAGATTGACAAGCACATGTATCATGATATGTACATGAAGGTGAAGGGTAATGTTTTCAAGAACAAGAGAGTGCTAATGGAGAGCATCCACAAATCCAAGGCTGAGAAAGCTAGGGAGAAGACCTTATCCGACCAGTTTGAGGCTAAGCGTGCAAAGAATAAGGCGAGCAGGGAAAGAAAGTTTGCTCGGAGGGAAGAACGTTTGGCCCAGGTACATGTTAATAAATCTTACCTTTTCAAAGATTTTTTACCCAAAACTTTACCCAATGTATGTATTTGTCATGTTGGCATACGACATGGAAAAATGATATAATTACTTGTTTTTTGTCCCAAATTGCCGATTTGATTATGTGGGATGGTAATATTTGTATTGTGATTATGAGCAGGGACCCGGAGAGAAAGCACCACAAGCCCCTGCACCAGCGGCGGCAGCAGCAGCAGCACCTGCAACTCAACCTACCCGGTATGTTGTTACTTGTTGTAGTATTATACAATCAGTTTGTTTAGATTGGAATTTGACAAAGTATTTCTCTTATGCTGGCAGGGCATCCAAGAAAGCCAAGAAATGAGATTTGCAGCAATGTGAGGATTAATTACTCATATGGTCTGTGTTTTTGGTATTGTTGCGGTCTAGTTGTTTTGACAAAAGCAATTTTTGGTTTCATGTCATTTTGGTTTATATTTAGAAGGCTAAAAGCTATCGAGCTTAAACTCCTCGTTTGTCTCTCTGAGGCAGGTTATTTCTTTCACTGCTTGTTCTTGTCCGGCATATGGCTAATCTTGTGACAAATTTGGACCAACAGAGCTCCTAGCGTTGGTCCCTTTTCGGAGTTTTTGCTTTTTTTAGATTGGTATGGCTTTTAATTTATCATGTTTTACGTGATTTTTAAAACTTTAGGCTCCATTATGTTAATATCCTTATTTAATTATTTATTTTTTGCCTTACGTGACAAATTATTCTTATAATATATCACATTTAATTCAAAAAATATGTATTTTTTTAAAGAATAAATACTTATTTTTCTTAGTTGAACGGTGCCTTGGTAATTAATTCAACTAATTTAGTCAAACAAGATTCATATTGCCTACAAAAAGTGCCTACAAAAAGTGTTACTACTAATGAAAATTATCAAGAAACCGAGGAACAAACAAATTGGGATGGTATATTATCTTTCCTTTTGAACCACAAGAAAACAGGTAACAAGAGGGCGGCGACAAACAATTGCAAAATTAGTGATTAGATTTAAGCATGACTCATCGCCACAGGTCAGGACACAGGGGCCACCAATCTATCCACAAGGGGCTAGCAATCTATCCACTAGCTATCCTGGCCTGGAGCATGAACCCTATCAACTAGCTATCCTGGCCTGAAGCATGAACCCTATCAGAGACTAACAATACAAATTGATGGAAACAGGGGTAATCAACAAACAAAACAGAAAAACATGACCACCGTGGAAGGACTCCACAAAGCACGCTGGCATCGACGATGGAGGCACCAACTGGATCTCAAGCCGAAGTAAAAGAGAATCTTCTCTGGCAAGCCTACGTTAGCACGACAGGCTCCGGGCACAGAGATCAAAGTAGGAATCTTGGGCTGGATCTTCGATCAACTGGCCACACGGTGCCGAAGGTCGTGATCTCACCCCCACAACTGACGATGATGCTTGGCCTAGGGCCACGCCTCGAAGCCTTATTCTATCACCTCCAACACGCGCTCAAACTGCCGCAACTCCTCCAAGCAGCTGGATCAAGCGCCGGATGCAGACTACATTCGGCCACCACACAACGCCACTTCAGAAAAGCGAGAAACAGCACACACAAAAACCACCCCACAACCGCCGCCCGCGGGCCACTCCTACCAAATTAGGAGACCAAGGAGGAGCCGGAATAGAATGAGTACACAAGCCGCTGGCTGGGGACTCATCTACTGGAGCACAACACGAGACCCAATCAAAATGGAGAGGGTCCAAACTAGGAAAAATAGAGAGGAGTGGAAAGGGGTGGAGAGGGAGAGGAGTGAAAGGGGGGAGAGCCGGGAGGGGAGGAGGGGAAAGGAGGAGGCAGTGGCCCCCTTCCCCCGGCCAAACCAAATTTGGGAGGTTGAGAGAGAGAGAGAGAATCTTTCCTTTAGTTTGAAATTCTGAACTTTGAAATGAGTACGTAATGGCTTTGTTTGGATCGTTGTTTGAAAATTATTTTAAAAAATAGTAGGGATAATAAGTAAAGAGAGATAGAAAGAGAAATGTTGGAAGTAGGGAAAATCTAAAAGAAATCTAGAAAAAAAAATTTGAAAAATTCTTTTTGAATTGTAAAAGGGACACAGCAGTAACATCTTGAACAAAAGGTGTCATTGCCATCCTTCAACATCTTGAACCCAAAAACATGAATCCAATCTTAACTCATCAGTCGTTCTGGACCAAAAACATGAATCCAATCTTAACTCATTGGTCTTATTAGATTTTAGTACCTACCATCTCGAGCCCACAAACCTAATTTGAACAATTCACCTAAGTTATGATGCACGCACTAACTACCTCTTTGGATGAAGGGGTTTTATAAGAAAGGAAAGGAAAGGGTTATAGTTTCTGGTGAAATTTCTCATTTGGATATATTGGTAAAAAATAGAAGAAAAAAAAAGTACAAAAAAGAAAATTTTTGATTGGCCCTTCCCCTTTCGAAATGATCTGATTTAGATTGGTTGTGTAGAATAGGAGTAGCTTCCATGTGCGAGAGTGACAGAGATGTGTAGAATAGGAGTAGTTTCCATGTGTGAGAGTGACAGAGAGACGTGGGACATAAGGAGCGATGTTATGAACCCTTGGATCCGTCTGAGCTTATCTCGCCCATTAGAGAAATCAATATGAACCTTTGAATTTACATCCATACACTAGAAAATATGCCAATTTCACGTCTTGTTTGCAAATGGAGTGGCAGCCAAGTCGATGGTGCCTTATGCTCCTTGCACTAGGGGAGGGATCAAACTCCACTGGCCCCATCCCTTTGCCCTTGATTAGCAATTGTAGAGGATTTGCCTTGTCCAAAATAAAAAATAAAAAAAAATCCCGTTTTAATATACAGGTATAATTTGCAACATGACGATTCCTATGTCTAAAATCTAAAGGCATCTCAAACCTCATTTGCCTCTCGTCTCACACACAATCAACACAAATGTGGGTTGACACTTGACAGCAACTCCACCCCCGACATGAGTGAAATAACTTATTAATTGCAAAACAATAAAGTTACAATAACACCAAATACACACCCTCACTCATATGAGTGTGTGGGACCGTAGTAATGTAGTATGTGTGGACCTCCACACCTATGTGAGTGTAGGTGTATACTTGGGTGCGGTTGTAGAATGATTCATCACAAAATTGGCTACGCAAATCAAGAAGATTTGTTGTGAACTTGGTAAATTTTGCGGACATTCTATCCTAGGACGTGAACAATATAAAGCTAGCTTAAATACAAGGGAACGGAACACAAACGAGATTTATAGACATAAGCAGTTTTTGTTCCGCTGCTGAATGTGATCTCTCCCTTCAAAACTGAACCCGATCCTGACTCGTATTGTCCTCCACAAACTTGACTTCACACTGTGTTGAAAGATTGAATGTATGGCATATGAGTATTAAATAAATGCACAATGACCCAAACAAATGAGGTCCAAAACATCATTAGTCCGATTATGAAGAGGTCAGGGTTAGCTGCACCGCGACTGCTAAAAGCTATTCTACTAGCTATGATAGAATGTTCATACAGGCCATAGCAGAAAAGGCTGCTAAAAGCTACTTTTCTACTAGCTATGATAGAATGTTCATACAGGCCATAGCAGAAAAGGAATAAGTTGATAGAAAAGTAATGTAAACCCATAAAACAGGAAAAGAATGGCTTGATACAAAGTATGTTCGCTACAGCCGGTTGGATGCAATGCAAGCGCTGGTGAGCAAGTACTGGCAACCGACGTTCCTTTGTACGCAAATTATCCTTATATTTTCCTTGCCAACCTGCTGTAATGCGTAGACTTTTATGACATGCTACTCTGACCATTAGAGCCAGTTGGATGGAACTCAAGTGCTGGTGAGCAAGTACTGGGAACCGAAGCCTTATACTTTCCTTGCCAACCTGCTGTAATGCCTAGACTTTTCTGCCAAGCTACTGAAGACTATCCCCTTCCTGTTTAGCTTTACCTTTCTTTTATGTCGAACATTCCTCTTCTGTTTTGAATTTCATTGTAATAAAGAACATCAGTTGCCAGTACTTATTCACCAGAACTTGAGTTCCATCCAATCTTGTGCTTAAAAAGATTTCTTGTGAAACATATTTGACAACTAAAAAAATGCAGGCTAGACTAAGATGTTACCTCATATGCTCTACATTCAAAAACATTAACTACAAATACAACATGCTGAACTATCTAATTCAACAAAGACAAAATGGATCAAAAAATTACCTTGCTGAATTCCACATTGAAGAGCGAATCTAGTAGATAGCTCCTTGAAAGATGGAGCCTGTTTCTTTTAAGCGAGCCTGTTTCTTTTAACCCTTTTCTCTCTCTTGAACCTTTTTGGGAAACGTTCTTTAGGGTCTAAAAGAACCTCATGATGCATCTTGGCCCAAAGATCTTCAAACTGATCATGAAAACCCTCTTGAAACCAGTCTAGAATTTCCAAATACAATTCCCTGGGATTCTCATCCCAGGCCTCTCTTAACATGGCACAGCTGTCAATGACTCTCAACCTGGACTTCAACTTATTTAGAAGATTCCCAACCCTTCTTTGAACTGCTGCCTCTGGCCTAAGAATGCTGGCAGGCGAGGCTGCCATGAACTGCTTGACAGATCTTAAGCAAGGCAACACATTGCCTTCAAGTAAAGAAGCAGAAAATACAGGTACTCTGTGCACATCATCTACGATAGGAACATTATGCAATGGGAGCTGCCACAGATGAGGGCCAAAACTCGGAACAACCCAACTGAAAACTTGGTCAGTCAAAGGATCATAATAAGGTTTGGGATCCACCAGGGGGGCAGAGAAAGTGCACAGAGACTTAGCATACTTGACAAGCCAATCAGATTTCACACTAGTTGCCACATGCATATACGGCCGTTTTGATTCTTTTGAATATAGCAGTTCGTTGTACACCAGGAATTCAGGGGAAAATTTAGAGACAGATGACCACCTATGAAGGAAAACTGTTTCTTTAACCATGCAAGCCTGATAGCAAACCGCGTTAACTTTTCTATCTCCCTCTGATGCTGAACCTCCTCTGATGCGTTTGGCAACCCTATCAGCCCAACCAGCACATATAGCTTGACCCAAGAGCTCCTCTTCATTCAGTAGAAGAGGATGCTTATCAGAAAAGACCCCCCAAGCACGTTCAACATCCTCCATTCTACCATGAGTCCATGAAAACTCCTGCTGCGGATCGTTAGTACTTTGGTTAAACACCTGTTGAAGTAGCTGTTTTCTCAGCTTGGAGATCTCCACCATGGTTTTCAGGTGTAAGGAGTGGTCATTGCAGAATTCCTCTTGTCTTATAGAACGTTCAAAGCACTGCAATGCATAAGCTATGGTCAAAACATCACTGCTGGGGTTTGAAAATTTTGCACGAGATAGTTTAGCAGATTCTTTTAGCTTCTTTCTTCCTAACTTTTCTTCTTTGTCTATACTTTTCTCTTCATCCTGCTTCAAGCCGTCCATGTCTTTGTGGCTTCCCTCAAATTGCATTACAAAAGGATTCGGACAGCTCATAGATGCAGCTGCTGCCACTGCATATCCTAGTACAAGGTTCGCCCTATCATAACTTTTCACCTTTTTCATGATTTGGATAACTGTAAGGAGCATCCGCGAGTGACGAGGACGTATGGGATACTGTGCCATAGCCTTCCCTAAGGGTGTTAGTCTCCCGTTGCTATCAAGGGCTTCAAGAATCGTTAAGCAACGCTCAGCTTCGGCTAAGGCAGTAACCTCGGGCGGAGTAGGAAACGGGAAATTTGAAACCTGGAATACCGAGAAAACATGAACCGTTCAATTTAAGTCACTTATTTTTAAAAAAAATCAGGGTAATCAAGACATAACAAGAGAAACACAACAGTCAGAACAAGGCTCTTGAGATTGCTCAGTACAAAGACGGACCAGGCCCGGCTATCAAATTACCAACAACCTTCGCCAGGTATGAACTTTTTAGTTGGCATTGGAAGCACGAGCAGCATCTTCAACTAGGAAAAAGTAAAACAGCATGGTTGCATATGCTCATTTAACCAAATGGCACATGGTATGGATAGCCAAAAGGCAAAGACTAAGCATGATTTGCGCGTACAGGATGAGAGACTCCACATGTTCATGGCCATGCATGCTAACCAGAACCCAATCTGACCACTGAGCCATGCAATGACAAGTTCAGATGTGACTAATTAAACCCAAACAAAGAAAGAAAATGGGGAACTAGAGGGGTTAAGGAAAACAGTCAATATCAATCTTTCCAACTAAACAGTCAGATTGCAAATCCAGCAGCAAATGCTGACAGCAAGAAGCAAACAATCTCAACAAAGGCCAACTTAGCATCATGGCAAGACATGGACTGGTAATCTAAGAAACATAGTTTCTGGTGAATCAAAAAAGAAAGTACTAAGACCGGAACTAACCAATTTGAAATAGTTGAAAAAAAAAATCTATTTTAGCAATCAATGAGATACCACTCTGGAAGAGCTATAATTATTTTTCTCAGATGGGAAGACTATAGTTACTTTAGGAAATCACCTTATGAACACCCATGGATTTCATGATCAGGACGATGTCATCAACAGGTACTTTTGATATCTCAGCACTTGAGAAGTCAGGGAAAATATTATTAAAAACTGCAGAAGAATAGAGGCGATAGCAGTGGCCAGGTGCGGTTCTTCCAGCTCTTCCTGCACGTTGAGCAGCAGATGCCTTGCTTATCCACTGGACTTCATAAGTTTCTATGCCATTGGAGGAGTTATAGTTCTTAACCTTTTCTCTTCCAGTGTCAACCACATAGTTTACACCTGGGATAGTTAAAGAGGTTTCAGCCACATTAGTGGCAACAACAACTAAGCGTTCTCCTTCCCGGATCCCTTCACACACACGATGCGCCGCTGATCCGGGAAGCATGGAATAAAGGGGAAGAACACACATTGCACCAGCACAGAGACCAGCTGCACCCCTTTTCTCCCCCACATTGGGATTGGATTGGTTTGAACAGCTTTTTGGAGTGGAAGGAACAACCTGTTTCTCATCAGAATCAGGATTCAAGGTAGTTTTTTCACCCAAAACCTCGAATGCAGCCGTCAATGAAGCAACTTTCCCTTCGTCTCTGAATACTTCTGAAAGATCATCAATAGTCTCAGTTTCATGGTTCAATAAATCCACATCATCAGTTCCTTCCAGATCACTATCTGTCTCCATATCTTCAGAAAAATCAGACTCATTATCCTCTGAATCACCTAGATCAACATCATCGGAACTGAACCTGTCAGTTTGTGAAGTTCCATGCATCTCAAATGCTTCGTTAATTTCCTTCATATCATTTTCCTCTATGGAGTTCCCTGCTGCGATTGTAGAAACTTCTTTCTCCATGTTTCTTTTAGAGCTATTCTCAAATAATTCCTTTGAAGTTTTACGTAGCCTCCGGCACAAGTTCTCTACTTCTCTCTGACCCGTTACGAAGACAAGTATGCCACCAGGTGGCAGTCTCTTGTGAATTGACAAGACCTTCTTATAGGCTTGGCCAATGTAGTCCACTATCTCCGTTCGCTTTGAGAAGTGGACAGTCACCGGAAATTGCCGGGTTGGGACTTCTATTACTGGAGGGGGGTTGAGAAATATCCTTCTTCCAGACACAAAGTCATCGACTCTCAAGGTGGCACTCATCAGCACCAATTTCAGTGGAAAGATCATACTTTCACGGCTAATTCTTTCTCCTGAAAAGACCTTACGCTGCTGTTCCTCATAGATAATCTGGGATCAATCAAAAGATCAAAACCTAAAACAAAGAGAAAAGGCTGGACAAGAAAAACGAGAAGCTACGATAGAAGGAAAACTGTGATCTACACTATCCTTCGACCAATAAAATTACTTTTAAGCTCAAACCTGGCGCTGTTGTATCACACGGGAAAGCATTCCAATAAGTATGTCAGTGTGCAAACTTCTCTGATGAGCCTCATCCAAAATTATGATAGAGTACTTCCTCAATAAGAAATCACTCTGAATTCACGAAAGGCAAATATTGAGAACAGTTTATTCCAAAAGAAAACAACAAAAGTCACTTAATGACATGATCATTAGTTCAATACGTCCAAAGTTCTAATTAAAACCATATATAAAACCGAAGTGTATTTTCCTAACATCTAACTTACCAATGGGAACAACAGATTGACTCATTCTAGTTCATGTTTATAACAACAAACAACACCGGGGGCAAGGTTTAAGAGGGAGGGGGGGGGGGGGGGGGGTTGCGGGGTGAGGAGAAACAAGGTCAAACATCAGCGTTAAGCAAGAGAATATTACAACATGAATTAAAATATAATTCAACAGCCTTGACTAGGTCTACAGTTTGCAGCAGTCATTGTCCCCTGCAAGGTGAGAATAGTTGTATGTGATTACAACTGGAGTTCCCATTCCTCATTGTTCATTATCTGCTTCTCGTTAAATTTCTTGTTACATTCAAAAGAGCAATAGAATGAATGCAGTCATTAAAAAAAAAATTATAAAACATGGTAGAAAACTTGCACGAGTCAATTCTGAGATGAATGTGTAGAAAGAGCACAGCATAATAAATAAATAAAAACTCAAGGCTTTTCACAGCCAATAGCATGCTATCCCCTGCCAAAGATTCTCTCTTTTAGATGTGGCATACAATGTAATTCATCGGAGATTCTGATGGGAAACAAAAAGAACACCCCTTTGGACCCTAAGCTTCAAGAGACTCAATTCCCAACAACACAACAGACGAATATGCATAACCTACTGGAAAAATTACTCGTTTTTCCTTTTCGGTAGGAAAAAGTAACTCTTTAGAAAATATGGAAGGGGCATTTTGCACGTACACGCCACATGCAAACCTCTTCACCCCTATGCATATCAAAAAGAATCTAGCTCTACCAAGAAACACAAGAAGATTGCAATAGCAATTAAGCGCGTGAATTATCAACAAAGCAGATTGTTTTTCAGCAACTTCACACCTATGCAAGTAGATAGCTAACCTGCACTTCTCGTAGCAAAATCCCATCAGTCATAAACTTGATGGAACAACTATTTCCAATCTTGCGGTCATGCCTAACTTGAAAGCCAACCTCCTTGCCTACATGAAGACCAAGCTCAAATGCCACCCTCCTGGCAGTTTCAAGGACAGCAATACGGCGTGGTTGGGTAACACCAATGATACCACTCCTAACACTGGACTGGTCTGAACCAAAGCCAGCTTCATAAAGGAACTGAAGAATGGAAACCACAAAGAACAGGTTAAGACTCAAAGACCTCCACAGTGAAAGTTACAACTGAATTTCGCAAAAATGTTAACAGCAAGCATCCAAAGAGGTTACCTGCGGAACTTGAGTGGTCTTACCACAACCAGTCTTCCCACAAATAATTACAGTAATGTTTCCATTGATAGCTTCCATAATCTCCTGCTCCCACATGACTATTGGAAGATCCTTCCTACTGTTCTCAGCCTCTTTTGGTCTCAATACATGCACTACAACTGGAGGACATAGAACTCCCTGTGGAGGACAATCTACCAGGTTGGTCGTCGAGCTAATATGCCTTTTTTGACTTTCGATGGCCTGATCCTGCCCCATAAGAATCCCCAATACACATCATACACAGGTAACAAATATGCAGAGTCTTACTATAAACAAAAAGAAGCATTCCTCCTCTTCCAGTCACTAACATTTGATCAAAAAAAAAACCCTATAATCCAAGTATGAAGCATACCAATGGGCTGTTACTTTTGCTCCTATCAGAATTGAACGTCATAGGCAAAGAATCTTGAGCATCTTCTCGTGGGCAGGTTTCATTATTCTTGTTGGCAATTTCCTCAACTGGCTCGGTAGCATCATACCCATCGACTGCACCAAATCCACTGCTAGAAACTGATTCTTTGGAATATGCCAAAGAAGTTTTAGATGTGACTTCCCTCTCGACCGTTACAGGCTGCCGAAAGTCTATGTCAACAAGGCCTTTTGTTGACTGGACTGTCTCAGAATCAGGTTCAATCTCACAAGAAGGGCTGACAGCAGCCTTTCTTTTGAAAGGTTTATCACTATGAGGCAAAGCTAAACCCGCCTTAGAAAATTGCACTTCCCTTCTACGTCGTTCACGCACAGTTTCAACCTACAAAATAATATGGTCCAACCATATAAGTTACTCGAGGGTACATTCTCTTACCGCAAAAAGAGAAGCCTAATAACTATTGCACTAACCTGACCAAGGTTTCGTGAAGACCACATCAATGCATATGCATCATCCCGAATTTTGTATTTCCTGAAATTGAAAAAAGTAACCAACATAAATATCCATGAAACAGTCTATACAACTCATGGGATAAAAGGGACTCTGCGAGAAGGAATTAGTCAAATAGACCAAAATGAGGGCATACTCCAAGGTCTCAATGCTTTTCGATAAGAGTAGTGCTTTCTCCTTCTCCTCCTGTGCAGAGTGCATACTAAGAGAGTCATTCTAAGTACGATAAACATAAAATAAGATCAGGAAAGACTGAAGTCATACAAGGATACTGACCTCTATCTTATTTAGCTTTCTTTTCTGAGATTTTGTCAACTTCTGCATTTTCTTGGTCCTAAGTTTTTCATGGACCTACACAAGGATATCCAAACAAACCAACTCATATATAATGCACCAAAATTGGAGATCTAGAAAAATACAGACACTTTGTTTCATATACCTGATTCTTGCCTTTCTTTTTACTCATTCTCTTTCCTGGCAAGATGATTGCATTGCTATCACCCCCATCTTTTGCACTACCAAATGCAGGCAAATAAAACAAAGTTTATTTAACCACACAAACTAATAAATAAAGAACGAAGGAGAGTAGGTTCGCAAAAGAGTGGTATAATTTTTTCAACAGTCTAAAAATTTATGTGCGCCTTCCATTGATGTCAAACAGGGAAAATAAGTTATGAAATACTGTTAAATATCAATGTTACTAATTTGTATACATCTATATCCATTACATGAATACAATAAAAGTGATCAATTTCTTGTTATTTTCCTTTATAGATAGGGCAAAAACTATGCTTTTTCCTGCAGTATATGAACAAAAACAGAGGCAAAACTGAATTGCAGTGAATGGTGCTGAACCACATCAATCATACTGAATAGAAAATGAGATTGGACGAGTCACCTCAATTCCCAATTAACATTTGAATCGAGTGGGTTGAAACTTGCAAATGGTGAATTTGATGATTCTAGTAACCATGGTGCTTTCATTTAAGTTTTGAATCCAATCCGAGAGAAGGAATCGTCAAAAGAAGTTCAGAAGCAACACATAGTCTTTTTACTAATCACCATTCCTTACAAAAACCTATATATTATACCTCCACAAATCTTGTCCACACTCCAAGTCCCCAAATTGTTCTTTAGCACATGGCTCCATTTGTACCATATCAAGAGAATAAGATTATGAAGAACCGTCTTGGCACCCTGAAAAATAATAATAATAAACTGTATTGAGAATATTTATTTTACCAGACTTGACCGGAAAATAAAAAACATGGAGAATTTGTTGGGTGAATTGAGTCATAAACATGGTGCTGGGAATTGTTTCTGTAAAGAAAAGATCAATGGCACATTTTGTTTTATCCTGGTTTTACAAATACAAGAATAACTTTAAGGTTACTAAATTACAAGGTTTCTTGACATCAAAATCTCTTAACTTTAACAAAACAGTGACATGGAGTCACTTGTGTAGCTAGGGAGATTGAACTAGTTGCTTTGTTTTTGGTACCAACACCTCTAAATAGGTGTTCCCTTCTCGCTGCATCAAAAACCAAATCAGAAGCTTCTGATAATATAAAGAGAAAAGAAAAACAAGCAAAAAGGGGGGAAAACGTAAATTACATCGAAGAACAATAGTTTGCAGCTGCAAAGGAAGAAGACGCGATGTTAGGTTCAACTTGAATCAGCTCCATCACGGAGAATCATTGAGATATAGACTCTTATCTAGTTTTCCTAACTTCAGTAGGTAATATACGAATAGAGAAAGCAATAAGGCGAATTCCAACAGAGAACGTGAAAACCCTCACCTTGATGTATCGTCGACGGTGTTCCGTGAGCGGTTGTCGGCGATGATCCGTGGTGGGAGTGCAGGTGTGTGTTGATTGTCGGAAGAAAGAGGAAACCAGAGCTACGGCGGGCTATGGAGAAAACTGAACCCAATTCTAAAACCCTGTTCGTAAAACCTAACTTCTTTACGGCTCAGCCGTGACATCTCGTTTTACGGAGCCTTAAAACACCCGTATACTATACAGTATACACCAACTTTTATTTTAAGTTACTCGTCAAAATTGGAAAGTGCCCGATTTACATATTTACAAACCCTATTAGGCCCCCTCCCACGTGTTTCTAGTAGTGAAAATTTTGTAGATTTTTATTTTTTGTTGAGAAGTTATTTAGTGTTTTCGATAATGAATAAGTTGTTAAAAAATGTCAAATTATTTCTTGTAATGAATAAGTTGTTGATGAGTTTGTGAGTATAGTTACTGTAACAAAAAAAAATTTTGTTGACAACTTTTTTGATAATGAAAATGAAATGGTAAAATGTTGAATTTTTTTTTTTTAAGTGGAAACAAAATGATAAAATGCATTAAGTTTTTAGTATTTTTTGTTAGTGAAAATGCCCCCTAAGTTTATTATTTTTAAGTACTCATTATTTCTCTTTACAAAATAGGTTTTCTCTAACAATACATCAACTTTAATTAAAAAATAAGACTTATTGGAAAATTAAATACTTATTTTAGTTAGTGGAATATACCCTTACTTATCAAAATTTACCTTATACTTACTACGTATTTAATTTTTATACATGTAAAATTTTCAATAAATGATAAATTAAATTACTTAAATGTAAGTAACCATTTGATGAGTGAAGTTGAATCACTATATTTGAAGAGATAAACAGTCATCAATTTTGTGCTCTTTTTTAATGTGTGGGTTGGAGTAAGTTTTTTTTAGCATAACTCTTCAAAATACTTGAAAAATGGCATTTGAGCAGTGGGTTGGAAATGCCCTTATAGTCTGATTTATGTGTTCTATTTGCTAGATATGTTGCATGTTCTTGTCTTTGTATTATTGGTTGGAATTTTCTGTAAGTGTGACCCTACATCTTTGAAGGAAATTTCAGTATCAAAACAATAAATATTATTCTACACATAGAAGAGGCAGACTGAGTCCCACTTTAGAGATAGATTTTTGTTGCGCAACCGTGATAAAGGAGATCTTTAAACTCTCTTTTTTAAGGATAACTAAGATTGACAGCAATGACATCGATTAGGCTCATTGTCTTGCTAAGTGGGCGCTAACATCCTTTATGACTTCCACTATTCCACAGTTAGGGATTTCACACCTTTTTGGATAGAAGATTGTGCTGATTTCCATTTAAATCATGTATATCAAACAAAAAACAAAAGAAAAAGCCACTCAACTCCGATGTCGAACCAACACTTTGCTTGTAGAGGTGGGTGAAGGATCGTCACCGAATCTTGTTCCCGCCGCAGTATCACCAATGGATCTACATCGTGACGCATTTATCATCGCTGTTGAAGAGGACAGGAACATGGTCGCCTAATCGATTCTAGAGCCAAAACTCATATTTGAGTCTTGTACTCCAATATAATAGGGACAGTAGGAGATCTACTTTTTTCAAGGAGAGAGTACCAATCATCTCATAACCATTGAAGAAAGAAAAGAGGAGGAGGGAAGAAAACGAAGAGAAAAGAGGTGGATGAGCCACCATGGGGGAGGGGACAGAAGGAGGGTGGATGGCCACGGGAAAAAGGAAAAACAAAAGATGAAAAAAGCTATGAGAACTGACCATATATGTTGATGCATAGATGGTCGGTGCCTATAGAAGGACTCAAAGGAAAAAAGGATTTTCTCTCTCTTGGATCTGCAATTCCTTTTAAACTCTTGCACTTTCACTTAAACAAAGGGAAAGACTTTGAGAGATGGGTCTAAGAGTCATTGTGAGGGAACTTCTTCTAGTTGGGTTGCTTCTGGAGTTTTTGAATCCAATTTTAAGTCTGAGAAGCTTGAGGATGTTGGCAGAGACTATACTCAAATTGCTTGTGTGAAGTGGCCTCGTCCTTTAGAGTATTGTCATCGCAAGATGAAGGTCATCATGGGTCGTGATTTTATCCTTGTTAATCGCAAATGTCTTCGATCGAGAATTGGATTCGGAGAGGAATTTCCAGTTTTTTCATATGCCTAGTCTCTCAGCTATTGAAGTGAGAGTAAAGGTGCCCTCTCCTGTTGATAATCATTGTGGTATTCCAAAAGTTCATGTGTCTTCGAGGATTGTCTTCGTACTCAGGACCTTGATACTCCAATGGTGAATGTGTCTGATCCTCCTAGTGCCCTTCAGATGCAAGAGGTTTCATCTCCCCTCTCCAGTTGTGTGTCTTCTTCGCCAATGCTTGAATCTCATAAATTTAGCCTGGAGGAGTCCTCAGCTGATCGGGTTGGAGATATACTGGACACTGCTACTAGACCAAGGAATTTGCAGTCTAAGAGGGTCATGGCTTTATGACGATACCGATCAGCAAACTGTGGCCCTACAATTGTTAAAATTCCCGGCATTCAAAAACAGAAGAAGGTAGATAGCGTCAAAGTTGGTGGTTATAGTGACAAGGCTTTGCAAAATCCCACTAAAAGAAAGCGCAAGCAGGAACGAGTGATTGAAGATAGTTGTGGTGACCCTCGTACTTCTCTTCATACCCCTCAACGCTGTGTTTTACATTGATTTATCTCTGGTTCTTGTTCCTTATTATTGATTTGTAGGTATTGTTGATTGTGTAATCGGCGTTGAGGGCGTGATTGGGATGTTCGTTGGAGATTTGTGGGGTGTTGTTTTAGCCTTGTTTGGTTTGTTATGTTAGGGTCTTTATGTTTTAGTCAGGTTGTGTTGTACTGACTGCGTTGTATTGTTTGTTGTATGTGATTATTGATACACTTATGTGTGTATGATCGGTATAGACGAACTTTCTTATTTGAAATTAATGCCGTTTATCTTTCATAAAAAAAAAAGGGAAAAAAAAATCAATGGTTTCGGAGGATTTTCCAAAAAGTTTATCAACGGTTTGATGTCCACCTTTTATTTTAAATGGCTTTGGGCCGTATCAACGTCGTAAACTGTGGTTACAGTAGTCACATGCCCTCCTTGCCTCTTTGGTTAATGTGGACATGATTATTAACAGCGCTATTTTTGGTAAAAGTGTAAAAAATTGTTACTGCTCCAATATTTTTTTTTATAAGTCAAGTTTTCGGGAGTAATTACGCATCAATAAGACTAATCTCACCGTTCACCGAAAAAAAATCCAATTAAAATCGAAACAAAATTTTGTTGTTAATAGTGCTTTGGATGCATATGTATTTTGTGCCGTTGGATACACGTAAACCCGACCCCACGCAATACACGCTGGGGGATGCATTGCACACGAGTTAGACAACTAGGGACACATGAAAGCAAATTTTCCCCCGAAATTATCAGGTGGTGGGGCCGCCGCTGTTGATGTGTGAGGAGCAATGATCTGGAAAGGCGAGTGACGACAGGGTAAGCTAGCATAGCCGATGCATCATTGGCGTGTTGGTCCCACATTTCCCGGATTCCTCCCCACCGTATACGAAACCACATGTGATCCGACCCCACCCTCCAAACAAACAGAACAGCCACCCACATTCTACTCCATAATTTCCTTTGGTTCCGTACTAATCAATAACACTCACCCTAGTCATTCAGTCAAAAGCAGACTTCTACTCCAAATCTAGATTCTCTATTCTAATCCCATGAACCCCCATGTCACCAGACCCACCGCCATGCTCTTCTTGTACCCTCTCTCTCTCTCTCTCTCTCTCTCTCTCTTCATTCAGGGCTGTTCTGTGGGGTAATTGATGGGATGAGTGTCGGCAGCAATACCCACCCGTTTGGATTGGAATAGAGCGATTTTGTTGGGGTGCCAATTAATAGCAATTATGATTCTGACTTATTATTATTAACATGAATGAATGAAGAGGAAGAAGGGCGAGGCGAGCTGTCTTTTCTTTTTCTGCGCTGTCGCTTTCTCTCTCTCCCTCTCCCTCTCGCTCTCTCACCATCCCTTCGTATTATTATCATCTCCTGTTGTTTTCATTCGGTTAGTTAATACAGTAACCTCGGCGTATAATCACACTTACCCTCCACCCTTTTTTCTCTTTCTTCTGCTTCTTCTTGTTATTCTCCTTCTTCCACTTGTTTTCTCCAGTTCTCTTCACTGTCGCTATTCACTCCTGGCCTTGAATGATTGCCAAGATTCTTATGAAGAGGCTAGTAAGTACGTTGTTTTTTTTTCTGCTTTAGTGGTTTTTTTATTTATTAATAATAATATGGAGTGGTTCTGTTGGATCCATTTTTAGTGTAACTTTCTTTCTGCTGTTTGGAAAATGTATTTGCCGTAAGCCTTGCCATTATGTTGAGTTTCAGAGTGTATTTGATGTGTTGATCCGAAGATCCTGTTTCGTGTGTTTTTGTTTGGTTCTAATAACTTCATGTCGTTGTGAAATGGAACTTTTCTCTGCTCAAAATCATCTGGATCTTTCAGTTTAGTGTGTTGTTTGTTTATTGTTTATGAGCACTGAAATCTTGGACTGTTGAGCCTAGTGCATTTCCTTTGCCCTTTTGAGATAAACAATTGTCCAAGCGAAGAAAGAGATGCAATGTGTTCTTTTTGTGGGAACGGATTGTTTTCTTGTTTCGTGGGATAATAGCTGGAAATGGTAGTTTTTTCCCTGTTTATACTTTCCATTAACTGATTTGAAAGCAACTGACACCACAGAACTTTGAAATAAGTTTGCGAGACTGATGAAAATTTCAGGCATAGACTTCAGCTTTAGGAAATTTGGAGCTACGAAACACTGTAGAAACTAAAAATGCGATCTTTATGAGCTTTGTTTAGTTATGTTTGATCGTTGTGACTAATCTGTTAGCCGGGTACTTGTTCATGCTATTTTCCCGTGGAATGCCATTCACTGCTTCATTTTTTTTTCCCTCAATTCTGTTGTTGGATAGGATTCTATTTTCTTAAATAGAAGGGCTTTTCCGTATGCTATTGCATTGGATTCTTTTCTTTGTTCTTGATCTAGGAATGGTATTACCATTAGTACAAACAATTATTGATTTGAAAAGGTAGGAACTGCTTGCAAGTTGAATTTCTGTTCTACAATTCTTTTTACCTTTTCCTTTTGTTCCCTCTTCTTTTCAGGTGGCACTACTTTTTATTCTGGCATTAAGTGATGCTGTTGAGTCCCTTGGGGATCAAAGTGAAGGGCAATGTGAATACCGTACACCTTTGGTCCCCAGACCTCACAGTGTGTCCATCTTGGAATTTGGGGCAGTTGGAGATGGGAAGACACTGAATACGGTTGCCTTCCAGAATGCCATCTTCTACCTTAAGTCATTTGCTGACAAGGGTGGTGCTCAGCTCTATGTCCCACCAGGCAGGTGGCTTACTGGAAGCTTTAACCTCACTAGCCACCTTACACTCTTCCTTGAAAGAGAAGCAGTAGTTCTTGGTTCACAGGTGGTTGTTTCATCTCAACTTTTCCCCTTTGTGATAAGAGACCAATTCTTAGTTTCTATTAAATTCTAGGCATCATTTGTTTTACCCACCTCAGTTGAATTCTAATGTGCATATTCTTGTTTCATCTTCAACTTTCACCCATTTCTGAAACGATGTAAGACATTCTGAGTTTTGGCAGCAGCATGGTTTATATACGCATCAGTTTTTTTTGCCATTGAAGTCTAATATGGGCATGTTCTATAAGTAGAAAGATGTGTCCATTTCGGTGGTTATTGATTACAGACAAATTGGTTAGTTTTTCCTGCAGAATTGGCGTTTTATATGCATTCAGTTTCTTGTAGTAACATTAGGGTTATTCTTTCTTGCCTTTGTAAGGTACTTGACCTTTGTAGAACACTTGGCACAAGGCTTACCTTTATTCCAGTTGCCAAAAGTAGATTAACCTAGTTTTCTGTCTCCATCACCCCCAAAGAAAATTTATGGACCATGTGCAAGAATAAGCGGGAACTTACACGGAGTGGTAACCACTGATGGAAAGATTAAGCAAGCAATCAGTACGAGTTAGTCTTCTTGTGGGTGTGCTATTGGAAAGAGGAAAAGATGAGATAACAAGCGTCAACAACTTCTCAAAATCTTCTGGTTCTCCATAATTTTTATGGAGAACCAATAGTCAGCCAACACACAAAAAGAGGTTCCAACATTTGCTGTTATTTTAGAAGTAGTATCCGTTTTTCTAACTAATAGAGTTGTATTCTGGATTCCAATCCTTACTTTCTTGCTTCCCGTCACCTTCCCATCACAGTTAGTTTTAATTGGCCTCTATTATTTCACTTTTGCAGGACTACTTCAATTGGGATATAGTTGAACCATTACCTTCTTATGGTCGAGGGATTGAACTGCCAGGTGGAAGATATCGCAGCTTGATTACTGGAAATAAATTAACTGATGTGGTGATAACAGGTAAGGATATCGCCCTTTGTTTTTGTTTTTCTGGTGACTCTATTTGTTCTAATTTGAATTACATACTTCTTTTGATTGCACCAGGTGACAATGGAACTATTGATGGCCAGGGTTCTGTGTGGTGGGAGCTGTTCAGTTCTCATTCCTTAAACTACAGCAGGCCTCATCTTGTGGAGTTTATTAGCTCAAATGACATTGTTGTATCAAATATAACCTTCCTAAATTCCCCTGCTTGGAATATTCATCCAGCATATTGCAGGTTGATTGTTACCCTCCATTAAGGATTGTTTGTTTCCCTTTAATGTCTTCTCAAATCTTTCTAAGCATTTTATGGCGTGTGAGTGATGTTGACAATAACTTATCATTATGATGCAGTAACGTGCTAGTTCAAAACATAACTGCCCATTCTCCTCCAGCATCTCCTTACACCAGTGGAATAGTCCCAGGTTAGCAGGAAAATATTTCTCGATTGGAGTTCATTTATCTGAATTACTTGGTCGGTTGGTTGCATGTCTCATTGTGGATGACTACGTAATGTGCATTTTTTTTCCTGGTACTTGATATTTTGGTCATAAACACTTGATGAATTGAAAACTTTCAAAATGCTAACTCGCTATCAGTACGTTATCAGTAGTCAATAACCTCCACAAACCTCAATAATCTTGTCTCACATTCAGCAATTCAAGGTGGTAATATTTCCTGTAGCTTTTATTTTTGCCTCTTGCACTCTGCTTTCTGTTTAGATGAGATATGAAACCATACAACTGTTCTTCCCTCTTTATATGTTTTTAACAACTATTGCAAAGATTGTTTGGATCTCTACTTTTTTCTGACGTAGGTGAATGAAATTTTCATCAGATTCTTCCAAGCATGTGTGCATTGAGTATAGCAACATTAGCATGGGCCATGATGCCATTGTGCTGAAGAGCGGTTGGGATGAATATGGAATTTCCTTTAGCAGACCAACCACAGATGTCCACATCAGGGGTGTCCGACTTGAGTCTTCTTCCGGCTCTGCTCTGGCTTTCGGTAGTGAGATGTCCGGTGGCATCTCAAATGTACTTGCACAGCACCTTCACCTTCACGATTCATTCATTGGAATTGCAATCAAGACATCAAAAGGCAGGGGCGGTTTTGTAAAAGACATTCTCATATCAGAAGTGGAAATGGTAAATGTTCATATTGCTATTGAGGCAACAGGTCAGTGTGAATCTCACCCAGACGATAAGTTTGATCCTTCTGCACTTCCAATGGTGAAGGACCTCACCTTTAAAGACATAGCTGGTACAAACATCACTACTGCAGGAGCATTCTCAGGGATCTACGACTCTCCCTTCACATCGATTTGCTTATTGAATATTTCTTTGTCCATAGCTTATGACCCCTCCTCTACTTCTTCATGGGCATGTTCTGATGTTTCGGGTTTCTCAAAGATTGTCTCTCCTGAACCATGTCCTGACCTCCAGAGCTCACTTCCTAACGCTTCCTCAGCTTGCTTCTTCCTATTGAATCCAAGAAGTCGTGTCGCAATTTTCTGATAAAGAGACGTTCGAAGGATGTTTGTTGGCTTCATCCAATCCATAAGTTGAGGGACTAAATGCTTCTTCAGGGTCCACTTTGAATTTAAGTGGTAATTGTCCAATAAAATGCAGATTCAGACTCTTCCATCAACTCAATTGAACATCCTCAAGTCTTGCAGTGTCTTATCCTGGTCAGTTGCTCATGTACAGCCTCATTTTCTTTATTCATGTGTAAGGAAATTTTTGGTAGTGCAGCGCACAGATACGTTTTGGTTTTTTATTTTTGTTTTTCCTGTCTTGTTTTTTGTTTTCCTATATTGTTTGAATTTTATTTTTTGGTATTTATGTTTAGGATGTAAATCTGTGTATTGGCACACTGGGATTGGTTAGTGGTAGATAGGTGGGTGAGAGAAGAGTATTCAGGGAGTGGTATTGTTGGAATAAAATCTTCTTTGTTCTTGGGAAATTACTGGCCCCAAATTTTGGATTCTTAACTATCAATAGTTTGGTTGTTTGCTGCTTATTAAGCATATGTTCTCGGTGTTGCTTGAATTAAGATATTTTTTCCGTAAATGACAGTAAAAGATTTTTCTCCCCCTTAAAATCAGTCCAAGACCACACCAGACCCCCCCAGTTGCAAGATTTGACCACCAGGTGAACTCGAACGCAAGACCTCCAACTTCACAATTGATCCCGGTGATGAGCTGCTGGCTTCGGTGCTATATGAACCGAGAAGGTAGCTGTTCAAGTTTGGCTTGGAAAATTAAAATGCTTCAAAAATATGTTCAAGCTTAAGATGATTCATGAGATGTGCCGATTTGAAACAAGCTTTAATCAAGCCAAATGAGCCGAGTGAGAATTTGTTTGAGCTTTGTTTGGAAGCTTAAAGAGTTTCAACATAATGTTCAAGCTTGGTCTGTCACTTTGTTTATGAAAAAGACAGAAATTGAACGAGCTTTTAACGAGCAAACGCGAGGTAGAACTCAAATAGCTTGATTCCTCTATCAACCTAACTGCTGGCCTATTCTGGCAGGTTTATTGTGAAGTTGTAGTATGGTAACAGTATATACCCCACCACTGGATAAAAATTATTACCCTCCGCAACTTCCATATCTGTCATTGAATGAAACCATTATACAGTCAGTGCTGAGAGTAAAACTCTGTTCTTTTCTTTTTTGAACTGCAAGAGTAAAGCTCGTTATTCGTTTTTTCTTGACAAAGCTCTTAGTTACCCAAAAGGAAAAAAATCCTCCGGAACGTGTTGGGAATGATGCAAAAGAATGGTCTCATTTGAGAGATCTGGTCATATATCACGCAATAGGGATATTTACATATAAAAACCTAAATGAAACCACCAAGAAAAAAGATTTCTCAGCGAAATCCCAACTGGGAAAACAAGTTGGAAAAACAAATACTAGTAACATTCAAATCTCAATCACTTTAAACAAACTGAGGTTGAGGTTGATGTTGATGTTGAACTTGTCAACATCCCAATTCCCGGTATTGTCAATGTACTGCAGCAGATGGAGAAGCAAGCTGAACCCAACCAAATTCCTCTTTGTAACGCCCACTTTCCTCACAAGAAGCTTCGCACGTGTAGACAACAATTGTTGCCCAGTCAAGAGAATTGACGTCATTCTTCACGCCAAAGTAATAAAACAACTGTGGCAAAATCTGAAATGACCAAATGCAAACATAAGCCAAAGGTTTCAATGGAAGATCAGAATCTTGGGAAATAAGCAAATGGTGAAACAGACCAGAGTACATAGAAAGTGGGAAATCAGAATCTACGTAAATAAGCAAATGGTGACAAAGACCGGAGTACATCGAAATGAACGTGTCGAGAACAGCAAAGTGTCTAAGAAAAGGAAAAAAAACATGTCAAAGGGAAATAACTCCACACCTGAAATTCGAAACCTCGAGGGCCACCACAATAGCTGCAGTTAGGAATATCATTCTTTGATGGCCGACCACTAGACATGGGCCACAAGGGTTTAGCTCTTTCAAACCTACAATACCTGTTTATTTAAAGAAAGAAAGACATTAACTAAATTTCAGTTTGACCGGGAAAAAAGGAAGAAGATGACATTAACCACCAGAAAATATAGCCCAGAGGTAAGATTTTGCCACAGACGAGCGGAAAACAGGTGAAAATGTTAGTGTGGTTAATAACACTAATGATTAAACTCTAAGATGAGAATTCACTAGTTAGAAACATTCAAAACCCACAAACTTAAGTTTGATGAGGCACTACACGCCCAATAACATTCTATGGACATGTTAAAGCATATAAGTGATATAAACATAAGTTGCATAATACATCATAGTTATAATGCGATATGCAGATGAATGTCTATATAGAGATTAACTCTTCTGTTCTTACTTACTTTTCTTGACTGCACGCGTCAACCATGTTGTTTAAAATTTTACTCTTAAAGCTGTATTGTGAATAAAATTTCTCTCCTGCAAACAAATAGCACCGACCTAGAGTAGTAACTGAAGTCAAACAAGAGCTGAGAGATGTGGTTCGCATAATCAAAAAACCATGATACGCATACTCATATCAAGGGTAAGCAATCACCTCAAAACTTGCTCTGGGGCCCTGGCTATGCGCTCTTGGAGGGAGGCCCAACTCTTTCTGTCATCATCTCCCTGTTCACCAACAATGAAAAAGAGTCTGTAACAGTTCATAACATAATTCCTATCATGTGTATAAGCAATCATACCCCAGAGTTGTCCAACAATGACTTGACCGTTTCATCCATTTTGCTCCTAGAAACCAAGGAATTTGCATAACTAATATCTTCAGATGTCTCCATTTCAAATTCACATTCATCCTCATTTATGATCTCGTATTCAGGCCATATGATGTTGCTTGCAACTGTTTATATACGAATATGGATCAGCTTTGGAAATTAGCAGAATCCAACCTTTTTGGATGGCCTTTTCAGGTGAAAAACAAAACTTAGAGAAAATACGAATTGAACAATATAAAAACTGTCCATGCATGGTACAAATCTCCTACGTTTTCATTTCTTATAGACATTCAAGGCCGACTCCAGATACCACGTAGCATGGTTATGAACTAGAACATATCAAAACAATCATCTGAATGTAGACTTTATGAATTCCATCAACAAAGCATGTGTCATGTGTAACAGTACCAGTACACATCCCCTATAAGCCTGTGCCAGTTAAATACTCTCAAGTAAATATCAGTAATACGGCCTTTTTCTGTCTCTGCTGAACTGCTCATGGGGCTAATGTTAGATGACTGAGGAGAAATGCTTGCCTGTAGACATTCAATTTTATGACCTGCCAACCAATGCATAGCCTGCATGTGAAAACGAAAGGGAAGATTCAGGCTGAATAGTCTCAAATACTGGAGCATCAAAATCACTTAAGTGTCTCGAATTACCTGATGTTTCTCTGAGCAATAACGAGCTTTTCTACAGCCACTACAAACTTTATCTCCTTTCCAGGAACCACACCAGTTACAGAGCATAGCTAAAGAAAGCACGACGAATGAGTTGAGATTATAAGATGCTAACGAAAAGGAACAACATGTAGTTGGAGCTTAGAAGTCCATGAATGTGCCCACACAAGTTGGCAAAGTTATGTGTCCCTGCTAACATGCATCAGTTTTGAATCTTTAAGGGGGAAAAAAAAAAAACTTTCAATAATTTCAATCTAATGAGAATGTAAATTGGAAAACTAATGCAGCTTCCAAAGCAGGGAAAACGCTTCATGACAGCTGAATTCACCAGACTGATTGCCATTTGAACTTTAAACAAATCCAAGTCTAGAAGGAAAAGGAGGCCAAAACTGAACTACAGGGGGCAATGAAAGAACATTACAAGCTACCTCCAGTTCCAGAAGGTTTATCAGTCCCATCATGCCTTGGGGGTTCACTTGAGTAAAAAGGATTTGACCGGGCCAGCTGGCAACAAAAAATTTTCACACTAGCAACACAGTTTCATAATCAGAAGAAAAATTAAAAAAAGGGGGAGGACATTAAGAGGAATGGGTACCCCCAAACTGATACCTACGAGATGCCTTCTCTGGTTTACGTTTCTGTTGTTCGTGTTGGTCTTGGAGAAGACAAGCCATTGATAAACACATGAATACAAAGAGTGTACGATGAAATGCAGGTTCATTCTCAGAGAGTGGTGCATAAACCTAGGAATACAACATAGCAAACAAAAAGACTATTAAAAATACATAACAAACAAAAATAATCATGAGATTCAGTTCTCACACCTCTGTACTCTCTTGTGCTGCATTGTTAGTGAGGTGAAAAGGATTGCTATAGCAAGGGGAGGGTTGCGATGAGACTTACGAGACACACAACCTGAACGTGGGATAGAAGTCGCATTGGTCTAGCTTTGGAGTCAAAACTTCACATGGTCAAAGAGTTATAAAAACAGATTCATGAATCCCTCAGCCTATGCTGTAACAACTTCTAGGCCCTATCCCACAACTCCTTCATTTCACACATCTTCATTTCTTGTTTTCTTGGACGGATTTGTTCAATTTGAGAGGGCCTAAGGCCCAACAATCATCGGGAGGACCAAGTCCCCAAAATCATCTTGGAACATGGCATTAACAGACACTCATAAATAGACCATTAGAAACTTAAAAGAGGAACGAATGATCCAGCACTACTAGGTGCACTGCTTATAGACAGTTCGACACACAACTCACCGAAAAGGTGTGCATCTGTATTTTCTCTAGAAGGTCAGTTAGAGTCAGTTACAGAAAATGGAAACAATACACCAAGTGTTTTTCTTTTTATGGTTGCACACTTCAGGAATAAACTATATGAATCGTAGCTGCAAGTATTGCAAAGTATGAATCATTTCCCTAGAAAACAAAATTGTAGTTCATACTCTGTTAAGTTAATATTATTATGAGAATCATGAAAAGGAAATCTACCTGAAGCAGAAACTGCAAAGGCTCGCCACAAATATCACAAAGACAGGATTTTCCCGAGGGCAAACTAACAGGATCCAACCAAGCCTGAATGAGAAAGAAAAATTGAGTCTTTAATTTTCGTTAATCAGATAAAATTCCACGAAAGAGTGGGACTTTAGACGCACAGGCACTCCCCCAGCTTTGCTTGGAAATCCCTGACGCACAAGTGAGCAACGATTCTCAGGCTTTTCAAGAAAACCTAGCGTTACTGGTAATAGCTCTTCGTCTCTTCGTCATCGGAAAAATCACCACCAGCGTTAACTAGAGCTTCGTCGTCGAGGGAAGTGATTTGGAGAGCCCTGAGCTTCTCCAAAGAATCTCCATTTGTAACACCGCCTATCTCGTCGGACATTTCTTTCAGTGGAGCAGCAAATTAAACTGTCGCACAAGCAAATACAGAAGAAACTATAGCTGCGAGTCACCGAGTGCGTGTACAGTTTTCTCTGTGCATGTAATCACCAAGATACGGCTTTGTAATTCTTCTCCATCTCTGTGAAGGAGTGGGGGAGACGGTTGGGGTTTTGTGACAAACATAACTACTACTCGCAATTCGCTGCCAAACAAGGCCTTAAACTGCATGCCAGCAGCCGCAAGGAGTCTTGGTGTAGGTCGTTTGGAGAAATTTTTTCAGAGCCGAGCGGTACCATGTGGGATCCGCTCGGTGTATCCAAACCGTTCATACACTAGACCATTTTTAAATATGATTTTCTTTTCAAAAAATGCATATTTTAAATTAAATTTCTTGATAAGGGAAATAACATTATCACCGGTACTAAAACGTTGCATCCGGATCGTTCATACACCAGACCATTTTTAAATATGATTTTCTTTTCAAAAAATGCATATTTTAAATTAAATTTCTTGATAGGGGAAATAATATTATCACCGGTACTAAAACGGTGCCGCCGCCGCCACCACACATTCACACAGGGTCCATCACAAAGTATATAGTCGCCACGTGAATGTGTGGTGGTGGATGATCCAAGAACACCACGTGACAATACTCCAAAAGCACTGAACCAGTTCTTAAGACCTCTTTTTACGAAAATGAGTTTTCTTTTTACGATAAAGCTTCCAATTCGTATGTCTTAAACTGAAATCGAGATGCAGTTGGAAACAATCAATACGTAATTTACTTTCAGAGGCCCAGCCCTAAAGCATTTTAGCAGGTTGTGCTTGGCTCAAAGTTTAAGCTGTCTAATATCCCACACATCTGGGGGAGAGGAATGATCCACCCAAAAGATTCAAATTTTACCAGGCACGGTTTAGCTAAAAGCAAACAGTTCGAGCCAGCACCACGGTAAAAAACACCTGAGGTCCTGACCTCAATACTAAACTATGTGGGTGCAAACATGCCTCTGCAGAAAACGAGGTTAAGCCCAGAAGCATTATAAAACAAACTCACTCTCATCTTCTCCGAGAAGCCAGAACATTCAGTACGATATGAGAGTATCTCATTAGAATCCACTAATTGAAATTGAACAGATTCTGATGATTCAGGCAACCAGAACGTCTACATTGTACTACACTTTATCATCATCATAATGAACGGTATACCACCTAGTCCTCTCAGGATATTCTCCTGCAAGCCAAAACATCCAGCACAATATGATTTCTCATTAGAATCCGCTAACTAAAATTCAACAGATTCAGATGATTTTGGGTAACCAGAGGAAAACCTCCGGAAAATTTTGACTTTTGACATTGTACTTCACATTATCATCATCATCAGTGTCGGTATCTAGTCCTCCTCTCAGGGTAGACGGCATAACATGAGTTCAACAAAATGCAATTGTTGATAAATGTTGGCAAAAGCTACCAAAAATGACTAAATTACACCAACTAATCAAAAATCGACCCAACACAAACGACTAAAACGTAGGTAAAGCTCCCTGATTTGCTTTGCCTGTTGGAGGGTACACTGAATTGCAAAGACTAGATGCTTGCGTAGAGCACGATATATCTTCACAAAGTGTGAGGCTGTGGATCAGGGGGAAACAGGTCAACAAGAAATCGATGAATCATCTCAAAGCTGGTGAATGTAATTACAGCAGCTGGGGTTGTTCGGAGCAGGTTGGTGGCACATCCACGGTAAAACCCAGGGATGCCCTCTTGTTGAAATACTTTCTTAACACAGTCAATGACACCCAAGTATCTTTTCTCCGAGTGGTGCCCTTGCTCTTGTAACCTAGAGCGCACAACCTAAAATTTATAGGAGAAGAAATGAAGAATACTACTAAGTTGAAGAATTAATACCAACAAAATGCAAGACCATGTGACTAAATTAAATATATTTGGATCAGTCTGTTGATGGCATTACCTCATGTGGATATGTCAATGTAGATGCAAATATTTTGGAAACTGAGGAGGCAACAGCAACATCGCTTGCACCGAGTTTATCCATCGTAGTGTCGCCTGATATTGTACAAACTTCAATCAATTTGTTCTTTTCTTATCTTTCAAAATGAGGTTCATTAATAACAATACAAGTGAAAAGCTACCTCTATCGGCCAAATAGATTTTGATTGTCTCGTACGCTGGGAACTGAATGGCAACATGACTGATACCAGCCAATGCAGGCACAAGACCACTGTTCATCGAACACAATATCAGATGCTGTCAGAATAGAACTTGCAGACAGAGATGCATGTTACAAAGATATGACAAATCTTCATGATATGCAGACAGAGATGCATGTTACAAAGATATGACAAATCTTCATGATATGCAACCTGTATAATCCACGAATGCCCTCTTCATGAGCAATTCTCCTTAAAGCGGACAATGTACTCCGGTATGGCACCACACCTGCTCTCATTCCTTGAGTCTGGAGAAAAATAAGATACCAAAAAGTAAATGATCACTTCTTTTTCAACTTCTGCATAACCTTTTTCATGATGAGTGAGTGCAATAAAGAAGGAAGAATATTAACCCAATGAGGCTGAACAAGAAATAATTTTAATCCAATGATATGTAACAGTTGCACTAATTATCATGATTATAGACGACAAACACTTGAAACAACTATTGCCTTTCCACCACCCCAGGATAGGAAGTAGACCCAGAATGTCACCTTAACCCAATGCCGCTAGTTTCCCTATTAATTAGCACTATAGACTTAATCAGCATTTGATGCAATATGTCTTGCAGCACCAAAATTTTCTCTTGCATTTTTGTTCTCATAACCCAGTAATTCACCATGTCTTTCGATCTTTATTTTCTTTCCAACAAACTTTATATTCCTGTATCAACTGCTTTTGGCTTTCAGCAAGCAAGAATGTTAGGATCCAAACCTATTTTTGTTCCTATGCCCCGGGAAAAGGCCGAAGAAAAAAGTTCTCTAAACCTTGTTAATGCTAGTATAAGAAATGTCCGAGGGAAGAAACAATGTCTAGTTGTCTACCACGCAGGAATGTTGAGGAACGTAGAGAACAGGGCCAATAGATCAACTCAAAAGCTTGTTCTACTGCACCTTTGCAAAACCAACATCCTTATACTCCTTTACTGATAGGGAGTACAATGACTTTTTGGAAAGAGATGGCTTACCACAATAACACCTGACCTACCAGGCTACCATCTATTTTTGTTATACAGTAGCAGGATCCAAACAATAAAGCATCCAGAAAGAAGAGTTGGATACAATACTCCAACACCTGCCCCCAAGCCCAACCACAGAGAAAATAATATATTACAGAAACAGAAAGCCTCAGAGATGCACCTGAAGTCTTGTCTTTACAACCCAAAGAGGATTTGTAAAAATGGTTGTTGCAGCTCCAGCACCAGAGGCAGCTATCACATTAGCACCAATTGAAAGGTGATGATTCCCATCTGCACACATGTTTTGAACAAAGAAAGCTCATGAATTTCAGTAAAGCAACATTTAATGTGGTATAATCAATAAATAATGCGACACATTAGGTCCTAATGAACTAACCATCAGAGCAAAGAATGCTTTTGAGCTGATCATAAATAGTAAAATAAACCTGCACAGAAAACAATGGTCGGTCATTGGAAAGAAAACTGAACTAAAAAACTACTATAAGAAATTAAAAGTTACCACATATAGTAAAGTTTCATTTTGAAAACCTATAAATTCGCAAATTTAGGACCGCACCTGTTACCTCCTCTGCATTCGCAGAAAACAAAATACATCCACAAATACCAGATCACTTACACAACAGAATCCCTCCCCCCACCCCCCCCTCTATAAAAAGAGAAAAAATAAATTTTATCAAAAAGCTGTAAAAAATTTGCAGTTCTTTGTCCCATCCCTTGCACGTAAGACTTTCTTTCATGAGTGAAGTAGATATATACGAAAATAATGGCACGAAGGGACTGTCACCCCTATAGAAAAAGATGCCATGCGCAACTTATTGTGACAAAAACACTTCAAAAAAATTGGTTGTGTGAGGGATTAGTCATATGAATCATTTAGCTTAACGCTAGCTAAAACTCTACAAAGAAAACGGCCGAATTTTATTAGTCATATAAATCATTCAGCCTCACATCTAGCTAAAAAGTGTACCAAAAAATTGGTCAATTGAGGGATTGACCTAAAAGTGATAGGTTATATAAATTTGTAGAAACTTTATATCCATCTCAAAACCAATTGGCAATGAGTGGAGAAGTCCCAAATGTTATTAAGTGATCACCCGTTCCACTCTCAAGCAATGTGGGACTCTATTATCTTAACAAAATTCACCAGTGGATGAAGAACAATCTTCCCCTCACCCCTCCAATGATATACACAAATTCAGGTGGAAAAGAAAGTACGTTCAAGAACACCGGGTAAATTAACACAAATAATTTTAGCAGCACATTTTGAGAACACTTGCGACATAGTAGATACACAATAAAGCATGCTCCAAGAGAGATTCAATTACCTATCGCTGGAAGATGATGAATTTAATAATCGGCAGAACAGGAAGAATACATTATGATGACGTTTTTTGAGGAATAAAAGGTGTAAAATCAACAAGAACACAGTACTTATGCTTGAAAGAAATCAAATGGTGATGATATATACAATTCCATGTTCATGGAAGATCCAGAATATACGACAAAAGCAATGTCAAGAAGAAAAAATGACCATGAAATATCTATGCCATATTTCATTTCTATTATGAATATAGCTATGCTGTTTCTTCCACATCTAGAATGCAGACCTTAATACCCATATCAACATCTAACAAGTAAATAGATGACCAACCAAAAGGAATTACCATGTAAGAATGAGGCAAAATACGAACTTATGAGAAGGAAAACTCACCGCCCAGTTTGGAAGTAATGCCAGCACAGTTGGTGAAAGCCCACGGTACATTCCACGCAACCCCTCCCTTTGAAATATTTGCGCTAAACTCCCAACTATGACACTACCTGGTTAAATGAAGACTATTAACCTTCTGCTGAAAACTTTGCCAATGCTACACAAAACTTGAATGCCGTAATTTCACCTTACGCTTCTAAAAAATCCTATTTTAATTCAATCATAACCTAGTTAAGCGAATCTTTATCTTGCAAATGATTGCCTTGCACAAGTTGTAGAGCATATAACCATATACATGGTAGAAGCTCAAGGCATTTACTGTGAAACATTTGGATTGTTGATGCTGCCCAAATCGATTAACCAAAAGCTACAACCATTTTGAGCGAACAAACGAATACATGTCAATATGAAGAAAGTTCTGTACCTTTAACACTTCCATTATTGAGCGCTGACAGCCCGTGAACCTGAAACCTCGTCTTGATTACATCTAAAGGACATACAAATGTTGCTGCAATAACTCCTGCATACAGAATTCCCAGATTCAATCAATCAATACCTGATTACATTCGTTCTATTCAAAGCTCCGTAATGGATGACTAAAAAATAGATATTTCCTCCCAAACCATACTCCACGATTTATTTGACACGGTTGACCAAAAAAAACAAAGAAGGTATCTTTTTTCGATTTTTCGCTTCTGTTTACAATTTAATTTCTCGAAAAGAAGAAGAAGAAGATTGACAGCATACCAGCGGCAGCACCGGCGCCGGCATTGCAGAGGAGGCACTTGGGACTAGGGCCGTGATGAGCATCGGCACCCATCGATGAATCTACAAGAACCGGCTTGAAATTGAGACGTTGCGATCGCGAAGTAGCAGCAGTATTGATTGAAATTCAACAAAGAGTCCTCTCTCGAGAGGGAGATCGCAGAGAACCAGCGTCGCATGGCAAAACGGTGAAGCCTTTGCGAAGCAATCGAATCGTGTTCGGAAACAAACTAGGGTTCGGTCCGAAGGAAGACAGAGGAAAGACCATGAATAACCTAGAGGGTGGTGGTGTTTGGTTATCGATGGGATCGAGGACATGAAATCGCCATGTAAGAGGGGGAAGAAATCGTCTCTCTCACGTCTGACGCAGCGGTTGGCTCTTACGATTTGGGGTAGCCGCGGAAAAATATGAGGAACGTGTTACTTCGGGTCTCCCCATCATCTTCAACTCACAGGGTAATCAATTTCAGCGGGGATTAGATACGGTCACGTGCGAAACCGTAGACTCTTAACTACGATACAATCAGGGCTGTTCCGGTTTTTAAAAGAAGAACTTTTAATAAAAAAAACGTAATTTTAAGTTAAAAAATTATGTGTTTATACAAATAATTTTTCTGTCAATATGGATATTATTTAATAGATCTCATTGAAATCTTTTAAACGGTATAAAAAAATTTAAAAATTATTTTTTATTTTTATTATATTTAAACTTTTTTTTTAAAAGAAAAAGATTTTAAAAGAAAGCTGTATGACACCTCAGAGAAATTGACGAAATTGTGTGGTGTTTAGGACGGTAGGGCTACTTGTGGACCATGGCCGGAGAGCACTCAATAAATGCGGCCGCGTGTGGGTCCCTCGAGAAAGCTCCTGGAAAGAGAAGGGTGTGAAGTGGCGACTCCGATAGGGAATTTAATTAAAGTTAGAATTTTAAATAAAATAACTGCTCGTGTGACTAGGATTGGAAGCAATTTTTGAAGGAAAAAGGTTGTCAGGTTGTGGTAATATTGCAGTTTAACGTAGGAAAACATTTTGATTTGTAGTGGTAGTATACACAGTTCACACCCACCACATACTTTTTTGCAATTTTGATATGGAGGACCACCTTTCACGAAGGAAGACACTAACAGCTCGTTTGGATGAGATATTGAGAAGAGATATTAGTTTTTCCTCCTCTTAAGACTGTGGGTCCAGGTTTATCACCAGATTCGGCAACTCAAAAATGTTAGGGTATTAAATTTCTTCCCTCTTCTCTTATACCGGCTAAAGAGAGGCTGCTAGGGGATTATTTATGGATGGGTTTTGGAGTGTTATAAATTAATACCCCCGGGTGAGACATAAATAATACTTCCTCCTTCTCCATTTCAACTACAAAACAATTTTAGAGCATCTCTAGCTTTGATCCATTTTAAGACTCGAACCCAAAATTTGGGCAACACTCTCAAAAACTCATCTCCAATCATGACCTAAATCATTTTCCATATTTGAGTTTTTCCCAATTATTGGACAAGATAAGCTCAAACCCATTTTTTTCCCAATTGTTATTGAGAGAGAGAGAGAGAGAGAGAGACGAAGAAGATGTAGATAAATAAGAAGGTTGTACCTAGCCGGAGAATAAGAAGAAACTGCAGACGAAGAAGAAGGTGCAACGATCGATGTTCAGCGAAGAAGAAGGTGCAGCGATCCAAGTTCTATACGAAAGTACAGACAAATAATAAGGTTTTACCTTTTTGGAGCTACTAAACTTCACCGAAGTTTGCCGGACTGATTGTCTCCTCCCATTTATTTATCTCTATGCCATTGAATTGGGTCAATATATGATTTTGCCATTGGAGTGAACTTGATCCAAAATGGGTTTTTATTCAAATTTTGATCCCAAATTGGGTAAAAATTTGGATCAAAGCTGGAGATACTCTTATCCTCCCATTTTATCACTCATCCAGTGCCAGCTCAGGCACAAGGCCCACAAGGCCTAGACCTTGGGCATCCCAAAATGTCCAATTTTTTGGTATTTGGATTGGATAGGACTCTTTTTTAGGAAAGATCTAGTCCAACTTTCAAAAGCAAGTCCCAGTTTTTAGAGCATTGGTATTTAGGCAGTAAGACTTTCTATTAATAAAAGATTATTTGTCTTCATTGTTTCCTTCAATTAAGTACTATAGGTGGGAAGACTTTGTTTTGCAACTTGTTTGTCCTATATCGACAGAGCAAAGGCTCAATTGACAAAGTGCTCACCTTTAAAGCACTCTACTCCACCTGTTCCACTTGCTCACAGAATGGTTGCATGTAAAAACACCACGTGAGTAGCAAGTATCGGAATTAAAATTAAAATTGTTTGAGGGAAAAATTTCAAATTTTGAAATATATATACATGTATTAGTCAAGGAGATTTATAGTTTTGGCTTTCTCGTATTGTTACTTTTTATTTTTATTTTTCCAATAAAATTGTCAAGCGTTTAAGGTACCATTTTTAGAACAGGCCTTGAGCACCCAAATACCTTGGGCCGGCCTTGCACTCATCCAAATTAAGTACTATTTTATCCCCCCATTTTTAATACCTTAACCAAACCAACTACTATTTAATCATTATCCATAAAACATCACATAAATGTGAGTCACCCCTTATTAACCAATACCTCATACTAATTTATCCCCTTTACAAATAATACTCAGAATCCTTATCTCGCATTCAAACGAGCCCTACGAAAGATGTGCACCCTTAACCCTACTCTTCCACACTTCACCTTTGCCGCAACCTTGATCAGCCCCGGCCACCTCGGCGTAGCTAAGGCTAATGAGACCTTGGGTGGTTGCCTAGATCGTATATATAATCAGAGTCATCAAACACGTTATACAGCGTCAAACTTCAATCAAGAGACTGATTAATTTGTATCCAAACTTTTAGTGGATGTCTCTGGTGTATGGACAAAAATGACGATGGGAGGAGGTATGATTGGATTGACACATGATGGAAATTCACCGCCATAGTTACTGGATATTGTGGCGTCTTCACCGAAGGAAATATTGTTCAGAAGGGTGCAAAGCTCCACAGAGCAAGATAAAAATATCCCCAAAAGGGGGATTTTATTATTCAAAAAATTAACCACAAGAAAAAGCCCATGCATATGTCGTCTACCTAGCTTACTTGATTGGCTCCTTCGTTGGAGGATGTAGAGATTGGAGAGGAGAGAGGTGGCGGCTGTCGCCTCCACCTCGTCTCATCTATTTTTATGATTTTTAAATTTATTTTTCTTTTATTTCTTGTTAATGTATGCACGATGTGATAAAATAACAAGAACTGAGTAAGGGGTGATTCGGATTAAAATATGGAACAGTAACTTCTTCTTCTTCCTTTTTTTTGTCTTTATTAAAAAAATAGCATTCATTAGTTTTACATCAAACTTTTGTGACTTATTGATTCGTCTTAATGAGAAAAATTGAAAAAATTAAAAAATTTGATCGAAACTCATAATTTTTTTTTAAAAAAGACAGAGATTAGTAAAAAAAAAAAAAGAAGTTGTCTTATTGACTTATTTTTGTTTTTATTCAAAAAAATATTAGTTTCAATCAATTTTTTTTTATATTTCCGATTCCTTTCGGCGAGACGAATCAATAAGACACAAAAGTTTAACGTAAAACAAACAAATACAATTTTTTTAATAAGGACAAAAAAATAAATTCTTCAACTTTTTAATCCAAACCCACCCTAAGTGTCACATACTCACAGCTAATAAAATGGACATTGCGATGCTTTGATTGTTGGGGATGAATGTCTGCATATATGTACATGTATAATTTTATATTACCGTCGAACTTAAGTACTCCCTTTGTTCCATAATGTTTATCCTGTACGCAAAACGAGGATGTAAAAATAGCAAAATTTTTGCAAGTAAACTTTAATTTCTTTTTCAACAATTCATTAGATATCGATGAGTTTTTGTAATTTGTGAAAAAAGTTTGAATTATTGAAAGAAATGCATTATTTTTGAGTTCTCGTTTTGCAGACCAGACAAACATTTTGGAACGGAAGTATTACATAATTTGAAAAGTTGAAAATCAAGTTTGTCAACCTCGAGAAAGGAAGTCAATCGCTGGCTGATCATGTTAAACAACATTGTTTTTATGTGCCAACAATAAAGTATACAATACAAAAATAAAGTATGCTTTAGGTTGCCATACAAAGGTACGTACGTACCATCAAGTAAAAAACTAAACTTAGTATAGACCAATGTGGCTCAATTGATGAAACATCTATTTAATTTAAATTACCCAGCCCTAATTATCAAAAGTCATTAATGTCGTATTATTGTGAAGAACTTCTCATGCTTAATATATGAGAAATGCTAATTGTAAAGAAAATTTATCCGGAAGTTATCCCGAAAGAGTAAATCAATGGTACAGATTCACTTTGAATTGTATTTGTACCGTTGATTTGTTCATTCGGGGTAATTTTTGGATAGATTTTCTTTATACCTAACACTCATCTTAATAAATACGTGCATGTGTCATCTTGTGTACTTGTTTATGCCCGTTTTTGGCACCGCGGATCGGGCTAGTCGTGAATGGCAATTTAATTAATTCCTTGATTAAATTGGGCCGAGGCTATATAATTGATTGAGTAAATCTTTAGCCATGTGTATTTTTCATTTGGGCCCAAGAAACACGCAGCCAATATGAGGAGTACGGCCCATGATTTGTTGGAAAATTGCCCATGAGTGGGCCCAAGAAGAAAGGAGAAGATTTGGTCCGTGAGGTGTAGCCCACGTTTTTAGGGGTTTGGTTACTGCCGAGGTTGTTTTTTCCCTCTAAATTCAAAAGGCCAATTGACAAGTCAATTGGCCATGTGTTAAACTCACAAAAGGAGGGAGATCATGGGTAGTTATCGCCACATCACCCATGACCCCTTAACTGCCAGATAAACCGCCCATTACCTTACATGCATGAAAAGTGGAAGTATCATGGGACACTTGGCAGCTTGTGGTGCAAAGCTGAATTCGGATTCAGACCTGAATCAGCTTGTGACCAAGTCAATTGGCCATATGTCAAGCTAGCAAGGAAAGAGGAAATAGTGGGTAGTTATTGCCACATCATCCCATGACTTATCAAATGCCAATAACCACCCATTATCTTGCACGCACAAAAGGAGAAAGCATCATGGGACACTTGGCGGCTCGTGGTGCAAAGCTGGATTCGGATTCAGGCTTGAATCAGCATACTGCAGTGCCTACAAATACCAGTTCACAAGATGAAAAAGATGTCCAACACCAATCAAAGCTCAACGCTTACAAACAAAATCTTCCCAGCGAAGCACACTTTCCTACTTTCAGCAAAGTAGACTATCGAGTACCTCGTGCTCAAACCCATTCAAACTCATTTCTCTAAGTAGTTTGAATTTTACTTTTCTTGTACAAACTTTATTATCCCAGTGTAATAAAGTTCACGTTTTCACGTTCCATTTCCTATACGACTAGGAAATTTTAAATCCACAATCGTGTGGCAAATCACGAACCTCATTGTGATCTTTAACCTTTGGGTCACACGCAATTGCTCATACGTTAGAAGTCAAGATTCACGAAAATCTTCATCACAAGTTAGGCGCTACAAGTCTTGACACGCCGGCGCTTAACGCATTCACGCCTATTGCCAAAAACGCGAGTTTTCAGTACTTTCCTCGTCGGTTCATTGCATTTACTACCACGCATTCGCATAGCTGTTGGTTTTGCAAGTTACGCCTATCCTTGAATTGGATTGGACTGACTGACAACCAAGATGAAGCGGTCAAAGTCTAAGCCTTTATACTGCGTCAGTACGTTGCATAGTTTAGTACCCCACAATTTTTGCTCGAGCAGGCAAGGTTAGGAACTGAACTATCCTTTTTCAATTCAACCACTTCAGCTAGCTAGTGAAATGGTCAAAGATTCCTTTAAAAAAATTCTCTAAGCATGGAAGTTCAACTTACGATTCAAAGATGTCTTAGAGCATCTCCAATGGGGATGTAAAACTGGGTTGTATACTTATAATAGCACCTGGAGGCAAAAAAAACCTCTCCAATGCGGATGTAAAATAGCATAAATCTGGATGTAAAATGGCATTGATGGAAAGGGAAATGTATATTTCCATCCCCTTTTGACTACAGCTATAAATTACAGGTCATCAAACATCATCAATTCCAACTGCAATACCAGAAAAATGGACGGCCAGAATTACCTGTATTCGCCGGATAGTTGGCCGGAATTGGTTCCTCGTCGCCGATTTCTGCAAATATTTGCCGGAGTGACCAAAAAATGCTGGAATCGAGTGAGAGAGAGAGAGAAAGAGAGAGGTGAGAGAGGGATCTCACCGACAAGAGACAGAGATATCCACGGGGAACAGTCGGTGATCATCAACATAGGGGAGTTAGGGTTTCATCTCGGTTTCAACGTGAACAGTTGGTGAGAGAGAGATATGAATGAGAGAGAGAGAGAGAGAGAGAGAGAGAGAGAGAGGAGGCAAGGGGGTTTCATCTCTGGTTTGGAGAGAGAGAGGGGGAGTTGGTTTCCACCAGTCCACTGACTGGTTTACTTCTTTGTAGAGAGAGAGAGAGACAGAGAGTAGAGTTGAGAGGCAGAGAGAGACAGAGTAAAGTTGAGAGGCAAGGGGGTTTCATCTCCGGTTTCTTTTCTTTTCTTTTTTTGGAAATTTTATTTTTTTAAATCTTCGATTACCGGATACCAAAATTACTTTTCAACGGAAGTAATACTTGAATTAGGGTTAAGAAAGTTGAGGAAAATTAGGAGGAGAGAAAGTTAGTTAATTATCCATCATTTTTTTACATCTCACCATTGGATATATAGGAGGAGGTTCTATTTTACATCTAACTAACTTTTAACCACTTTTTACATCTAAAATAACTATCCAACCCCATCTAAAATACATCCCCATTGGGGATGCTCTTATGGACTTTCTATTACACCTCCCAAAAAGAACACATTAGGCGTAATGGTGGTTATCTTCAAAAACGTTTGTTCTCGATGGTTAGCTGGATTGGATGGATCCATGAGCTAGGGAATAGTTCTTTTTTTTTTTTTTTTTTTTATCGGCATCAAGGGATTAATTTTACCAAATAAATTAATCAAAAACCCTCATATCCCGTCCAGGAAAATCAATAGCCATGGTACCCAAATGACTAAATGGTAGTACTTGATATGGTATATGACTTACTTAGAATTCTGTACAAAATGTGAGCTTTATTTAATTTAGGCAATAGGGAAAGCCGCTCCTTATTATTTTTGACAAGCATTACAATTTTTTTTTCTATCTATGTAGGTAAAGTCGTGAATAACTTTATTTAAACGAAAGGTAGGACAAAATGACGATAGAGTATAGTTCTACTACTCATATAATGCAAAACCATAAACTGCTCCAAACAAAAAATAGAAAATGGATCGATAAGTCATCATGTATGCATAGATACAAATATATTCAGAAACTCGATGATATGCGAGGTCTTTGGTCGATGATAACTTCACGTGCATCGGATAATTTCGATTATGCCTTTGTCTGAATAAGTGCACCGCAAATTGCAAACACACTCTCACACTCACACTTACACTCACACTCACACTCACAAGTGTGGTTGAGTGAATGATGTGATTAACTCAATAATAATAGAGGGGACCTGGCTGATCAAAAAAACAAGGGGACGGGGGTAATCTTGTAAATGCGGCTTTCGTAATTGATCGAAGCCTACCAACCAATGGACGGACGGTCGCAAGCAACACTCAACAAGAGGGGAAGACACTTTCCTCGCCTCGCCTCGCCTCGCCTGAAGTTTCCTCTTTCCGCCGACGCGGCTTTTTGACATTTCCCCAAAATCGAAACCAAAGCCAAAATCAAAATCAAAACCAAAACCAAAAACAACAATTTCCTTTCTTTCGCCAAATCTAAAAAATTATACTCCTGGTACGTAAAAAAACACGCCCCCACCCCACTCATGGCATCTGGCAGTCTCAAGACGACACCACCCCTTTAAACCTCAACAAAAACCCTAATCACTCCAACAATCCCCAACCGATTTTCGATACCGACGCATTGCAATTCGAAGCGGTTTGATTCCCTCTACCTCAATTCGCGAACGATACAGGTACACGCAAGGGAGAAGTACACTTATCCGTACGGAATTCAGAGTAATGGCTGGTTCAGGAGGCTTCGCCGTTTCTCGGACCCACGGCGGCGACCGATTCTACAATCCGCCGGCAGTTCGACGCCAGCAGTTGCTGCTGCAGCAGGAAAAGTTGCAGAGGCAGCAGCCCTTGAGGCCGTTGAAGTCGGATGCGGCGGCGGAGGCGGAGAATCGGACTGACTCGGACGATTCGACGACCACATTGTCGAAACCGACGCCTTCTGTCTGCTCCTCGTCTTCTTCCCCTCCTAGGCCGGCGGCGGCGGATGTGACTAACTTGGGTCGTCTGGTGGAATCTGTTACTCCATTCATTCCAGCTCGACTCTCCCCCGAGGTATAGACGAAATTAGGGTTTTCGTAATGAAAGAGTTCCTAGAATTCTGTTTTGGCTGATGAGGAAATGTAGTGTTTGGTTTTCTGGCATCGTTTTTTCGGATTGAAATTCGGTGGCCGCCTAATGGAATGGCCATTCACCTAATTGGTGAGTGATAAGATCGTTGGTATAGTTTGGTTAATAAGAAAATGCAAGGCAAGTAAGGTAGGGTTTGGTTTGGTTTGGTTTTGCAAATTGAATTGAAGTTCGATGGCTGCCTACTGGAATGGCCATTCACCTAATTGGTGAATAGTAAGACCATTTGTATGATTACGTATGTAGGAATTAGCATACTATGGGAATGATCATTCTATTCTGACCTCGTTCAATAGAACCAAATCTGCCTAATGGAAATCAAATTACGGGTGGAACAAATGGCATTCGCCACAATTGTGCCTTCATCAACTTTATTGCCTTAGTTAAGGCTATTCTGTCAATTTTGCAGCAACCAAGTTGGCTATATACTTGCATTCTATTATTTGTGTAAGTAATTTCTTATAGAGTTGTTGGTGCTCTTTTAATGTTATAGGTGAATGGAAAGGGTTGGAGAACTCGGGAATCTGATGTGCAGCCATACTATTGCCTAGGGGATCTTTGGGAGTCTTTCAGAGAGTGGAGCGTATATGGAGCGGGAGTGCCTCTTTTGTTGAATGGGAAAGATTCAATTATGCAGTACTATGTTCCATTCTTGTCGGGCATTCAGTTGTACGTAGATCCACGGGCGAGGATTAGGTGAGCCATGAGCCTCTTTACACCATATAGCATATTGTTTTGCTGTTGAAGTATGGCTGATCTTTGATTCTCTAATTTTGCAAACTAGTTGGTTTTTTTTGCATCATTTTTGTCATAGATTTGTTTCATCTCCATGCAGTTATATAATGAACTCTGTAAGATTTTCCAACTTGCTGTACTTGTTAATCCTCCTACTCCTCGAGTCCTTGGCATTGTGATTCAAGCACAGGATGTAGAAAATCTAAGCTTCATTTGCCCAAGAGGGTGAAAGGGGGGCCAGGGGGTTGATGTACCTGTTTTCTAGTGGAACTTATAGGTATTTTCAAAATGTACTCATATAGTTAATTCACGTTCAGGTTGATTTTCAATTTTCATTGTGGCAGTTTTGCTAGCCTCACGGAATCTCCAGGGTATGTGTAATGGGATGGGTTGGCTGTTTGGAGATCAGTGAATATGGTATTTAGGCATCTATTTGGTGGGAATAAGTGTCTGTGACATAGAAAGATTGTACTTGGGTTATATATAATAGCAGGACAAGTGAAACAACTTCCTTCTTATTGACATGGGCCCTATTTTCTTGATAATATCCTAAAATGAACTATGACTAATGAACTATCGGTGTCGGCAAGATGGCAAGCTTAACTAACCCCTTGTCCTGGAATTTTGTCCTTGGCTATTCACTTTCATAGTCCATCGCAGTAAAATACTTTATGAGCTGGATACATTCCCTACCAAATCTGTTAGTTTCGTTGTTCATTATGATCTTTTAATGAACCTTGTGTCGTTTTGCAAGAAGAAGCAAGTGTCATTGAGTGGCTTGCACGGTTGCACCTATACGAGTTGGCAGTCTTAACGCATTATGATTTCTTAAAACCGAATTTGATTCTTTCATTTCTTTGAAGTAAACATGTTATCCTTTCCTTTTCGCAATATTGAGCAATTTTATTTCCCGCCTTCCATATTTGCAAGAAGCAAAAGTTCGGTTTGTCAAGATTTCTCTCCCAAGGACCCCATCCTTGTCTAAGTTAATCTTTCATAGTCATCTTTTACTGCTTTCTAGTTTCTACTGTGATTTTGTTTTTCATATTATTTTGGGAGAAACATTAATCTGAGTAGAACAGTGGGGAGAAGAGGTAGTGTACTTTTCAATAGTTTGAAATACCCATTTCCATTTGGTTTCTGCTTGATGTGATCCTCTCATCTCGTATTAAGGTTGGATAAAAGGTTATTTCTACTTTTGCCAGTGTTTTGACGTTTTCTAGCTGCTTTGCGAGCAAGAAATTTTCCCCGTGGATTGTAAGTTAAACAAATAGGAGGTAAAAGGCATTACACTTTACTCTAGACCCCTGTACCTCTTTAAAGATTCCTTACTATTCTAAAGCTAGTGAAGAATAGAATCACCATTATTTTGGGAAGCCATAGAATAGTCTCTATGTTATAGAAATAGGAGGGAAAGGCATTGCAGTTTACTCTAGACCCCCCCGTATCTCTTTAAAGGTTCCTAACCATTGTAAAGCTAGTTAAGAGTAGAATCACCAATATTTTTGGAAGCCTTGTATTCTATGAACTCCATAGTCTATATTTTTTTGAATCCTCATAAAGTTGCATGATATGTCTTTCACCGTTTACTTCTCCACCTTAGTTTTGGCCTTTTAGCTTTTAGATTAGTTTTTTATCGAGAGCAATTTACCAGCAAAAGTTCGAACGAGTTGGTAGAGTTCATGTCTTTATAATTTGTGGTCATAATAAATAGGCTAAACTGGTTTGGGATTACTTGAGCATTAGTTGCTTTCAGCTCACTTTAAAATTCCTCTCTTAGACCTGGCTGGACCACCAGCTACACCATGCCACTTCTCCCCAACCTCCAAATGTGTTAGTAATAAAAGAAAGGAAATTGAAGTCGGGTGGCACTTGGAATCATAATTTTTGTTACTTTATCATGCAAGTCCCTATATTTCACAAAGTTCTCAGTGTTCCCCGGAATAAATCAAAGATTGAGATGTCACTTGAATTTGTTCATAACATACCGACACAATGAGGGCAGCACTTGTGCAGAGAATCAACTTTTTGATGTCACTTTGTTGGAGTATTTTAGCACCTTAATGTTTGAATTAGTTGACACTGTGACGTAGATGCTTGTCACATTTTATGACGTTTGTTTATAAATCTACCAGGAGGCCTGGTGAGGAGAGTGATGTTGAGTCTTCACGGGAGACTAGTAGTGCTGGTAGCAGTGACTGTGAAGCAGAAAGGAGAGCCAAATCTGTGGTGGATGGGTCGTGCAGTCATCAGAAGCTTGTGAATTTGAATTCCCAGCGAATGAACAGACTCTCATTGAGAGAGAAATCTGTCATGAGTTCGTCTAGTGATGAAGCAGAGATGAGCAATTCACCTGGGACGCTCTTGTTCGAATTTTTGGAACACGAACAACCGTATAATCGCAGACCTCTAACTGATAAGGCAAGTTCACTTCTTGGAGACTATCGCATTCAGGTTGATCTGCGCTCTGTTTACATTAACTCATCGGACCATCCCTCTCCTTTCCACAGGTTTCTCTTCTTGCATCTCAGTTTCCAGATCTTAGGAGTTGTGATCTACTACCTTCAAGTTGGATTTCAGTGGCTTGGTATGCATTCTGCAAAATACGAATATACATCTCTAGAAGTTCAGAATTTTTTCCACTTATTCTCAATCTGAGAATTTTGTGGTAAATAAATCTTGTGCGCAGGTATCCTATTTATAGAATACCCATGGGGCCAACACTTCGTGATCTGGATGCATCCTTTTTAACCTTCCATTCTTTGTCAACACGCTCTACAGGTAACTCATCTCTCTCTCTCTCTCTCTCTCTAAAATTGCATCTAATTTACTGTATTCTGAATTTTTTTTTTCCTGTTATGGACACTCCCACAGGCAATGGGCGGTGGCGGTTTCATGGTGCAAGTGGTAGGAAGGTACATGGGGCCGGCATTGATGATTCTCCAAAGATTTCTCTACCAGCCTTTGGCCTTGCTTCTTACAAGTTGAAAGGTTCAATCTTGACTCCAACTGGATCCAAAGAGTGCGAGCAAGAAAACTCTCTACTGCAATATGCTGACGATTGGCTCCGCAGTTTGCAAGTCACTCTTCCAGATTACCAGTTCTTCCTTGCTCACTACTCGCAGTGGAGATGACAGGGGTGATGAAGTGGCTTCCAATCCTTCGATTTTCTTCCAAAAAAGGGCCAAAGTTTGTTGTCAATCTTGGGGCGAACTTTGTTAAAAGCTAACTTGCCAGGAAACCCCTCCTTCCCTTTGTTCGCAGCACTTTTGAATATTGTGCAGTGTTGTAGCTGTTCTCATCCTCTAGTGTGTAGGCTTATCTTGAATCAGAACTCACCGTATAAGTGAAAAAAGCTTGTTGGCTTCAGATGGCCACTCACTTGTGTTGTTGTGGTAGGGGAAACTGAAACTGTTGTTGATTTTGATGTATTGGTGGTGGAGCCACCTACTTCGTTTTGACAGTGTTCACAGAAACTGGACCATTGTCTACAATAGTGGTGAAAATTTGTAATCGTTTATAGTTTGCACATAGACACTTTATACTAGTAGATGTTAAAACAAGCTTTTTGTTTAAGAATGTTCGTGCAGCTTCGCGTTTTATTAAGAGAGATAGCTTTACGTTGGATAGTACTACATGTTTCATAAGTTTAGATGATGGATCCTGGGCTATACAGAGGTTTTTTTTTTAACTCAGGCAAACCAAGCTGAGTTATATCCATTCTGAAAGTCCAAATCTATTCCAACAACTGTTGCATGTTGATCAAGTGCCCGTTCTAGTTTATAAGGATTTTGAACGTAGTGTTCCTATACTGGGTTTGAACCCAGGCAAAAAATCCCCCCTCACGAATGATCCTGGACTAATGATGCACAGAAAGAACTGCTTAACTCGCTAGGATTACCGGACGGGATCGTTCTACAGCTTTGGGAGCCTGTATCAAACACTGAGAAAAATAAGGCTGATGTTAAAGTAGGCTGATGATAGAGAGAATATTGAGAAAGGAAAACAAAACGTCAATTTGACGGCTCTATAAAAGAAGGGGGAAAATGTAGGGTTTGGCTGTCCCAATTTGAAATGAATGGGGAAAAGTGGAATTAGGGTCATAAAGTGCTGGTTCTGCAGGGGTGCAAATTGTAATTTATCAGGAAACCCGAAAATGGTACTCCAGTAAAAGGCACCGATCACAGACGTGCATGCGTGGGCCACTCGGATTTCTGCAGGAATAATTAATCATTTAATGCTCATGCGGCAAGCAGTGTTCCAAACCCTTTTTTATTGCACATTTGTATAAATTCTATGCATATTTTTATGTAATTGAGAATGAGTTTAGGGCAACCCAGGGGCATGAAATAATTACTCGGAAACCAGGGATAGGGTAGTGTTACTGTCGTGGTTAGCGTCGTATTCCAGCAATTACACAGTTTCGATCTTATCCAGGAAAACATTATCCCCGGACCTTGCAGATTCGTAGTTTCAATTCAAGAGCGCCAGACTCCGTTGTCCCCGATTGGTGACCTTCGCAAATTGGCTGGAAGGTCCATCCGATAATCCCTTGTCGTTTATCTCATCGTGGCTTGTGTTTTTCGTTTTCGATTGACGTTTCTGTCTTTTCCAATTTTTCTTTGGTTGGTGTTTTCGGTTTCTCTATGAGATCTCCATTCGGATTCAGGAGTGGAGGGATATGGGGATGGCATGTCCTGTACTGTACCCAGTTTAATCCAATACTCCATTAACTAGCCTTGTTTTCTCTAAATAGCTGTAGACTGTAATGGTCTCCATCTCCTTAAGAAAATTACAATTTCGTGCTGCATTTTAGGCTTTAACCAAGGCAAAGGTTGCAGGTAAATTATCAGCTTGAACGGAAGCCTCAGTTTTAGTGACAATATTTCTTTTGGATCATTGAGATTCAAATCATTGTTATTTCTTCTTCATGGGTTCTCTCCTTTAGATATAACATTTGTGCGATGATTGTGTTCAGTTTGGGTTTAGTTGCTAAGTTTTCTGTTTTATCTGAACTAGTGTGCTGATGAGCTATTGCAACTGTAATAGACTTTTGTGATTTTATCTACTCTCCTACAGTAGGAGTCCTGCTGATTACTGATACCTTTGCTCAGGTTGTGTGAGAATGGGTATTCGAGGACGTAGTGCTGGTGATCGTCTGAGGACAATTTGGACACCAGAAATGGATCGATATTTCATTGAACTCATGCTAGAGGAGGTTGGAAGGGGGAATAAGGTGGATGATCATTTATTCAGCAAAGAGGCGTGGACGGACATGATGTCATTGTTCAATGCCAATTTCAAATTCCAGTACGAGAAAGATGTTTTGAAGAATCGCCACAAAACACTAAGAAATCTCCACAAGGCTGTAAAATATCTTCTTGACCAGAAGGGATTCAGCTGGGATGAAACACGACAAATGGTGACAGCTGATAATAAAGTTTGGGATGATTACATCAAGGTGCACTTTTTAAGATGTCAGAAACTAGAAAATAGGATCATAATGATTCATTGAGTCTTACATGTTTTATTACGTAGGTACACCCTGATGCGCGATCATACAGGATCAAAACCATCCCATACTACAATGATTTGTGTGTGATATATAGAAATGCAACTGTTGAAGGAAAAGCTAGCACTTCTAGCCATGATGCTAAGATTGACAGAAATATACCAAGATCGGAAACTGGTAGATTATCAGAAGGTTCAGAATCTCCTGCTACTACGATTGATGACACGAAGCCAGTGGACAATTTGTTGCAAATGTCCTCACATTTGGGTGGTGACACAAAGACAGGAGTAACTCTTCCAAGTAGTGTCGGTGAGGGAGCTGTGGACGCCCTTCATGAAATCATGATTGATGAAGATTATGCTGCTTCAATGTCAAAGGAGAATGAGAATGTGACACCTCAACCAATAGCAGATTCTGGCTCCAGCAAGATAGGTACTCGTTCAAGGACTTATTGGCAACCGCCAATGGACCGTTATTTCATTGACCTTATGCTAGATGAAGTGCAGAAGGGGAATCAAATTGATGGCCAATTTCACAAACAAGCGTGGATGGAGATGCTTGTCTCGTTTAATGCCAAATTTGGCTTTAATTATGACATTGATATATTGAAAAATCGATACAAAACTTTGAGGAGGCAGTATAAGGTTATAAAGAATATTCTTGACTTGGACGGGTTTTTGTGGGATGAAACAAGACAAATGGTGACGGCTGATGATTCTGTTTGGCAAGATTATATTAAGGTTTGTTTCCTGTTTAACTTGGTGGTGTTTGATATCTCCATGAATTTGAGAAATACTATAATTTCAAAGATAAGCATTTATAAATGTTCTTCACAGGTTTGAAAGAGTAGTAACTTTTCTTGAGAGGACACACATCATAGTACTTTAGTTCCTTGTTGAAGACCAACAATTGCAATGATTTATCCCCATCTCGATGAAATTTCAAATTCAGGCCATCCACATTGACGACAATCAACCTGTGCATATCAACAATATCAACCTAGTAAAATTACAATAGAGTTAATCTCGAAAACATTCACATGGTTATACAAGCACACACTCCCATATCTTCGGAATAGCAAACAAAGATGCACCAAGTAGTTCAAAGAAGTCATTTGCATCTTATGATGAAGTATTTTTAGGACCTTGAACATTGACGTTAGTGAGATTCCTCTCTGCCTTTAATTTGTATCAGTTCTCTAGTGAATGCAATTGTTTTTATTTTAATTTTAAAGGGATCTCTCTCTTCTTTTTTTTCGCTCTGCATTTAAAGGGACCTCTTGACCTATGCTAGGTTGAAGTTTTGAAGCATTTAAATGCAAGGTGCAAAACAAATGATTTTTATTTCTGATAATATATCAAAACCCTGGTATCTTCTGGTTTCCATGTAATTTTTGATGGTTATAAATTTAGATTTTTTATGGTTCTCATTTTCGGTTTTCGTTGCTAATCGGTTCCATAAGGCTATGTTTAATAATGTGCAGGCACATACAGATGCACGACAATACATGACCCGACCAATGCCTTACTACAAAGATTTGTGTGTTATAGCTAGAGAATTGAATCCCGGTGATGGAAGAGACTGTCTCTCTGGTCATAATTTAGGCCAACAAGCTGACATCCCAGAAACCAAGGTTGGTAGATCACTTAAGGGTTTGCGATCTCCAGCCACATCAGTTTCTAGTGAACATCAAGTGGGCGATGCACAGGATTCCTCGCGTGTGGCTGATCAAGTGAACAAGCGTCATTTTGAAATTTCACCATATTCTGCACAATCTAAAAAGTCAAGGCGCCCTGATGAGGGCATGGCTAGTGCTATTCGTGAGATGGCAACAGCAGTCTCTTCGTTGGCAGATAAGAAAAAGGGTGATGATGACTCCAACTCTGTTTCGGTAGAGATTGTGGTAGAAGCCATTCAGGCCTTACCTGACATGGATGAAGACCTTGTTTTGGACGCGTGTGATTTGTTAGAGGATGAAAAGAAAGCGAAAACATTTTTGGCATTGGATTTTAAACTGAGAAAGAAGTGGCTGATTAGGAAGCTTCGCCAATAGCAGTCATAGAGTTTTTTAACCTTTTATTCTCTGGCCTCTGCCAAATATGGTAAAAGGTGTTTGTTAATATCCTAGGAACTATGTAGTCTCTCTCTTCTGTTCTCCTCCTTTGTGTTTTGTTCTTGAACTCTGAGAATACTCCGAGAGGCTATAACCCCACCCCACTAAGAGAGTATCAACAGAAAGAAAAGAAACCAAATTAGCAGGTGGGTAAGTAACTCAGGAAGGAAATAGTCTTGATCTCTGATGGTTGTCCTATAGCATTTTCTTTTCTTAATAGAATGAACTAGATTTTCTCTTCACCCCTGGAAATAATGATTGTCAAATGACTTTGGTTGTGAAATTTGTGTTAAGCTCCTTTTGTTGGTCTCTGATAAGGTGTTGGGTGTTCCCTTCAAAGGAGAAGGGAAAAAGAAGAAGATAAGATGCGCAAGCATGAGAGTGCAAGTCACTTCTTGTCAGGCTCTCATTCAAGTAACCCTTGGGTTATTCTTGATAAGATGCTGTGTTTACTGCAGCTTTTAAGCTTGTCCGTCTTCTTGTTTTTTTAAGAGTGCTAACTTGTTTGATGCAGCTTCTTTCTTTGCTTATCGGATAAAATTAGATTAAGTAAGATGTACAAACATATGATGGGGGTGTTTGGGAGGCTACTTTTTGGCTTTTCATTTTTAACTTTTTGACTTTTTGACTTTTTGGATTGTGGTCAGAATGTATTTTGATTTTAATAGAGTGTTTGGATGATATGTGCAGAATGCATTTTGAAGTATGAGTGTTGTTTGGAAGATATAAAATGAAAATGAATTGGTTTTTTACTATATTGCCCATGGTTATTAATAATGGTGTATAATGTATATAAATAATATTTTAATCAATTTTTTTAAAAAAATTCTTTTGAAATTGTTTATTCTTTATTTACTGAAAGTGCCACACTATTTTTTTTAATTATATTTTTATTGTTTCAATTATTCTTTGCTCTTACTATATATATTGCACCCCTATTCAAGCAGATTCTTAACAATTGCCACTTTAAAAAATTGAGGACCGATACAGTTCAAACTACTAAAGGCCCTTCTCAAGGCATCCTTGTTAAACACCTAATCAAGCAGAATCTAAGTGTTATACCACTTGCAAAATCAAAAGCCCCTTTATCCTAAACCACTAAAAAAAGCCCAATCAATCAGAGGATTCCTATTAATCTCACGTTCAACCAGATTCTAACTACCACCACTGGAAACATCAGAAGCCAACCCAGGTGAAACTACAAAACACAACCCAGAAAACAAAGGTCAGAGGATTCCTGTTCTTCTCGTATATTCCTGGTAATGTGAAGAACTGTGAGAATGTGAAGGAAGTAGAGAGAGGATAACGTTCAAAAGGGCTTTGTGGAATTATCCCAAAAATGAGAGGATAGGGATGTCTTTTTGTCATGGTTAGAGAACAAAATGAGAAAATGAAAATGTGAAAAGCTCCTCAAAGCTCTTTCTGCCTTTTGTCCCAGAAACCTCAAAATGGAAAACCCATTTTTCCGAAAACCCATTTTCCCACTTTCAGCCAAACAGCCAAAACTCAAAAATGAGAAGTAGAAAATGAGAAAAGGGGCCATCCAAACACCCCCGATATGAAAGCTCAATTTTTATGCTTTTAGCGGAATCAACTAAACACGTTGGGTTAATATTTATAGGCTCCTACACCCCATCGATCACCGACCGTAAATATCACAGTAGCGAAAAATATGGTGTGAAATTCTTAATGAGATGAAATTAAATCTCCGAACCAGGAGATTAATCTTTCCATCATACACAACAGCACTGGCAGCTAAAGAGCCACACAAGACCAATTTCCTTTCTGCCCTACCTATTTACACTGGCTTATAAACTGCATTTTCATTCAGTCCTACATCTAGCCTCAATTCTCTCTGCTCAGTTTATCAGCATTTGGAGCAGGCTTCTATGACTTCCTCCCTGTTAACAGCTAAAGTCGACAACTGTCTGCAATATTATCCTGTTCATAAGCCATCATCAAGGAAGGTGGAGAACAGTAGCCCTTGCACAAACTTGCATCTCCGAGCTTTCTCCTCCTGGTCCTTGTTAGAGAAAGGAGAGGGATCGATGATTCTGCACCACATATAAACTCTCAGCAAATTTTCCGACATGAATGGATAAGAAATTTAACACGAAACAATAATCCACGATTACAAAAAAGAAGAATCAGTATAATTGCGTGATTCAATGGACACTTGAGATACTAGGTATGGAAGTAACATAGAGACCTTGCAAACACCTTGGAAATTTGACAGTTAGGTTTGAAATATCAGATGTGTTGGACATGTCAATTAAGATATGCAACCAAGAAGTATGAATAAAAGATCGAGTTCCCCGTAATAAAACTTCTTTATGCACAACATGATCTAGGTCCTAGTCGAAGGTCTTATAGAGATCTCAACTAGTTATTCCAGACTACAACAGAAAGACATGTAACATTTTTGAACAGAGAAAGACATGTGGAGACTATCCATATGTAACCTGAGTACCTAAGAGGATGAAAACACCAAATACCAGTCTATCGCTCCACTGACAGGGCTCCACTGACAGGGCACCTGCTTAAGCACGTCTACTAAGCATGCCCAGATGAGCTGGCCTCCTAGACATAACCCCTCTGCACATATAGCTAGCCTCTTCCACCTTTGAACAAGGAAGCACACTCCTTTGGCAGCTTGAATACTCTAGTTCATCACATCCGATATTTGCCATTGCCGCTCACTCCTACAACACCTCCTCAACCCATTCTAATGGTAACTTTCTAACTGCCTATCCCAGTGTCTATCATACTTCCCTATCAGAACTGCTAGTTACCGTACCCCTATTATTTTGCCCACAAACTTTTCCGCTCAGACACAATATTCTGGTCATACCACCAACACAATGCCATTGGTACTACTACCTAATTTACTCACTAAAGCATCACTTGATAATGAGGAGAATGATTTTGTTCCTAACAGCCAGATTGCAAATGTCTGCTTGATTCATGCAGTCATTCGTCTAAAATCATCAGGGATGGAGTCCAGTCCAGTTACTTATTCCTGGAAACTTGTCTCTATTAGAAACTGCATCAACTGCAGTTGATCACCGTCATGTCGTATTTTTTTCTTCCCAACTGCAGTTGATTGTTGATGCCCTGTATTCCTAGGTAATAGAAGAACTAACAGAACGCTGCAAAACACACTGTAGAATTCACAATAAAAAGCTAAGAACTTGTATAACCAACTAGTAGAAAGCACAACACTACAGTCAACCGAAAAATATGTAACTGCATAATTGAACTAGTTAACACGTTACCTGGTTTTAGTTTCTCATCTGATTAAACTTTTAAGTAACAAAATAATGTTTACAAACAAGACAGCAAGCATGGAACTTTTTGTCATACCTTCCTAAACTAAACTTGTCTGAGCTTTCCTCTGCTATGTTTGCTTCAGCTGTAGAACTAGACAGCCGAATTTCAGGTACATCAGCTGGTGGTGGATTGTAAATGAGTGATGACAGCATCGGATCGGCAGCTATATCAAAGGAAGAAACCACACGAGAAGATTCCTCCACAAGAGGGTCATCATATTCTTCCTGCGAACGTTTCCTTAACAGAGATAGTGTTGGATGAGATCCACCGTGGCGCAGTCTCTTTTTGTACAAAGCGTAAACTTCAGTTAAGGTATTCAAAAGATAGCCTCCTCTTACACATAATACAAATGATTTACGTCTTCCTTTTTTTTTTTTAGTTTTTGGACTGACACTGACAAGAACTGTACAAGTTATAGAGATGTCCAAGAAGCATGATGCGATTAAATAACAAAAAAGCTAATGGAATCTAATATAAAATTTTAAAAAGGGAGAAGAAGCCTATAAATAAAATTAGTTCAAATCAATGGATTGAAGTTAAAATGAAGAGAAAATAGAAAAAAGGAAGATGCGACATAAATAACATGAAAGGTCGATTGATAACCAAACAAAGTACCATGTGAGAAAAAATCTGACCATCTAGACATCTTTAGGCAATCAGTTTCAACCAGCTACAGAAATCAATAACTTACGTGATTGCAGTGTATTCACAAGTGCGCGCGAAAATTTGACTGCTGATCTTTATTTCATTACCAGAGAATAAAGATTAATGCTTAGTCAAGTACAGGATCAATGTGGATCAAAAAAAAAGAAGGTACAAGATCAAGACTTTCCTGAAGCTTTTGGTCTGCGTGATTTTGAAAGAAAAGACATTGATAGATGTAGAAAAATACGACTTCTTTGTTTGGTGTTTTTCCTCGAAGTGCAGGCTCTCGATCAATTCCGAAATTAAGTGCTTATAATACACACAAGATTATTCTTTGGAGAATCAGCAGAACATTCTGTAACAACCACCTTTATAACGCCATGAGAAAACCACAACCACTCAATGATATCACCTGCCATTTTACTTCAAAAAGTAAGTTTCACAACCTTCTCAACAATCAGTTTTGACCAACCCGACGTTGTGCAACGAATCAGTTTCTAAGGACATGTGGAATTTGAATGGGCAATCAGTATATAATCAAGAACTGAATAGCATGGATAAATCTAAAGCACACTTGGAAGAAAATAAAAAGGATATATTTAAGATGCTTCCATGTTGCGTGATTATGTGCACAGCCATATTGACCCCCACCTTTTTTGCACAAACAGGACAGATCTGCAGATATGAAGAACCCTCAAATGAAAAGGAAGTTGATGTTATGGACCATAACAATACAGTTTTAGCAGTTAGCATTGTGAAAATTGGCTGGTTAATGGAAAATAATGAAAACAGACACACCATCAAACAATCTCAATTTGGATTTTCTCAAAATCATATCCTATAAATCAATTCATGGCTTCATGTCACACCTGATCAATAACTTGAGAAGATGAATTCCACCATACTCCAAGCTCAACATGAAATTAGATTAACCAAGCCCCTGGCCCTTACACTACATAGTTGCCACACATTTCTTCTTCTTCTTTCTTCTTTTTGTGTCAAACGGTAGGAGAATACAAGTATAACAATTACATGAAACTAGAAACAATTCCACAATTACTATAAACCCAACCCAACTAGGCAACTACTAGCCTCATTAGGAGGAGAAATAATCCCGAACAATTTCAAAATCCAATATAAGCCCAACCCAACAACTATTAGCGGGAGAAATAATCCCAACAAGTACAAGGAAGATAACACCCACACCCACACGCAAGTGGGAACATCTGAACTCCTGACCTTCTAATGAGATGCAAGAGTCATGCCAACTGAGCTAGCTTCTTCACCGGTAACAAAGATACCCAGGTGAGGAAACCTAAAAACTAAGAAGGCACCCAATAGAAGCCCATTAAAAAGAAATTTCCCTTCATACAACCGTAACAACCCCTAGGCCCTAAGGAACTCGATCAAATTGTCAAAAAACCCTACATTTTCTATTAAACTACATCCGAAATCTGGTATTTTGTTAACTAAACTAACCCACTTTCGCCAGTTTCCGGGTATTCCCGTTTTGTTGTATTCTATATGCAGACTTTGAGGAATAAAAAGCCGAATTTCCGCTAACAAGTACGTACGCGTACAAGAAAAACAATTAAGAGCTGAAATAAAATACCCCAGACTTGGCCTCAATGGGATGGCTGTTATCCACATGGCAGCAGAATCCGACAAGGTCAAAGTCGTCCAAACAAAATGGGCACACGTATTCCGGCTTCAAATCATCGTTTTCTTCCTCACTGTCCTCTTCCATATCCATATGGAGATCTACTCAACAATCAAAAACGATTCAGCAGCTTATTTATCGCGATACACGTAAACGAATTAAAGGCATGAACGATCAACCAAATTTTTATAAAACTCAAAAGTAAAAACCGAATTTTACGAAAACTAGTACTCACCCAGAGCCTGCTTTAGAGAAGTAGTGAGGTCAAAGTACCGCGTATCAGCCATTGAATTTCACCTAAGATTTCAGAAAATCCTATACAAACATATACACATACACAGACAGATATTTAATCGGTCGAGGGTTTTAGATATGCTCTCTCTCTCTCGCTCTCTCTCTCTCTCTCTTATGGAGTATGTGAAAAAGTAGAGAGAGAAGAGAGAGTATGGGGAAAAACCTACTGAGAAACGAAGAAATGGGGAAGTAGCGGGGGGTCTTCGGGTCGTGAGTCGGATCCTTGGAGGACACGGATTTGTGTTCCGAAATGACCCTGGACTCCCGCGAAATATCGTAGACTACCCTCCAACAAACAACTACCAAACCGACCTTCTGTGAATTGTTTTTTAGTAATTGGGCTCTGGGCTTCTATTTGTGGGCCTTTGAGGTCTGTTTGGTTTGTGTCCTTTGTTTGTTTTGTGTAGTCACTTTCCACGTGAAACAGAATTTTCCTTCGACGCTGCTAACTACACGTACATTTGTGCACAGATTTTATTGTTGTTGTGGGATCCGCTTTTTCCTTGAACCCTGCTAATCACACATATATTTGTGTACAGATTTTGTTGTGGGGCTTACCACGGATCCTACAAAAATGATTCGAGCTGTTCATTAGATGTAAAATATTTTTTCAAGTGTCTCCATAAAAATCAGCTCAATTTAATACCTATAAGTGCTTGATTCAATCATCTAAATTTTCATCCAAATTTTCAGGTAATAAAAGGTTAGATTATTAGATTAAGCACTTATTGGTATTGGTTTGGGCCGATTTTTTTACAGAGACCCTTGAAAAAAGGTTTTACATTTAATGAACGGCTTGAATCATTTGTGTGGGACTCGTGATGGGCCTCACAATAAAATTTGTGCACGTGTGGATAGATTTACGCATTTTCCTTGATGGTTTTACTAACTTTTTTTTGTCGATCAATATTGGTAACAGGTACTGCCACTTTTTGAAGAAAAAAAAAACTGAAAAAGCAATGAGCATTTTAACGAATCGTATGAAAAAGCAATGAGCATTTTATTTAAATACATAGGCTCACACAAATGCAAACTGGATGAGAATGGGAGAGTGCAAAACTGAAGAGGAGCCTGTTCCAACCCAAAAGTCACAATAACATCAGCTTAAGTAGGTTCAACTTTGCAACGATTGTGCCACACCTTATGTGTCTCAACTTTGCAACGACTGTGCCACACCTTATGTGTCTCTAGCACTTCTCTTGTCAATAATAGCTCTCTCTAAAAAACCCTCTCCCTCTTTCTCTAAACTTTTTCAGCTACCATTACCGACTTGGGGGAGGGGCTGCCCCCGATCGCCTTTTCCCCTCTTATCTCCCCCTCCTTCTCCTATCTGTTTGGTTGCCCCTTCCGTTGTGCGTTTGTTTGGGCTGAATTAGCTCAATCAAATGGTAAATAATTGTGTGCGGGCGTGCCAGAAAAGAAATAACTTCAGAGAAGAAATTACTCTTTTCAAATTGATTGAAATAACTAATCTCAATCAGGCAATTGTGTTATCCGTTCGATTACCTCAACTAAGAGGATTTTTCCTTAAGGTATCAACCAAATAAAGATTGACGCGCTTCGAATTAGAAAAGATGATTGAACACAAACAAACCTGAATTTAATCAAAGGTAAATTTGTATGCAAACACTCTTAAGATTCTTCTAAGAACAATACAGAAATATAAGCACACTGAATTTATTCAAAAGTGGACTTACAAACGACTATTCTTTGGTAAGAAAAAACTTACAAGAAAATAAGAGAATTTGAATTTAATCAAAAAGCAATCTTACATGCAAATAAGCCTTCAACTTACAAAACGATCATACTTTAAACTAAACTAATCTAAGATAGATCTCTGAGCAATCATTTTGTATGAGTTGTCAGATGATATGAATTTTTGTTGGGGCTTTCTCTCTTTGCTTTATTCTTCTATTTATAGACGCTGAACCAGCATTCGATCTCCACGTCTTCGATTGATGCCCACGTTGGCCACATAAAACGGTTGAAAGGGGTCTTCGAACGGTTACATTGATATTTCCAGAATTCTTTCCTCCCCGCACGCTTCGATCATGGTGTTCATGGCCACTTCCTAGATCGTGGTTCCTATTTTCAAGCAACGTGAATTAACGTAACACGTCTGGCTTCCTAAATGATTCCCTGCAATTGCGTCTGGTTTCAGTTATAAAACAGGGCAGTGAGGATACCGTTCGATGATCATAATGCTTAAATCCAATAACTTCCCAAACCATCGTTTAATCATTACCCAAACGACACCGGTTCATTCCAAAACGACACCGTTTGTCATTAAAATAGCGTCTTCCTTAATTCCCGTAATCCTCTGTAATTGGTACTCGATTGGGACAGGTTCCGTATGGCCGCAGTACCATTCGGTGCCACGTGAAATTTTCTCATTGGGTAGTACTTTTTAGGATGTAAACAGCGTTTCCACGCGGTTGAGAACGACAATTGGGCTCCGGCCTTGGCGTGTGGGTCCTTTTCGTTTCCGTCCTCGCCTTGGAGGCTCATATATGGAAGCTGGTGGGTCGATGGATGGATCAATAAGGTGAGGTGTGTGGAGTTGGGGTTTTTTTGCATTTTTCCGATGGTTTCCCTTCTTGGCTGGTTTCCAGTCCTATCTTGTACTAGTTCGGGTTTCCCCCGGATCTGGTGTTGTTGAGGAGATGGGTAAATAATTTTTACGTTTTGTTCTTGTCTTGGCTACGTGTTTTGGCGCTATTATGGTGGTGTTATGGGGGTTTTCCAGCAGCGGCAACAGTGATGCTTAAGTTGGGGGCCTTTGTATCAGCTTTGGTTTAGTTGTCAATGGCAGATCGAGGGTGAAGGGGGGTTTGGTCTTTAGCCGCTGTGGTCATTTAGGCCAATCGAAGTTTTCTCCGGCGTTGCCTCGATTCTTGTGCCCGAAGCTTCGCGTAATAGCAAAGGCTTGCCATGGAGTCTCCTCTGCTTGGAATAGGTCTCTGTTCCAGTCCGGCCGGCGATCATTGTGGTCTGGCCATGGGAGCAGTCTTTCCTTTACACTTGTATTTTGTGCGTTGTTTCGATTATATCTGTTCTTATTGTGTAATGGTTTATGCTGGAATTTCGTTTGAGATCTCTTTGCCTTGTCCTGGTCGGGATTCTCATATCGGCACCTAGTGTTAATTTGCTTTTGTAAGGGTGTCCTAGGGTCCTGAATTACGTAGTTTGGTGCACTTTTGAGTTTTGCGATGTCATCTTTGCCTTCGGCCTTGAATGAATTGACTGAATTCAAAAAAAAAAAAAAGTAGGTTCAACTTTGCTAGTATTTTTTTCATGGGAAATGATAATGCCAAAATTGTTTTTGTTGGTGCTAAAATTCTAATGCATAAAAGGCTTATACCATATGTAATGTATAAGACTTTTATGCATTGAAATTTTGGCATCAACAAAAATGGTTTTGGTATTATTCTTATTTTTCTGCAAAGACGAGAACAAATTTAACTTTGTTTTGTAAAAGTTGTTGTAGAGGGGATTGATTGGAAGGATTGCTCGAGGAGAGCAAGGTGAGTGGAGACATTTGCGTGAGTAATTCTCTGACTCCACAAATATAGAAAAAGCATACCCTAAACTAAACAAAACACACGGAAAAAACAAAACAAAACAAAAGAAGTATCATTGAAAGGTTCTTGCACCAGAAAACCAAACCACAATATATACAAATTGGTATAGTTCAACTAAAAAGATTTGGGAAAATGATGGCCCATGACGTATTTTGATAATTAATACCTTTTAAGGATATGCTTCGAACATTTGTTAATAAACAAAATGTCATTGACAGGTATTAATTATCAAAACACGTCTTTAGCCGTCATTTTCCCAAAAGATTTTGCATAGCCTTCAATACAAGACGAAGGAAGAGCAACAAGAACAAAGAAGTTAGAGGTCTCTCCCCTAAGCTACCGTTGCATTTGTAGACTCTTTTCTAGCTTACTTTAATAATTGGATTACACTTGTCGAGAACGACAATCATGACAAAAATTATTTCAACTGCATACCAATAAATAATGATTTTGAAACACATTTATGTTTAAAAAAGAATAAGTTGGCACATTAGATCGAATCTCATTTATCTCAAGATAAATGTGGTACGATTGAGATACATGTGTTACGATTATGCGTTGATTATGGATAAGGTTTTTAATAAGTCTACAGTTCCAAATATAAGATATACTAATAGAGTATTAATCTACACAAATAGGGAAACTGAACAATTCACCCTCGACCTGAGAGCTGGGATATTAACTACTAATCTAGGAGTTGGGTGGCAACGGCCGGCAAAACTGAACGGGTAAAAGTTGGGTGTGGTGGTCCACAGTAGGCATGGATCCGTTGGATTTCAATCCAAGCCAGTCCATCTATTTAAATATTTTTTTTGAAGATGAAGATGTCCATCTGTTTAAATATATTCACAATAAATGGTTGGTTAATTGGTTTCTTCGGGTCAACTGTAGTGCCCGACTGCCAAACAGGTTTAGAATGGAAAATTCACATGCGATGCTATTGCATTCCCCATGTAAATGTACACATTTCAAGTAACATGACATGTCAAGATATCGTGGTTTTGAATTATTATCGTAGTTTCAAACTCAAACTCAACAGATTTCTTAAAGTTTCGTCACGTTCAATTTCAAAAATTATGCAATTTGATTCGATTTTAAATTTTATCGAACAATTGAGATCAATGTAAGAGTGTGTTCCACTAAAAGTGAAAAATAAGTACTTAATTTTAAAAATAAAGGTGATATATTGTGAGATAATGATCTGTCTGTAAAACAAAAAATAAATACTCAAAAAATAAAAAATTTAGCGAAACGAGGCCTAATTCTTGGCTTATGTCAAAATCAGCCAAATCAATCATCCCCGGCTTATAGTTGAGATCAATGTTACTCTTTTTGTAGGAAAAAAATTGTGGTGTTATAATCTATAGTAATTATGAAAGCCTAAAGAGCCAAATTGGAGAGATTGGGGAGATTCTAGTAGGAAAAAGGGGACAAAAGGGAGGGTGGTGGCATCGTGGCTCATGGTTTACTCCAAAATGGTTTGGGTGGTCAAAAAATTCAAGGTTCAAATGGTGTCTCTTGAAATTTGCACTCCTATGAAGCCTGGTTGCGATTCACTAGCTCTTTGGTGGGCCAGTAGTTGTTATGGTTTTTTGTTGGTCCCTTTCAAAGTTCGCCACGAGTTTGGAGTTTTTATGATCATGCCCAGATGAGAGCGGCAACACTTGTTGGCCCCTACTCCACCCTTGTTCCCCATAAAAAAAAGGGGGCAAAATACTCTATAAAATACATGGACCCACGGTTTTTTGGTAATCAGGTCAAATGGGTGGTATATTCCAAATATATCCGGCAGTAAAACTGTAAAATAGCGTCAGCTTCTGATGTGTCTTATGTACGTTGAGTTGTCAAGCCTACAAAAATCCAACTAAGCCGGCTCTTCTTTTCAAAAAAGTCGACCGTTGGAATTGAAAATCTAGTCCTTTTGCTTTTGACTTTAAGATCACATCGGGTTTCTCAACACCTACGGCCAAGATCATTCGACCGTTAGAATCTAGCCCTTTCTTACAAAATCCCCCAAATATCTCAGGTAAACTCCACATACCAAATTCAAATCTTCTCCCAGACTTCATCTCTTCTCTTTTCTACTTGAGAGATACAATTCTCCATCTGGTTTCTGTTGATTCAATTGATTCTACCCACCAAACTTTCTACTTCTCTCTCTCTCTACATGCCCATCAGTCAGCCAATCTTGACATTTTTCTCCCTTCTTTCTATCAGATAAGTTCAATTTCTGAGAAAGAAGCACACTCAAGAATCAAGATGGTTAAAATGGCTGATTCTTCTTCTCCATCGTCTCCGGTGACCATAACGATCTCCACTTCAGTGCCGGCTCAGAGCATCGGCTTAACAAGTCCGGTCCGCCGCTTTTCTGTTTCAAACAATCCGATTTCCCCTCTCAGTAACAGAGGAGGACAGAAGGGTTCAAGCGGAGGAAACCGCCGTACTTCCAGCGGTGGAGGAAGATATCTTTCAATGTCCAAGGACGAAATAGAGGAATGTGTTTCTTACACAGTCCACATCCCTCCAACGCCCGACCGCCGCCCAGTTTCAGACTCTCAAAACAGCCGCCTAGTTTCAGACTCTCAGAACAGCTTGCCCTCCGGCCACCCACTGGGGAGTTACATCAAGGACACCATGTACACCGGTGGATTCAACTCGGTGACTCGTGCTCATGTTCTTGAGAGTTCTCTCGATGAATCCAAGGTTGTTAAGTCGGAATTGATTTGTGGAATGAAGGGTTGTGATGAGAAAGCACAAGATGGGAATTGGAAATCTCAATGCGAATGCGGGTTCAAGATTTGCAGGGATTGTTACTTGGAATGTGTTGGGATTGGGGGAGGGTCTTGTCCCGGTTGTAAGGAACCGTATAAGGATTTTAGCGATGATGAGAGCACCGAACACGGTTCGGAAGAAAAGGACCAACCGCATCCGTTGCCAAGAGGGATGGGTGGGGTTAAGCTAGATAAGAATTTCTCTCTGGTTCAGTCGTTCAAGGCACCAAACCATGAGTTTGACCACGCTCGGTGGCTGTTTGAGACAAAGGGCACGTATGGGTATGGAAATGCGGTGTGGCCTAAAGATGGGTATGAATTTGGAAGAGGGAATAATGACAGGTGTGAAAACCCTCCGGATTTCAAAGAGAGAAGAAACAGACCTCTGACCAGGAAGGTTGGGGTGTCTACTGCAATTATCAGTCCATACAGGTTAGTGATACTAGGTTCTCTGTATCCATATTTCAATTCTTGAATTAAACTTGAATTTTCAAGTAATTTAATGCTATTGTTCATTTTGGGTGATTAGTATTACTTGATCTACATAGTTCGGGATGTTTTCCTTGAGATCTAAAATGCATTGTTAGATACATAGAGCAACAGTTGGGCACAGAAATGGACAGTAATTTAGGAAGGGTCTCTTTTTCCTTCAATTTAACTGTTGAAACTGGTATTCTAGATGACAGTACTCTCCGTACAGCTTCGCTTAGAAACAAGTATAAATCTTGCCCTTTTGCCCACATAGCTTTGATGGCAAACTAACACTGTTAGCTATGAAGATTATTGGTCAGTTTTATCATGGACACTGAGTATGAGAGAGAGGTCTCTCTGCTTTCTTCAAGTTGTTCTAGTGGGTAAACTGTGATTTTGATGCTATATGATGTGAAGTGGTGTGATCTGTTTAATCACCTATTCAATTCTCTTAGACTTATAGCACATGATAGCTGTTTCTATACTGATTTTACTCAGAATGAATTGGTAAAATAGTCGCCTTTGGCTAGACTTATATAGTAGATAATAGTTAGTTTCTATACTGACTAAGCTGAAATGGATGTATACTTCTTTTTTATCTAAAAATTGACCTATGTTGTTACATAGGTTGCTTATATTCATTCGCCTTGCTGCGCTCGCTTGCTTCCTAACATGGAGAGTTTCGCATCCAAATCACGAAGCAATGTGGTTATGGATGATGTCAGTGGTCTGTGAGTTCTGGTTTGCGCTCTCATGGATTCTAGATCAGCTCCCAAAGCTCTGCCCTGTAAACAGAATAACTGACCTCTCTGTTCTAAAAGAGCGTTTTGAACCATCTGCCTTGAACCTCCGCAACCCCAAAGGCCTCTCTGACCTTCCAGGAGTTGATGTCTTTGTTTCAACAGCAGACCCTGAAAAAGAACCACCTCTTAGCACTGCAAACACCATTCTTTCAATCTTAGCAGTCGATTATCCGGTGGAGAAGTTGGCTTGTTATCTATCAGATGATGGAGGGTCTCTTGTAACATTTGAAGCACTAGCTGAGGCTGCAAGCTTTGCAAGGATATGGGTTCCCTTCTGTCGCAAACACAAGATAGAACCCAGGAATCCAGAGGCTTACTTTGGGCTGAAGCGTGATCCCCTAAAGAACAAAGTAAGGCTGGACTTTGTGAGGGAAAGGAGACGAGTGAAGAGGGAATACGATGAATTCAAGGTGAGGATAAATGCCTTACCGGAGGCAATAAGGCGAAGATCAGACGCTTACAATGCCCAAGCAGAAATGAGAGCAAAGAAGAAGCAGATGGACATGGGGGAAAGTGCTTTTGAATCTGTTAAAGTCCCAAGGGCTACTTGGATGTCTGATTCATCTCATTGGCCTGGAACTTGGTCATCAGCTGAGGAAGGCCATTCAAAAGGGGACCACGAGGGTATAATTCAGGTACTTTATTGTTCTCTTCCGTTTGGTCCAAACTTTTTTCAGGGAATATCATCTCATAAATAAGATAACAAGCATTACAGAAGTTCCATTACATACCAATATCAAGAAGAAGAAGAATAAATAAATAAATGCAAATAGAAACATCATACTGTGTTTCTCTTGTAAATCACTGGGAGGAGCTGTTAGTGTTTTGCAATGTCCAAAAAAAAAAACAAATAAAACGAGCTAGTGCTCTACTAATTCATACAATTGAGTTTTTTTGTGTGTTCTTTTTGCATTTATGGAAAAGTAATGTAGAACTGTTTTAGTAATTCATTAATTGGGTGGGCTGTTTCAAGCTTGGGCTCAATATCTCCTTTGTAAAAGTAGATGATGCTTGGAATGAAGCTATCTTACAAGTAGTACCACATGAATGGCGCCATTTTCACCTCTGTGGGTGTGATTTCTAAGCACTTATATCCTCTTCTTCTTTCCGCAGATAATGTTGGTTCCACCAAATTCAGATCCAGTTTTTGGGACAGAAGCTGATGGGGTTAACTTGATTGACACAATAGATGTGGATACCAGATTGCCAATGCTGGTTTATGTGTCTCGTGAGAAACGGCCTGGTTTTGATCACAACAAGAAAGCTGGAGCCATGAATGCCCTAGTCCGGACCAGCGCAATTATGTCAAATGGCTCGTTTATTCTCAATCTTGACTGCGACCACTACATCTACAATTCTATGGCTATGAGGGAAGGAATGTGCTTCATGCTTGACAGGGGTGGTGACAAGATATGTTATGTTCAGTTCCCACAGAGGTTTGAAGGGATTGATCCGAATGATCGGTATGCAAACCACAACACTGTGTTCTTTGATGTTAGCATGAGAGCACTGGATGGACTACAAGGCCCTATGTATGTTGGGACAGGCTGCATTTTCCGGAGGATTGCTTTATACGGGTTCAGTCCACCGCGAGCCACAGAACACCAAGGGTGGTTTGGTAGAAGGAAAATAAAATTCTCATTGAGGAGGCGTAAGGCGGCAAAGAATGGAGAGAATGACGATGAAATGATCTTGCCAATCAATGAGGATCAAAACGACGAAGATGAATTCACCAAGGCCTTGATTCCAACCCGGTTTGGCAACTCTACTTCCCTGATTGATTCTATTGCAGTAGCTGAATTTGGAGGAAGACCACTTCATGAGTTGAGAGGAAAAGGTAGCCAAGGGAGACCATCCGGCTCTCTTGCAGTGCAACGTGAGCCTTTAGATGCTTCAGCTCTAGCAGAAGCAATCAGTGTCATAACCTGTTTCTATGAGGACAAAACTGAGTGGGGCAAAAGGGTGGGATGGATTTACGGTTCTGTAACCGAAGATGTGGTAACAGGTTACCGTATGCACAACAGAGGGTGGAGATCGATTTACTGTGTCACGAAACCAGATGCATTCCGAGGCACAGCTCCAATAAATCTAACAGATAGGCTCAATCAAGTCCTGAGATGGGCAACTGGTTCCGTTGAGATCTTCTTTTCACGAAATAATGCACTCTTTGCAACTCGAAGAATGAAGTTCCTCCAAAGGGTTGCATACTTCAATGTGGGAATGTACCCCTTCACCTCTATTTTCCTCCTTACCTATTGCTTCCTCCCTGCATTCTCGCTTTTCTCAGGGAAATTCATAGTCGAATCCCTCAACGTGACGTTTCTAACCTTCTTGTTGGCGATCACGCTCACCTTGTCCATGCTTGCACTTCTGGAGATCAAATGGTCTGGAATCACTCTCCATGATTGGTGGAGAAACGAACAGTTCTGGTTGATTGGCGGAACTAGTGCTCATCTAGCAGCCGTGTTTCAAGGACTACTCAAGGTTATAGCAGGAGTTGACATCTCATTTACTTTGACCTCAAAATCAGCTGCGCCCGAAGATGGAGATGATGAGTTTGCAGAGTTGTACGAGTTTAGATTTACGATTCTCATGATCCCACCAATAACCATCATTTTGGTTAACATGACCGCAATCGCAGTGGGGGTGTTCAGGACATTGTATAGCCCCTTCCCTCAATGGAGCAAGCTACTTGGAGGGGTGTTCTTTAGCTTCTGGGTACTGTCTCATCTTTACCCTTTTGCTAAGGGGTTGATGGGAAGGAGAGGGAAGATTCCCACAGTAGTGTATCTCTGGTCTACGTTGATCTGCATCATTATCTCATTGCTTGCTGTGTACATCTACCCTCCATCCGGAAGGCAGGATTCCAATTTGTTCCAATTTCCTTAGTTTGTTTGCAGTAGCAGCCAACGGAGCATGAAGTTCCTCAATGGAGCAAGCTACTTGGAGGGGTGTTCTTTAGCTTCTGGTACTGTCTCATCTTTACCCTTTTGCTAAGGGGTTGATGGGAAGGAGAGGGAAGATTCCCACAGTAGTGTATCTGTGGTTTACGTCGATCTGCATCATTATCTCATTGCTTGCTGTGTACATCTACCCTCCATCCAGAAGGCAGGATTCCAATTTGTTCCAATTTCCTTAGTTTGTTTGCAGTAGCAGCCAACGGAGTATGAAGTTCCTCAACTTCAGGTATCAGTTGCTGTTTTCTTTCTGTTTTCGATGTTGTTTGACTTAGTGCCTTAGTAACTGTAATAATACATATGTTGTGTCAACAGCACATTGTCGCCATACAATTTGCTCGACTTTTGTCAAATGACTTACTTATATGCCAGAACAGAAAATCGGTATATTTTAGTTTGTGTTATCGGTCCGCTTTGTAGACAATTGATACATTGGCTTTTAGTAGGTAGCAGTAGCACAGCAGCAGCAGGGGTTTTGCCTCCTTCAAAAGAGCAGTTAGCTGCTACCAATCATTTGAACTTTTAAGGTTGGGCAAACTGCTATCAATTAGATAGTTTCTCCCTCATAGGAAGTAGGAGGACAGGGCAAACACACCCCCATATGTATGTATATTGAAATGGAGTAGTATATGAAATCTTTGTAACCACTAGTGATATAGTGATGTGGAATACAAGTTCTGTTGGTTGGCCATAGATTCTGAACTGGTCCACTCAACTTCTCATCAATGATATGCCTGCTTTCTAGCTGTAAAGGGTTCTTCCCTCTCTTGTTTTGATTAAAAAAAGGGTTCTTTCCCCTGGCCCTCACTCTTTTTGGGCTACATGCCGTTTTGTGTCCCTTTTTGGTCCTTTTCTCAAATGCTACAATTGGCTCCCAGAGAGAGAGAGATCACCACTGACAATTCCAACTCAGAGAGAGAGAGAGAGAGATCACTACTGACAATTCCAACTCCTCTTGAGGATTAAAAAAGAAAAATTAACTTTCCTCTTCCTTTTTTTTGAAGGGAATCAAATTGCTCTTTAGTGCTAATAATCTAGCCTGAGTAACAGCATAGTTTAAGAAAAATGGTTTTGCATAGGCATATGATATAGACTTCCTTCTTCATTTATGGTTGTTTGTATGGAAAACCTAAGTTTGTAACACTAGCAATAACTTCTTTATTTTTCTCCTTTATTAAATGTTTTTGAAAGGATCAACTTTTCTGTTTTGGACAAAAATGCCCTAATCAAACATACACCTTTCCCTCCAGAAAAAACTTTTGGCCTTTTCACCTTCCATGGACTCATGAGCAGTGTAAAAAATTCTTTGAAAAATTTCAAAACCCATATCGGATTTTAAAATAAAAATTACAAGCAAGCAAGAAAAACAGTACATGTACATCTCTGTATATACATTTTATGTGCATTTATAGAACTAGAGATACACCACAATAAGCTAAAAAAAAATATTAGTAAGTCCTGTTTTTAATCGTTTATACTAAGGGGACCGATGGAATTCATACCGATGGGATACTGACGGTCACACGGGGTCCACTCCGGATCCAGCACGGATGATTCGAGCTGTTCAATAATTTCTTGAAATTTGAACAAAAAAATGAAAGATTGGATCGAGTACCTACTCATATTGAATTGAGTTGATTTCTCGCGGATCCACTTGGGTTTTTTTTTTAAATTATTGAACGACTCAGATAACTTGTGCAGGACCCGGAGCGGGCCCAGCGGAACCCCATCGGTGCAAGTAGCACGGCTCATTTTGAATTTCACCTGTAATGGAGAAGCCAAGTGATTATTAGGGGAAGTTTTACCTATACTTAAGTAGCACAGCTCGTTTTCAAGTTTTTCTCGCGGGTTCACTCGGGTTTTTTTTAAAATTATTGAACGGCTGGGATAACCTGTGTGGGACCCGGAATGGGCCCCGCGTGCCCGTTAGAACCCCATCGGTGCAAGTAGCACGGCTCATTTTGAATTTCACCTATAATGGAGAAGCCAGGTGATTCTTAGGGGAAGTTTTACCTATATTTAAGTAGCACGGCTCGTTTTCAAGTTTTTGTCTCTCCGAAGATATATTCGTCATTGCTTGGAGAAGCCAAGTGGTTCTTAGGGGAAGTTTTACCTATATTTAAGTAGCACGGCTCGTTTTCAAGTTTTTGTCTCTCCGAAGATATATTCGTCATTGATTTTATATGCCGAAAATTTTTTGGGAGGAAAATGTGTATGTTTGATTGGGGGTATTTTTGTTCAAAACAAAAAAGTTGATCCTTTTAAAAACAATTAATGAAGAGTTTATGACTGAGGTTCCAAATTTAAATTTACCATGTAAACAACAATAAATGAAGGAGAATATATAGTAGTTTTTATCATATGCGTATGGGGCATACATTAACAAAACCCTAAAAAAAATGGTTCGATAATATAGGGAAGAAGATAACTGTAACTCCCTCTGGTGTCGGTGGTCCTTACTAATGGAATTATGCACGCTCTCTCTCTCTCTCTCTGCATTTTTGTGTTCTAGAAGGAAGCGACTTAAAGCGTCTTGCGATAGATAAATACAATATAGAAGCATATGCTTAGTAAAATTATTCACAACTAAAGCAGCCAAAAATCAGATTGATCCTTTGTGATTACATTAAACGAGATTGTGGTAGGGCTAAGTGTCAGTTGCCTAGTCTTAAATTTATTTATTTTTTTGAATCCAAGTTGCCTAGTCTTAATCACTCCCGTATAAAAAAGAAAAGGCAGCGAATCACTCAGGAGCAGTCAATAAAGTCGAACCAAGACTCATATTGTTATAGAAAACCCCAAACCAACAAATAAAGCTGAAAGTAATACTCATATTTTTGAATCCAAGTTGCCTAGTTTTGGAAAATGATTTTGCCACTCTTTTTTTTTGTTAATGTCACTCCCCTGCTTCCCTGCTAGTGTATTTTTGCAGGAGAATGGCGTTAACAAAAAAATGAGTGGCAAAATTTTTATGCCGGCTATATTATAAGCCCTTAAATAGCATAGGTAAATTGACAAATCAGAGTGTAGTAAAATTTGCATCAACATGACAACTGGCCATGTGTAATAATGATGCCAGGGGTAAAAATAATCCGGGCTCTGGACACTTGGTACGCAACAATGCTAGGTCCCTCGCATTAATTTCGTTGATCCTAATAGCACTTGAAAAATTCTGTTTATCAACCCTGGATTTCTCTATAATACTGTAATAATCTAAGAAAAGAAGAGACTAGTATGCATGTACGTATGATCTCCGAACAGAAAGGGGAACAAGTTCACAAGACATCTGCTCTGCCTGCCTGCCTGCTATCAACCAAAGTCCACAAACACAATATAAGCCACCAACGACCCGTGATTTTAAAGGTTATCTTATCTATTGATGACCCACAAACAACCCTTCTGTATTTTCCTCTCTTTTTTAGTAGTAAGTATTAATTATACACAGCACAAGGCAAAAGGACAACCTACCAACAGTGAATTATAATAATAAACGCACAAAACCACTTTGATACACTATAGTCGTGTTACGGATCCATAACAATTTATTTACTAATAATTCAAATAAAAACTTTACTACTCCAGTAGAGTAGAACAGTCTCATCGTATCCTGCTAATGATTACACCACTTACCACTATTTATTTACAACCCACTAGAATAGAATTTGTCAAAAAAAACCCAATAGAATAGAAGGTCTGTACCCTTTTGATAGTATTTCCTCGAATCATATGAAGTTATGAACACCAGTTGACGTGGGCCTTAAAGCACACCCACCATTCCATGTGCCCATATGATTTAAAAACGGCCTACCACTGTCTGAGTATCTTCTCCACGTTCCCAACCCCAGCCCCCCACCCCCCCACCAAAAGGAATTAGGAGTCATGACCAAACAAATACTACTCCTAGTTAGTAATAGTGTGGAATATAGTAATACAGTACTTGAGACACACCTCAACAATTATTTTTGATCATAAATGATTCCAAAATGACCTCAACAATGACCTCAACATTTTTTCCTTTCTGAACAGAAATGATTCCTAAAAAACGTTTGAGCTAAAACAAAACACGAGCATAGCTAGTGCGGCCATCACAAGGAGAAAGAGGACCCGACCAATCACCATCAGTGCGCATAGGATGCTTCTATGTACACTGCAATTTCTTCCCATCACTCCATACCTACCCCCTCCCTATGAGATCACAATTCACGAGGTGTTAGAAATACTACTCCATGGAGGAGGACGTGGCCGCTGGCCACTGGAAAAAGGCAAAAAAATTTTACTCTACTCCTCCTCAAACTGTTGCCTTGGCCCTTGTGCACTACAGTAGTTTGATTGGATTTATTAGCAATGGGAGGTCAGTTTCGTCATTTTACCACCCTATATGATGTGTCGGTTCTTCCCTCATGTTCTTGAGTAGTGTTGCCCTACCTACTACTAATCGCAACTGCAAGTCTGCAACTGTAATAATATGCTTAGATGAACCATACCAGAAGCACAACAAACAGTAAGGAAGACGACAACAGAAGTGAAATGAATAAACCTTTTTTTCCCTCTTATTTTCAAACGCAAGAACAATACAATAGAATACAAATCACCAGAGGTGATGAAGATGATGACGAGTTAAAAAAAAAGAGAGAGAAAAATCAGAATCAAAAGAACAAGAGAGTATAATGAAAGACAAAAGAGGAAATTTGGAAAAGCTGATCACCAAAAAGAAAGTCGCTACAGGAATTTACCGGTGAGTCCAGTCCACAAACTTCACGTCGAGAGTCCGTACAAGTCGAATGGGGCCCAAAGGGAATCCAACGGACACGGTTGTTTCGAGTCGATCCTCAGCCAAGGCTTGCCGGAACCGCTCCAGTGGAGCAGGCTCACCGGACCTGGGTGGAGATCCCGACAGCTGCCCCGAACGTTATCACCCCCCAACCCGTGTTGGTTCCACCGGTGCTCTATGGGCGCCACGTGTCCCGCGAAAACCAGCAGAAACGGCGGTAACGACCCCAGCTCGTAAATCCGGTGGCTCTTCTGGATCTCCATCCACGTCTCGATCCGCTTCGTGTACCCGAACCGCCTCCACTTGACTAAATCAATGACCATCACGCCCGTGTTGAAGTAGCACGGATTCCGGCCCGAAAAAGTTCCCGAAAACCGCCGTTCCGACCAGAAACTCGGCGTGAAGTACTTCGTGAAGTTTGCGTGGCAGTACTCCGGTGCTCCGATGGTCTTACCCCCTAAACTCGTGTCCCACAGCTTCCCAATATCGTCGACGAGAACGAGATCGGAGTCCAAGTATATTACCCTGGTAACACAGGGCTCGAGCAGGTTTGCCATGTAATTCCTGGCGTAATTTAGGGGCTGTTCTAATGCTTGCCTCACTGAAGTCGAGATCAGGCCCCGCACCATCTCCGGATCGAAGTAATAGACCTTGAAGTTCAAATTAGGGAAAGTGGACCGGACTAGGGTTTCGAGATCTGTCTCCGATACAAGGAAGTGAAAGAATATGCTCTCGGGACACAAGGAATGGTGGAGGATGGAATGGACGGCGGCGATTGATCCGCGTAGGTAGTCGACATCGAGAGTAATGGCGACGTGGACGAGAGAGGGGTCGCACACGCCGGTTTTCTTCAATTTGTTGCGGTTATTGGAACTGCATTTGTGTGCATTGGGGAATGCGGATGATTTTCTGAAGGAGAATCGGTTGGGCGGATCGACGGCTGGATTTTGACTATCGAGGTTGTGGGATCTGATGGCTTCTGCGGGTGGAAACGACTGCAGAGACGGAGAAAGGACAATCATCACCAATGCGGCGGAGAAAACCCCCGAAAATTGCATAATCCATAGCATGTTGAAGCGGTGAAGGCCTCCTCTTCCCTTCGTTTTTGATTTGCAATCGGAACGACGATGTGGTAAAGTGGAGGAGATGAGGAACGCTAGGGTTCCTTTGAGGTCCGCCAGAGTTGAGAGGCAGATTGCTGGAATCCAATCGTCCGGTCCTTTTCTTCTCTCTCCCCTAATCGCATGCCGTGGGGACAAAGCGAACTTGGACGAGAGATGAGGTAGAGAGAGAAGAAACCATGAATCGAAACAGAGAGGGAAAGAGGGGCCCGGTGCTATTCTGCGCCGACATGCGCAGTAGTCCAGTAAATCTCCCTCTTCCTCCTCCTCCTCCTCCCCTCTCCTCTCTCTCTCTCTCTCTCTCTTGAAGTAGAAGGTGAACCAGCAGTTATGGAGGCGCAAGTAGAGAGAGAGAGAGGGAGGGAGTCAGGGAGAGTCAGGGGAGTTGGAGAGAGAAATGAGAGTCTCTTTCAAGCTTTGCGTTTTCCACCATAGGAATCCACAGCCAAGCATCGAATGATAGTGTGATAATATCATTTTTTGCGTTTTTTTGGTACTAATTGGTACAGCTAAAGCGTAGGTGTACACGGTTTGGATTGGTTCAATTCTCTGAAAAATCAATAATTGGATTATTTCAAATGGTTATAGAAAATTGGGAATTAAAATCTAATCAATATATGCATGGAATCTAACCAGAATCAAATCGTAAGACCGGTCTGATTTTGGTTCGGTTCCGATTCTATTCAATAAGCATTCAAACACTTATTCACAAAATATGAACTCATACAATAATAGAAATAGGTAGATACTATGTGGAATAGGAAATGAATGAAGAAAACAAAAGCTTTCCTACCACACATATGTAAGGAAAAGTTTAAGTTTAGTAAGAAAAAAATTAACCTACTAAATTCAAATATATATTTAATTACACATATATGTATTTCTACATTTATCTTGGTTTTAAAAGATCTGGTTCAGTTTTAACCACGGTTCATTAATTGAGAACCAGTAACCGAACCAAAATTTACGGTTCTTATTTTTTTGGAATCATAACCTGATCGTAGAATCGGACCAAATAAGACGGTTCGGTCAGGATCGGATCGATTTTGCGGTTCGAGCGATTTTCTTGAACACCCTTACTAAAGCCTAACAAAAATGACAAAATGCCGATAAAAAAAGGGAATTACTATTCGCGCTCTTTTTTTTATGCATGCACTCCACGTTCACCGTAAAATTACTAGTAGCTTCATTAATAAAATGGAGCGCCTGTATCAAAAAAAGAAGCTCGAATATCAATATTATAAAAAAAAAAAAAGGTCAAAAATACTTGATACAGTTATAAATTGGTAATTAGGAGATAAATAAATAATAGTAATATTCTATGTGGTGGAGTCAACATCGAAATTGAGAACTTAAAAAGAATATATTTTATTTGAACAAATTCAAAAATTAAAGAACTCGTTAATATGTAATATCCTGCGAAGAAAAAAAAGATAACGAAAAGTTTGTTCACACATAAATTTTTTGTGTAGATCGTGCACAGATCGTAATGTGGGGCTCACCAATCCCTTTAAAAATTCAAATTAATTTGAATAATGAAAAGTTTGTTCACAAATAAATTTTTTGAATATCGCAATGTGGGGCTCACCAATCCTATTAAAAATTCAAATTAATTTGAATTCAAAACTAGTGCATATCTAACTAGATATGTACATATAATGATCCCATTTGTAAATCGCTAGATGATAGCTTTTTTAGTTATAATTTTGGTTATTTTTTTTTTACTAAGAAAAGGATTTAGCATAAGTTGTGAATGGTGCAAACTTTTTACAAAATCGAATCAAATTTCAAACTCCTTGATTAAATAAGTTATACTAAAACTAAATTGATCACGGAATAAATGTCTAGATTGCTGGTAATAATCCTAGTCCCTAGAAAGGTAATTATGGATACAAGTGTTTTTTAGTCATTCGTAGTTTATATATAGTTTTAAATAAGTACAAAATTATTATAGAACACGATTTATTAGCTTTTCTATACAGACAAGCTAAATAAATTAACTTGTAGGTGTTAACCGATGAGGCCAATGCACAGAGGGTGAGTAAAAATCTCAAATTATCGTAAGATTAAAATTTATAGGTCTTGAACGGAGGTCACAAATTTAACTACTCATAATTAAAAAATCAATCTCATTTTCCACGAATGATCTAAGTGAGATGAATTTAATGTCCCACAAAGAAAGATTACGCAGTTCAGGTTATCTGACCAATCACCTACAAAATGCAATCATAGGTATTCCAACAAAATCTTGTGGAAGTTGTTTCAGATTAATTTGACTTCTCATTATTGCATTGCTAAAAATCATATACTCCACTAAGGTTAAACAAGATCGCATGAGCTTTTAGGACAATCTAATTAGGTGTCCAGTGTGATTAATAGAGTACAATGTAGTGTATTGCATTTACTGGTGTCGTACTGACGTATATCTTGTACTCCATCCGTTCCGTAAAGTTAGTTCCTTATATAATTTCTTAGAAGACCAACTTTATGGGATGAGGGAGTAATCTTTTACGATTAAACTCTCCTTTTCTGGACTGTTTTCCTCCAGAGTCCAGACATAATAAAGACCACAAGCTACCACGGCTCATGCTTCTGAATCACAGGTTCCCAGCACTTGAAGACTTCAAACCCTTCAACCAAAAACGAAAGAGAGAAAAAAGAAGAAGACGACAACAACGACGACGACTTGTATGTAGTCCTCACCTTTTTTTCCACTAGATATGATAAATTAGATATGGATAGTACAGTACTCCTAGTAGATATTTGGAGTTTGACTTCCAAAATGACCTATAGTGGAAGACTTGGTTGAAGACTAAATGTTGGCAAGTGAAATCAAAACCACACTAGAAAAAATTAGTTAATTTTACAAGGACTGATAAGAAAAAGTAAAATAAGATATTGTTCCTCTGCTTAGCAAAATAAGGTACTGGAAGTCTGGAATATTCCCCCTTTTATGAGTCTAATAGATTGGAAAGAACAATTTAGGCCCGGAAATATTTTTTATGATCTCACGAATCCTAAAAGACACTAATCAAGTTCGAGCTTATACTTCTTCATATTGTCGTATAAGGGTGGGAATGAAAGTATTTGACACGGAAATAACTTTTTGTAATGAGTAGGAGCAAGTAGAGCTAGGCTATTCATTTTGTTTAGCTCGTTGAGAACATCAAGTACAGCAAAAAAATCAAGTTTATTAGACATCATTTGATGTGATTTTAAAACATATTTATCTTGCAAGAAATAAGATTGCAACACTGGAACAAAATCCATTTCTACTAATTTTGCAATATAAAATACATTTCAAAATCATATCAAATGATAATCGATCAACTTGATTTTGGCATGCTTTGATTCTCTCAATGAGTCAAAAAATATAAACGGTTCCGATCATTGAAGTGTGATCGGAAAGAGATCGATTGTTCTCTGAGGAGCTGGACTCCCCTTTTCCTACCTTATATATCTGAACCATATTTTCAGTTGCAGAAATGCTGGGTTTTTTTCAAGTCAATCTAATGTCTCTATTATGTGTTTTGACACTTGGACAACCAATTTACGCGCGTGTCTTTGCTCAATAACAGGAGGCAAAAAAGATTTGGCCTCCTTTTAAACATGGTGGTTAAAGCATTTTGCGGAGACCCTTAATTTTTGACAATTTCAAAGTGTACGTAACTAACACAAGATCAGACACACTAAAGTTTGAATAATAGAAAACCAATTAGGCGTAAAAAATTATAAAAAAAAAAGAGAGAGAGAGAATACAATTGTCCTTTCCTTTTTCCATAAAATTCATGATTTAAAAATAGTGTTAATTAGCAAAAAAGAAAAAGAAAAAAGGGAAAAAAGAGGACTCCATACACTTATATTAATTCTATAGATATAGATAGATAGTTGGAATGTGACTTTCAAAATAACCAACAGATGAAGATTTGACGATGTCGGCAGGAGGTGAGCGATGAAATGATTTTAAATTCTGTCAAGTGAAATAAAAAAGAAATCATCAAAAAAAAAATTATAAAGAAAAACATTGCCCCTTCCTTTTTTCTATGAAATTCAAGATTTAAAAACAGTGTTTAATTACCAAAAATAAGAAAGAATCAAAGAGGACTTTGTATCCTTTCGTTCTATAGATATAGATAGATAGTTGGACCGTGACTTTCAAAATAACATATAGACAAAGACTTGGCAACAAAGATTAGCTATGAAATGATTTTAAATGTTGGCAACTGAAATAAAAAATATATTATCAAAAAAAAAAAATTGCCCTTTCATTTTTCTATAAAATTAAATTTTAAGAGCAATTTAGAAAAAGAAAAAAAAAGAGAGGACTCCATACCTTTTGTTTTATAGATATAGATAGATAGTTGGAATATGACTATCAAAATAACCAACAAACAAAGACTTGATGGCAGAAGATCGGCTATGACATAATTTTAAATGTTGGCAAGTGAAATAAATAACAATTTAAAAAAAAAAAAACATTGCCCTTTCCTTTTTCTATAAAAATTCAAGATTTAAAAATAGTGTTATTATCACAGAAAAGAGAACTCCACACACTTTTTCTTTTCTTTAGATAGATCGTTAGAAAGTGACTTTCAAAATAACTTACAGACAAAGACTTGATGGCAGAAAATTGTGTATGAAATGGTTTTAAATGTCGGCAAGTAAAATAATATATATATAAAATAAAAAAACATTGCCGTTTCTTTTTTCTACAAAATTCAAGATTTAAAAACAATATTAATTATCAAAAAGGAAAAAAGGAGGACCCCATACATTTTTGTTATATGGATGTCGATAGATAGTTAGACTGAGACTTTCAAAATAACCTATAGACAAAGACTTTATCCTATACCTTGTGATTTTAATGTTGGCAAGTGAAATCAAATCCCCATACCTTGTGAACCATATTTATTGACGTACAGATGTCAGATTTTTTCATGTCAATCCAACATATTATCTGTATTTTACATTTACAAATTCTAAAATCTCGGATGAATGTGTCAAATTTATAATTTGATTTTCTCGAATCCCCAACCACTTTAAGTGTCTCTGATCGATAGCAACATTTTCACATTAAAATAGTACTACTATCATTTACTATCACCTTCCTTTGAATTTGACATAGGTGAAGCTTCCTGTCAGATGCCAGGAAGGTTTTGGCCCTCCTTTTAAACATTAGTGATTAAAAGGGTAATTAAAACAAGATCAGACACAGTACTAATATTTGAATAATAAAAAATTAATCAGGCGTGATAAATTACAATAAAAAAAAACATTGACCTTTCCTTTTTCTATAAAAATTCAAGATTTAAAAACAGTAGTGTTATTGTGAGTTGATTAGGGAAATCAATTAAGTTCCTGTAAATACCAAAAAGTAGACAAATCTAAAACACAATCTAAAGTGCTTTTCGTTGCTAGTTACTACTCCTTCTAGTGATGAAAACTTTCTCATGCTTTAGGTACACACTTTTTATCTGAGAAAAAGTTTGATTTTGAAAGTGATTCCGAAAAGCATCACTTGGGTGGCAAACAAATTCTGTGCAAATCTTGGAAACGAAGAAAAACTTTTTAGTTTTATCATTTGGAAGTCTTTAACAATAAGACTCAACCGTAGTACTCCCTCCTAAGTTTTTGAATTCGATTTTCCTTATCAATAATTCTTATATTTACCTTACTCACACGTATAAACGTATGAAATAACTATAGGGAAGGAGATGTAAGGATCAGTATAAGGTACGTGCAAACTAACTCAAGACACTAGACGTCACCCAAAAAAACCCCTCAATTCTCACAGTTTGTCAAGCCACCCGTAGCACGTTGTCGTTCAGTTGACAAAATTTACATAGGCATTAGTTGGAAGCTTGGAATAATAAAGAACCATAACGAAACCCTTAACCATGTACTTGCTTTTACTTCCCTACATGTTAAGTAAGAATAATCCGTAGAAATTAATGAACCATGCAATAAGGTCAACCACAACATGGCTCTCCCACTTGAGTTACCTTAGCCCCAGGCAATACTATTCAATATTAGAGAGCATACTAAATAGTGTACAATGGAGCGACTCGTATTTCAAATAGTGAAGTTAATTAAGGATTGAGGGTAATTTTCACCTAAACAAAATTCTTACAGTACGTGCTATACTTGAAATATACGTTTAGAGGCAGGGCCGGTTTAGAGGATAGGCGAGAGAAGCATGCGTTTCAGTCCCCTAAAAATGAGGGGCCCCCAAAGGACCCATATATATATATATGTACTAATGAATGCCCGTGCCTGAACTCGAACATTTAGCACACGCAAATAAATACTGAACAACAAATTCATCAAACTAAGAAGCATAGAACAAACTCAAACGCATAAAACTTAATCAAATAAAAAAACACCATCCTAAACACTGATGAAAATAAAAAAAGATATACATGAATGAAAATGCGTGCCTCGAGGTGATATCTAAAAAGAAAATATGAAACATGTCAAGACTAAAAATCTTCAAGCATATTGATACTTTTGAGCTTCGAGGCTTCTAGATCCCAATCCTTAAAAAGAATGATATGTCAACAAAAGCTCAGTTAGTACGCCAAGTCATTTGTTTAAGCGATGATATATGACAAGAATCTCTTGCTTGAGAATTGAAAAAAATCGTTCCAGAAATCAAACTTACCTCACTATCGGTAATGGTCGTTCAGAAGTTGGAAAATGTGGAAAAAGCAGACCTTCTAAATAGAAGGTATAATCAAAATTTTGATCTTTGAAGTAGCAAAGATTGATCTTAATTCCAAATTTTAATCTTAGGTACCAAACATACCATTTTAATCCTCTTGTAAATGTCAATATTTGTTGTTCAAAATTTAAATTTTAGGTTTCCTTTAGTTCCGAAATCTGCAACGTGGTAATCAAAATGGTAAATGTGGTAACAATCTTTCCCGGAATTATAGGGAACCAATGCCGAAAATGTGGCATTATTATAGTAAGCATTATTTCCTAATTTATCTCTAGGTTTCTTACCCTATAATCTAAGCCGTAGAAAAAATGTGTACCAATCCTAGGGTCTAAAATATAAGAAAAAAAAATAGGAGATTTGAAAACCACCCTCCCATATTATATAGATGTACTAGCGAATGCCCGGCACGGCTCGAACATTCAGCATACGCAAATAAATACTGAACAACAAATTTAACCAAGTGAGATGCATAGAACAAACTCAAATGCATAAAACTTGATCAAATAAAAAAACACCATCCAAAACACTGATTAAAATAAAAAACGATATACACTTCTCGATCCCAATCCTAAAAAAGAATGATATGTCTACAGAAGCCCAGTTAGTACGCCAACTCATTTGTTTAAGGGATGATATATAATAACAGAGAAAAACGAAATTATCATACTCTTGATAAACATAAGTTAATACCAACCAATCTCATTTTATAAATTGGATCATAATCACAAAAAAACAAAGAACTTCTACATAAATTAAATTCATGCGTAACGGTGCTTTTATGAAGGTCTATAACTAAGGTTTGCTAGTGACTAACTGATAATTTAACACACACATCAAGTTGTCTCATGAGAAAAAAATATCACACAAATAAGGAAAGAAATGATCCTTGGAAGACTAGTTCACTTAACATTAGTATGAGAAAAAATAATAATAATCACCTCAATTGAATATGAGGCCCGTAATTCACATTAAGCAAAAAGCTAAGTTTATTGGACCAATCTAAGGAGAGGGACAGGTCCATGCCAAAAACTTCTAACTTTCGGAAAGAAGCTGTCATATAAAAAATAACTCTTTGGCCAGGATTTCAATGAACTCATATAAATGACCGTCGGAAACGGAGCAAATAATGTTAAAGAGACGTATTCTCTTGTTACCTTGATGTACACTTTGTCGAGTTCTAATAAAAAAAAATTCCTTATCAAAAGAAAAAAAGAAAGAAAACCCTCCAATCCAAAAAAAAAGAAAGAAAAGAAAACCCTCCAATATATTATTCACTTCAATTGAATATGAGGCCCGTAATCCACATTAAGCAAAAAATTAAGATTATTGGACCAGTTTAAGGAGTGGAACAGGTCCATGTCAAAAACCTCTGACTTCCGAAAAGGAGCTGTCATATAAAAAATAACCCTTTGGCCAGGATTTCAATGAACCTGTATAAATGATAGTCGAAAACGGAGTAGATAATGTCAAAGAGATGTATTCTCTGGTTACCTTGATGTATACTTTGTTGAGTTCTAATAAAAATTTGTTCCATATAAAAAAAAAAACCCTCCAATCCAAAAAAAATAATATTCACCTCAACTGAATATGAGGCCCGTAATTCACATTAAGCAAAAAGTTAAGTTTATTAGACCAATCTAAGAAGAGGGACAGGTCCATGCCAAAAATTTCTAACTTTCGGAAAGAAGCTGTCATATAAAAAATAACTCTCTGGCAAGGATTTCAATGAACTCATATAAATGATAGTTGGAAACGGAGCAGATAATGTCAAAGAGACGTATTCTCTTGTTACCTTGATGTACAATTTGTCGAGTTCTAATAAAAAAAATTTCCTTACCAAAAGAAAAAAAAAAGAAAACCCTCCAATCCAAAAAAAAAAGAAAAGAAAAGAAAACCCTCCAATTCAAAAAATATATTATTCACCTCAACTGAATATGAGGCCCGTAATCCACATTAAGCAAAAAATTAAGATTATTGGACCAGTCTAAGGAGTGGAACAGGTCTATGCCAAAAACTTCTGACTTCCGAGAAGGAGCTGTCATATATAAAATAACCCTTTGTCCAAGATTTTAATGAACCCGTATAAATGACAGTCGAAAACGGAGTAGATAATGTCAAAGAGATGCATTCTCTGGTTACCTCGATGTACACTTTGTCGAGTTCTAATAAAAATTTGTTCCTTATAAAAAAAAAAACCCTCCAATCCAAAAAAAATAATATTCACCTCAACTGAATATAAGGCCCGTAATTCACATTAAGCAAAAAGCTAAGCTTATTGGATCGGTCTAAGGACGGGTAGATCCATGCCAACAACCTCTGATTTCCAGGAAGAAGCTGTCATATAAAAAATAACACTCTGGCCAGGATTTCAATGAACCCATATGAATGACATTCGGAAACGGAGCATATAATGTCAATCAGATGTACCCTCTGGTTATGTACCATGATGTACGATTTGTTGAGTTTTAATAAAAATTTGTTGCTTATCAAAAAAAAAAGAAAGAAAAGAAAACCCCTCCAATCCAAAAATAATACTCACCTCAATTGAATATGAGGCCTGTATTTCACATTAAACAAATTGCTAAGCTTATTGGACTACTCTAAGGAGGGATAGGTCCATGCCAAAAACTTCTGACTTCCGGAAAGAAGCTGTCATATAAATAATAACCCTCTGGCCAATATTTCAATGAACCCATATAAATGATAGTCGGAAACAGAGCAGATAATGTCCACCAGATGTACCCTTTGGTTACCACGATGTACCCTTTGTGGAGTTCTAATAAAAATTTGTTGCTTATCAAAAAAAAGAAAAAAGAAAAGAAAACCCTCCAATTCAAAAAAAATAATACTCACCTCAATTGAATATGAGGCCCGTAATCCACATTAAGCAAAATGCTAAGCATATTGGACCAATCTAAGGAGGGATAGGTCCATGCCAAAAACCTCTGACTTTCGGGAAGAAGCTGTCATATAAAAAATAACCCTCTGACCAGTATTTTAATAAACCCATATAAATGACAGTCGGAAACGGAGTAGATAATGTCAACCAGATGTACCCTCTGGTTAACTCGATGTACTCTTTGTTGAGTTCTAAAAAAATTTGTTGAAGTAAAATTTTCTAAATATATTTTTGCTGATCTTTCCTGCCGTAAAATATTAGAAAGTAAGAAGATGGTAGAAAAAATAACAAAGTTAGGATTAATGTAAAAAGGACCAAGGCTGTCAATTTTAGTTTTTTGTCACACTCATATTTTTTCTCTTAATTTTCGGCAGAAGAAACTCAATTTAACTAAAAATTGTTCAAAAAAAATCGAACTTGCATGAAAACTACAAAAAAAATCCTTTGATGTTTAAATTCCTTGCATTAGAACTGAAAAAAATCGTTCAAGAAACTCCCATTTTTGGGCAAAAGAAACCCAATATGGGTAAAAATTATTCAAGGAAAAAATCAAACTTACATGAGAACTAAAAAAAAATCCTTCGATGTTTGAATCCCTCATAATTTTCTGACAAAGGTTATTTTATTTTTTGTGACTTGTTCCTTGAAATCTAAGACTTCAAATTTAATTACGTAGATTAATTTTATAGTTTATAAATTAGAGGATGTGGAAAACCTATGCATGTGACAAACAAACCCAAAAAACATAGACCTTCTAAATAAAAGATATATTCAAAATTTAAATCTTATATGATAAGTTTCCCGAAATCACAGGGAACCAATAAAAGGCCGAAAGTTTTAGGTTTTCTTTAGTCCTAAATTGGAGGTATATTCATTATAAGTTTCCTTGTATATAAGTGATAAGCCCTAAATAGTGTAAATAATGGGGCTTATCTATCCCATTTTTCTGCACTTGCAAGCGGTTTATACTTGTTTCTATTTGATTTTGCGCGCAAGTTGTGTTTTTGTTGGAAAGTAGGTAATCGGAGCGAAAAGGACGTTTCCAAGGCTCCCAATAATCCCCAGAGGAATGCAGAAGCTTTCGAGTACGTGTGGCACAGTAGGATCCTCCCCGGAATCTCAAATGAAGAAATCAAAGCATGCAAGGAAGGCTTCGAGGCTCTCGAAGACCAAAAGAAAGAAGAAAACAGCCAAAACCAGCCAGAGAAACTCGGGGTATCAATACCCCAACACCGGGTATCAATCCCAGGAAGCGTGCTGTCCAGGGAGGAACGGGGTATCGATACCCCTTTTTTGGGGTATCAATCCCTGGTGTCTGCGCGAGAACTTTTTAATGGCATTTTTGTAATTCTTTTGTAAATGGGGTATATATACCAGCTGAAGCCCGAATCTAGGGCATTCAATATCTGCATTTTCTCTCTCTACCTCCATTAAAGCTTTAGCTCCCACCTCTCTCCTCATTCATGTTTTGAGGAAGGTTTTTGGGTACGATCCGTTTAGATTCGAAGCTTTTCGCCTTCATTAAAGTTGTAAGGAATTCTCTCCTCTTCAAGGATCTTGTGTTTATTTCGAATTTAAGCAATGTTTAGTATTTTCCTCATCTTTACCCTTGCTCATTTCATGTCTCCTTTCATTATGAGTGAGTAGTGTAGTAAGGCTAGGTTGTGGGATGGTTAACATCCCGTAACCAAGGGTATTTCTTGTTCTTCTCTCTTAAATCTTCGTTTTCTAGCTTAAACATGTGTTAGGGGTATTTTTATGTATCAAAACTTGGGGGTGTTAATCTCTTTGATCATATGTAGGCAAGGGTTACGCCGCTTGTCACATATGATGCTTGGAGCTATGTCCTTCCGAGGGTTTGTCAAATGTCTCGAAAACCCTAGTCATGCTTAAACACTTTAGTTAAAAAGAGGAGGAGCAAGTTTACTTTTGACTTATGGGTGTTAATTATCCCTAAGCCTAGCCTTTAGTTTAATCTCCAGTTAAAAAGCCGTAGTTAGGTTAAGTAGCCATTTTCTAAATCGCTTAGTTGGCCGTCTCAACGCCGAATTTGGTTGGCGGTCCTAACGCTGCAATCTCTACCAAAGCAAACTTCCGAACGAGTTATGGATGCGCTCCCTGTGGATTCGACCCCGGACTTCCGGGTATTATGCTTTCAACCGACCTAGCCCTACGCTTGGGGTATTCTTATTACAACACATATTAAGGTCGCAAGCATTTTTGGCGCCGTTGCCGGGGAGCGCTTTCTTTTATAGCTTATTTTGGAGGTTCGCCAACCCATTGTAAGTATCTCGCTTAATTTCTACTTTGCGTGATTTGTACTTAAACTAGTGGATACCTCTAACCTGAGCCTCTCAAACGTGAGGTTTAACGAAGCTAGAGTAAGTACAAATCACCTTTTCTTTTATTGTCTTTTCTTATCGAGGCGGCGGCATAGCCCCTCAAAGCTGTTGTTAGGAGGCGGCGGCATAGCCCCTCTTGTCTGTTTACTTTATTTTTGTTGTCCATTGTTTCTCGAGAAGGGTTTTTCAAGTGTATGCGTGGTGGTCATCGTGGAGCCTTTCGGAGCCCAACTTCTAAAAGGCTTCATCGATCTTTTTCTCCTCCTCGACCCAAAACTCCTCGTCGGGTTCGAGCGAGGACACCATCACCCCAAAGAACTCATTTTTCTGTCATAACCCCTCTTCGAGAAAGAATGGCCGGAAACGGTGGCGAAGATGTTCCGCCGGTTGTGCACGAAAGGACTATGAGCGACTATTTGAATCCGGCCCGTACTACTCCGCGGCCCACTATAGTCCTTCCGGCCACAACCGAGGCAAATACTTTCACCGTTAAAATGCACCATATTAACATGATGCCTTCATTTTACGGAAAGGACAAAGAATGCCCGTACACTCATATGCGGGCATTCGAGGAATTAGTATCCACGATAGTGTCCACGCCTGCTCAGCTTGAGTCCGCCAAGTTAAAACTCTTCCCGTTTTCTGTGAAAGACAAAGCCAAAATTTGGTTGAATAACATGAGGCCCCAATCTTTGGCGAATTGGGCGGATTTGTCAAAGGCTTTCTACATGAAATTTTTCCCTCCACACCTCACAAAGGAACTCATGAATCAAATTCAAACTTTCAAACAAAAGGAGGGGGAATCATTTTATCAATATTGGGAGAGGTATAAGGATTTGCTTAACTCTATCCCACACCATGGCTTATCGGCTTTTCAACGAGTCGAGTGTTTATTGAAGGGATGCTTCCCAAGTACTCGACTACTTATGGATAGCATGTGTGTAGGTGGAGTTTTGGCCAAAACTCCGGATGCGGCGTGGGACTATTTTGAGGAACTAGCTGAAAAAACTCAAAACTGGGATTGCTCGGACCCTTCTGAAAGAAATGTGCTTAATCCCGTTCCGAGCAGTTCCGGTAAATTTCAATTGAATGAACAAAGTGAGTTGGCTCACAAGGTCGCCCAGCTTTCCCGTCAAATTGAAACTTTACAACTCAATAAAATTGCTGGGGTGGCCTCTGTGGCCAAGACGGAGGAATTTTGTGTTTTGTGTGATATTGCAGGTCATGCCACAGGCGATTGTCAAATGCTGCCCGCCGTTAAGGATATTCTTCAAGGAACTGGCCCCGCGGAAGTCAATGCCGTTAATCAACGGTTTGACCCTTATTCCAACACTTTTAATCCGGGGTGGAAGATGCATCCTAATTTCCGGTGGAGCGATTCTCAACCTCCCGGACCTCCACAAGGCCCACCACCTCCACAACATCAAGCTTTCCGGCCTCCTCAATCTCAAGGAGCGCCGAGGTTCTCTCAACCCCCGGGGTTTGCACCTCCCGGACCTCCGCATGGGCAAACTCAATTTCCACCTCAAAAGCGGTCTTTGGAGGATATAATGTCATCTTTCATGCAAAGCCAAACAATCCTCAATGAGCAAACCACTCAAACGCTCGGGGAGATTAAGAATCAAATGGCAAAGTTGACCAATACGGTGGGGATGCTCCAACAAGAAAAGGGGAAACTTCCAACTCAACCCCAAGCGAATCCGCAAGGAACTAATTATGCGGCGAGCTCTTCGGTGCTTAGTCCCGAGCAAGCCAAGTCTATTACAACATTGCGGAGTGGCAAGGAGATTGATAAGGCCATTCCTTCCAAGCCTATCAAGCCACGGGTCAATCCCATTGTATCACAAGCTCCGGATCCTTCTATTGACTCACCAACCTCGGAGCCTTCTCCCGTTGGTGAGCAACCGGAAAAATTGCAAGAGGAAGAGCCAAAGGTCCCCATCTCTCAAATTCCGGCCCCGTTTCCCCAACGATTGAAAGCTCCGGCCCATGCCAATACCAATTCTGAAATCTATGAGCTTTTCAAACAGGTGCGGATCAATATTCCATTGGTGGATGCAGTCAAGCAAATCCCTACCTATGCCAAATTTCTTAAGGACTTATGCACTCAAAAGCGTAAGTTGAATGTTCACAAGAGGGTATTGTTGACGGAGCAAGTGAGTTCGATAATCCAAACCAACGTGGCTCCAAAGTATAAAGATCCGGGGTGTCCCACTATTTCCATCACCATCGGAGGAACAAAAATCGAGAAAGCTCTCCTTGATTTGGGAGCTAGCGTGAATTTGCTTCCATATTCCATTTATGAACAACTTGGGTTGGGGGAGATGAGGCCCACATCGGTTACCCTACAATTGGCCGATAGAAGCATTCGTGTTCCACGCGGGATGGTGGAGGATGTGCTCGTGCAAGTGGACAATTTTATTTATCCCGTGGACTTTATCGTGTTGGATACTTGCCCTGTTCCTTCCTCACAAATATCAACTTCAACTCCGGTCATTCTTGGGCGCCCATTCTTGGCCACATCCGATGCTGTTATTCATTGCCGCAGTGGTTTGCTAAACCTTACTTTTGGGAATATGAAGATGGAGGTAAACGTGTTCAATATTGGGAGCCAAATGGGAGACGATGAGTGCATCCATGAAGTCAATCTTATTGATTCTTTGGTCCAAGAGCATGTGGACACAATCTTGTGCAAGGATCCGTTGGAGATATGCCTTACCACCGAAGAGGCGCACTTTCTTGACTCACCGGAGGTGGAGTATTTGTATTCTTTACTGGAAGTGGAGGATGTTTGTGGGACGGACGTATGGTCTCCAAAATTTGAGGAGTTGACACCTTTATCGAGCAAGATTCTCCCTTCAAGCCTGCAATTTCCTAAGCTTGAGTTAAAGGTTTTACCTGATTCTCTCAAGTATGCTTTCCTTGGACCCGATGAAACATTTCCCGTGGTGATTTCTTCTTTGTTGGATGAGCATCAAGAGTCTCAACTGTTGGAGGTTTTAAAGCGGCGTACCAAGGCTATTGGTTGGTCTATCGCGGATATAAAAGGAATTGATGCTTCAATTTGTTCCCACCACATTGCCCTCGAAGATGATGTCAAACCTTCTCGCCAACCCCAACGCCGGTTGAATCCCATAATGAAAGATGTGGTGAAGGCGGAGGTTTTGAAACTTTTAGATGTGGGAATTATCTATCCAATTGCTGACAGTAAATGGGTTAGCCCCATCCAAGTGGTCCCCAAGAAATCCGGTGTTACGGTGGTACCCAATGCCGACAATGAATTGGTCCCTACTCGAGTCACTACCGGATGGCGGGTGTGTATCGATTATCGAAAGCTAAATGCTAGCACTCGGAAGGACCATTTCCCTCTACCTTTCATTGATCAAATATTGGAGCGGGTGGCGGGACATGCTTATTACTGCTTTTTGGACGGATACTCGGGGTACAATCAAATAGAAGTCGCCTTGCCCGATCAAGAAAAAACGACGTTCACTTGTCCATTTGGGACGTTCGCTTATCGACGCATGCCATTCGGCTTGTGTAATGCGCCCGGAACCTTCTCACGGTGTATGATGGGCATATTTAGCGATATGATTGAGAAGATCGTCGAGGTATTCATGGATGACTTTTCGGTGTTCGGCGACTCATTTGAAGCTTGCTTGGAAAATTTGGAGAAGGTGTTGGCGAGGTGTGAGGAGAAGAATTTAGTACTCAATTGGGAGAAATGCCATTTCATGGTAACTCAGGGTATCGTCTTGGGCCACATTGTATCGTCAAAGGGGATCGAAGTCGACAAGGCCAAGATTGATCTTATTGCCACCCTCCCGACTCCTAAATGTGTCAAAGACATCCGCTCTTTTCTCGGGCACGCCGGTTTCTACCGGCGGTTTATCAAAGATTTTAGTGCAATATCTCGGCCGTTGTGCCACCTTCTCTCAAAGGATACCCCGTTTGAATGGACTCCGGCGTGTGAGGAAGCTTTCAAGAAGTTGAAGTCAAGTCTCACTTCTCCTCCCATTGTACAAACACCGGATTGGAATTTGCCCTTTGAACTCATGTGCGACGCTAGTGACTACGCGGTTGGGGCGGTTCTCGGGCAAAGGAAAGACAAAAATCCATATGTCATCTATTATGCAAGCAAGACTCTAAACGAAGCTCAAATGAATTACTCCACCACCGAAAAAGAGTTGCTTGCCGTCGTCTTTGCCTTAGACAAATTCCGGTCATATTTGGTGGGATCCCCCATTATTGTCTACACCGATCATGCGGCTTTAAAATACCTCTTCACGAAGCAAGATGCGAAAGCACGGCTAATCCGGTGGATCTTATTACTTCAAGAGTTCAATATCACGATCAAGGATAAAAAGGGGGTGGAAAATGTGGTGGCGGATCACTTGTCTCGCCTTGAATTCGATGACTCCTCCTCAAAGCTCCCAATTGTTGATACATTTCCGGATGAGCAACTCTTTGCCATTTCGAGTTGCCCTTGGTATGCCGACATTGTCAACTATCTTGTCACCGGGCGAATTCCGGACCATTGGACCCCACAAGACCGGAAGCTCTTCTTTAGTGAGGTGAAAAGATTTTTCTTTGATGATCCTTATCTTTTCAAATATTGTTCGGACCAAATCATTCGCCGGTGTGTGCCCGATGAAGATCAACGGGGCATCCTCTCATTTTGTCACACCGAGGCGTGTGGTGGCCATTTCTCTCATAAAAAGACCACCGCCAAAATTCTCCAATGTGGTTTCTATTGGCCAAATCTTCACAAGGATGCTTATACTTTTTGCCGAGCTTGTGAGCAATGCCAAAAATTGGGTGCGGTGACTCGGAGGAACATGATGCCCCTCACCAATATCCTAGTCGTGGAGGTGTTTGATTGTTGGGGAATTGACTTTATGGGCCCATTTCCAAATTCTTACGGGTTCCTTTATATTCTCTTGGCGGTGGACTACGTGTCCAAATGGGTTGAAGCCATTGCTACGCGCACCAACGATCATGCAGTGGTGCTTGATTTTCTCAAGGAGCATATTTTATCACGGTTCGGAACACCCCGGGCCATTATAAGCGATCAAGGCTCACACTTCTGCAATCGGCCTTTTGCGGCCCTCATGAAGAAGTATGGCATTACCCACAAGGTATCCACCGCCTATCATCCACAAACCAATGGTCAAGCCGAGCTCGCCAATCGTGAGGTAAAGCACATTTTGGAAAAAACTGTTAATCCAAACCGGAAGGATTGGTCACTTCGTTTGACCGATGCTTTGTGGGCATACCGAACCGCGTACAAGACCGTATTGGGCGCTTCACCCTATCGGCTTGTCGACGGTAAGGCGTGTCATCTCCCAGTTGAGTTGGAACATAAGGCATATTGGGCGATAAAATCTTTAAACTTTCGGTTGCCCGATGCCGGTGTTCATCGTAGACTCCAACTCAACGAACTTGAGGAAATCCGGCGGGATGCGTATGATAACACCAACATTTATAAATCAAAAGTCAAAGAATTTCATGATAAGAATATCCAAAGAAAAAATTTTGATGTTGGGCAAAAAGTGTTGTTGTACAATTCCAAACTCCATGTTTTTCCCGGAAAATTGCGATCTCGTTGGGAGGGGCCCTATGTTGTGCACAAAGTTTTTCCACACGGTGCCATTGAAGTCACGAATCCCGCAAATGGTCATATTTTTAAAGTGAATGGTCAACGTTTAAAACCGTTTTTGGAAAACTTTGTGGTGGAGGACATGATAGAGGAGTTAGTTGATCCGGTGTATCCGGATGATCCATTGGTTTGAAAAGTTCTAAAAAAAAAAAAAAATTTTGTTTTCACGGGGAGCTTTTGCGTACTTCTGGACTTAATTGTTTGGAAGACCCGGCCTCTTCGGGGGTACCCATCATTGACTTGGGTTTATAGCTTCGCACGCCGCTATTCAAACAAGTTTCGTGTACCCAGCTCCGGTTAGTAAGGGCAAATCTTTTGTGGTCCGGTATAGCCACCTGTGTTTCGTCTAAGGTGTTGTTTATTTTGCTTTGCGGCACCTTAAGCGAAACATGGGGAGAAAAGTAGTACCCGTTTAATCACGTGACGATTCGGTGGATTTAAATACTTGTTCATAATAATTTTTATTGCCGGGCTACCACGAGCCGGCGGGACTAATGTCATTTGTCTCCTAGTAGGTAGTTGGTTCTTAAGTCTTTTGCAGGGCAACACGCTACCGCACCAGCCTTGGTAGTTTGGGTCTAAAAGCCGAGGTGAGTGAGGCATTCAGGAGCCCTAAGCATGGGTGCGACTATGTGTCGCGGTTGCAAGCCCAAGAAAGCTCTGGCGATGGCCTTGTGCGACTAGCTATGGTTCCGATGGCGGAGCCGAAAGAGTGGGCCTTGGAAGCGGTCCCGATGACGAACGGAGGCAATGACGCAAAATCCTCCAACTTGGTCGAGGTATCGGGTGGTTGACATTCCACCCCGTCGGTACATTTTTTGTCCTCCTTCTCTTATTGTCCGTCTTTTTGCATCGAGGACGCTGCTCATTTCAAGTTGGGGGGGGTAAATTATAGTTACTTTGTGTTTTCGGTTTTGCGTAGAATTTTTTTTTGGGCAATCTTCCTTTGTATGTAGTAGATTTGCATGTTAAGATACATTGCGTATGCTCGTTTTGTATTCGTAAGTGGCAAAAGCACCGGTTTGAATGTACCAATTTTTTTTTGGAAATAACCAACTCATTCCATTAGCATGTTCATGTCGTATGTGGATCGAATTGTGCTAAGTGCATATGAGTCGGTTAACCGCGTAGAGTGAAGGTTAAATTTTTGTTGTATCCCATGCTTTTTGAATTTCGTACCCGTAGTTTAGTTAAATTTCTACTCTTGTACATACTTGAATACCTTTGATTTCGGTTATGCATTTCAATGGAGTTCTAGGCGTGCTTGGAATATGATACAAGGCATTCTTTTCATGATTAAACCACATATTGTCACTGTTGCACCATTTTTGAACCAAGTCCGAGTCCTTTCTTTTTGTTTAACCTAAGAAACCGGATGCTTGAAGGCTTGTATGGAGTGGGAGTGGAGTTTACTTTCAGTTATGGGTATAATTTGAGAAGTTTGGAACATGCTCGGGGAGAATATTTAGATGAAATGGCTGTTGGAAAAAAGGAAAAGCAGATTTTGAGGCCAGTGGACCATGAGGGATTGATACCTCAAATCTGGGTATCAATACCCCGTGAAGCAGAGATCCAGAGAAGTAGTTGGTATCAATACCGAGATTCAAGGTTTCAATACTCCGTTACAGTATGCGAAAACTCTGCAAATTTTTGGCCCCCCTATTTAAACCCCTCACCCATTATCTCTCTCTTCCCCATGATATTTTCAAAAAAAAAAAAAAAAACTAACTCCATAACTCCCTCTCTCACTCTTTCACTCATATCTCACCCAAATCTCCCAGAAGTTGAATCTGAGTATAGCGACGAGGTTGAGGAGGAAGAAGAATTGGATCTGGGCATGTTCCGAGGGGAGGATACAGAGATGGTTTTTGGTCCAGGTGCAAGTGGTGGACAAGGTGATGAGCAGTAGTTAGTATTAGAAGGTGTGGTATTAGTAGTAGTTGTATGTTTGCTTTTGTTTATCGAGTCGGTGGTTGAGTCAGTAGTGTCTTTATTTTTCGAAATCTTTGTTATGTTTTTCTTTTGGTAGTTCTGTTTATATTGGTTGATAGCATGATGAACAGGGTAGTCATAGGTTATGGTTTCCGGTCATGGGGTAGTTGTTCCCAAGCTAGCATAGACCGGCAACCGTTTTGTCTAACCTATTCTTTGTAACCCGTCGCTCATTAAAAGCTAATTAAAGTCCTTAGTTGATTTCAAGTACGCCTATGTTTTCCATGCTATGCATTCCCGAAAGCTTGCAGTACTTAGTTATGTTTTGTTGTGTTTCTCTTTTCAGTACGTTGTGCATAATAAGCTCTTACTTCGTTGAAAGCGAATTCATTGAATGATATGCGTAACTTTTTGTTTCGGTTACTGCATAAACCCTTTGTGCTTGATCATGGGATGCATTCTGTTTTTGTCTAGTGATTTCTTTGTTGAGCGTTACCCTCGTGAGAATTGGAACCGAAGCTCATTGTGTTTAACTTACTCACATGCTGTCTTTAATAAGGTTTGTGAATCATGGTGCATGGCATGCTTGCGGAGTGAGTTGTGACGAAAATTTTTAGACTTTTGCCATTTTGGAAAGTGTCGAGCATATGTTTTGTACCTTATTTTAGTTGGGAGGATTGTATAGATCTTAGATAGTTTTATGTCGTTACTCGGGACGAGTAAAGTCCAAGTTGGGGGGTGTGATAAGCCCTAAATAGTGTAAATAATGGGGCTTATCTATCCCATTTTTCTGCACTTGCAAGCGGTTTATACTTGTTTCTATTTGATTTTGCGCGCAAGTTGTGTTTTTGTTGGAAAGTAGGTAATCGGAGCGAAAAGGACGTTTCCAAGGCTCCCAATAATCCCCAGAGGAATGCAGAAGCTTTCGAGTACGTGTGGCACAGTAGGATCCTCCCCGGAATCTCAAATGAAGAAATCAAAGCATGCAAGGAAGGCTTCGAGGCTCTCGAAGACCAAAAGAAAGAAGAAAACAGCCAAAACCAGCCAGAGAAACTCGGGGTATCAATACCCCAACACCGGGTATCAATCCCAGGAAGCGTGCTGTCCAGGGAGGAACGGGGTATCGATACCCCTTTTTTGGGGTATCAATCCCTGGTGTCTGCGCGAGAACTTTTTAATGGCATTTTTGTAATTCTTTTGTAAATGGGGTATATATACCAGCTGAAGCCCGAATCTAGGGCATTCAATATCTGCATTTTCTCTCTCTACCTCCATTAAAGCTTTAGCTCCCACCTCTCTCCTCATTCATGTTTTGAGGAAGGTTTTTGGGTACGATCCGTTTAGATTCGAAGCTTTTCGCCTTCATTAAAGTTGTAAGGAATTCTCTCCTCTTCAAGGATCTTGTGTTTATTTCGAATTTAAGCAATGTTTAGTATTTTCCTCATCTTTACCCTTGCTCATTTCATGTCTCCTTTCATTATGAGTGAGTAGTGTAGTAAGGCTAGGTTGTGGGATGGTTAACATCCCGTAACCAAGGGTATTTCTTGTTCTTCTCTCTTAAATCTTCGTTTTCTAGCTTAAACATGTGTTAGGGGTATTTTTATGTATCAAAACTTGGGGGTGTTAATCTCTTTGATCATATGTTGGCAAGGGTTACGCCGCTTGTCACATATGATGCTTGGAGCTATGTCCTTCCGAGGGTTTGTCAAATGTCTCGAAAACCCTAGTCATGCTTAAACACTTTAGTTAAAAAGAGGAGGAGCAAGTTTACTTTTGACTTATGGGTGTTAATTATCCCTAAGCCTAGCCTTTAGTTTAATCTCCAGTTAAAAAGCCGTAGTTAGGTTAAGTAGCCATTTTCTAAATCGCTTAGTTGGCCGTCTCAACGCCGAATTTGGTTGGCGGTCCTAACGCTGCAATCTCTACCAAAGCAAACTTCCGAACGAGTTATGGATGCGCTCCCTGTGGATTCGACCCCGGACTTCCGGGTATTATGCTTTCAACCGACCTAGCCCTACGCTTGGGGTATTCTTATTACAACACATATTAAGGTCGCAAGCAATAAGAGCCAGAAATGTTAGCAAAAACAAAAGGAGTCGAAAATATTTTATCTAATGCCTAAATGGGAGCCGAAATTGTGGGATAATCTTCTCTGATATCTTATATGGATATTTTACCTAACGCCTAAATAGGAGCCGAAATCGTGGGATAATCTTCCCTGTTATGGTAGTAAGCATCATCAATCAAACTACGCCCATCGTATGGGCCATCCATCGAGCTCTCTCCAGCTAGTGTACGGGT